>CM053625.1:193171469-193190925 GCA_028646595.1 Phalanger gymnotis
CCCACACAGGTTTCACACCTGACAGGGCCCTGGGCCTGGGGCTTAGCACTTAACAGCTGAAAGTACTTCCACTCAAAAGAAACAAAAGCCATGCTAATGAGACAATTTTGCTTAACAACACAGGTAATAATCATTAATCTCCACAAGGTACAGAGTGCTTCAGAGACCTCCCATAAGTTTGTTTTGTTTTGTTTTTTCCTGGGGTCATGGACTCTTCGTGACATTTTAAAAAGCATTTGTATAGAATTGCATCCACATAATCATACTTTTTTAGTCATTTGGGGAATGTACTATGCATGTGTATACATTTGCTACTTTGTTCATTTTAATTATTAATTTTCATCTCAGATTCTAATGTCATCAAATGGTAAGTTTCAATATGTCTTTGTTAATTTCTGAAGTTGCAACATCTCTCACTAAATAAATAATTATTTGAGTCCCCACTTTAGTTTATATTTATTTTATCTTGCTGTTGTTGATATTTTAATGCTATGTCTTTCTATCTTGCTCAGGCGGAAAGGGTGGCTGTCACTACTCTGTTTCTCCATCATGTTCTGGTTTACCCTCCCTTAGGAATCCTAGAGACCCTTTGTTCACTGGAGCTTACCATATTGGTTACAGACTTGGTGTACATTAAGCCTCAATGTAGCTCAAGATTCCTGAACTCCAGGGGTGCATCAGCCTCAGCCTTCCCCAACAGCAAGGATTACAGACATAAATTACTATATCCAGACCTACCCTAGTTATCAAATATCATTTAATCAACAAGAAAAATTTCACATGACATTTTATTCATATCTCTCTGTTTAGCAAATCCCCCTAACATTTTAGACTTAAACATCAAGGTAACTGACTACACTACTTATCAACAGTGCAAAGAACAAAGAAAAAACAACAAAGAATTATGTAACATCTGTGATACTGATCATAGTCAAAGCTATCTTTAGTCATCTTTGTAACAGCTGACTTCTCACATTTGGAAATGCAATCTCACTGTTCATTTCTTGCAGGGTACCAATTAGAATTCCTTTTCAATAATTCTTATCATGATGCTTCAAAAGATATTGACTAAACTCAGTTATCTCAAGAAAGAGGTTCTCTGAGTGCTTTCTATCTGTCTTCTGTGTACATTCTGTCTCTCCACATTGACAGTTATAACTTTCAGTCTACTTACAAAGTCCTTAGAGGATGACAGCTAATCAGTAACTTCCCAAATTCCATTGGTTCTTTAAGTTAACAGTAACAATATCTGTAATCTCAGTGAAAGAGGATATTAAAGCTTACATTACATTAACATCATTCAATCCTCCATTATCATCATGAAATAATGATGAAATTTTAGATCGTTTGAAGTTTACAAAGAATTTTTCCCAAATTTATAGAAAAATTAAAACTGACATTTATATTGTGATTTTAAGTTTGTATCATCTTTTACATGTATGCAGAGCTATTGTTTCCCCATTAGAAGCTCTACCACATTGGGTTGGGTAAAATGATAACAATTGTCTTGAATTCATCCAAAAGATAATGTGGTCTTTTCTTCTTATTGACCAGGAATAAATACCTTTCCATTAAAAACAGTTATAATTTAATAGAGGAATGTATTCTATGTACTTTTAACTTCTAAGTTTGTTAGACCATTTATTCTTTAAGAAAATATTTTTTCAAGACATCACCGTGGCACTTACGTGATACTTTAAACTAGTGACTGCACATTACACTTATCATTTCATTTGATTCTCACAATAGCCTTGTGAGATAGATAGGAAAAGGAAAGGAAAAGGAATAAGTATTCCTTTACTACCACTGTGTTAAGCACTGTTTAGTATATATTATCTCACTTGCTCATCACAACAATCCTTTGAAACAGGTGCAATTATTATCTCCAGTTTACAGTTGAGGAAATTGAGCCAAACAGAGGTTAAGTAACTTCTCCAGAGTCATACAGCTAGTAAGTGTCAGATTTGAACTCCGGCCTCCTTGACTCCAGGCCCAGCACTCTACTGAGAATCACATGAGTAAAAATTAGTATCTGAATTCATATTTAAGTGTCTGTTCACATTTAGTTCAGGAATCTTTCTGCTTCATCAAGCTACTGTTATAAGATATCTGAAATAAAGTTTCAAATAAACCTTGTTTCCAAAGGCTAGTATAGGCAGATGCCTGCACCTTGATTTGTGAAACCACTCCAACAAAATTTTGGTATTTGAATAGTACAAAACCTTTATTTGTGTCCTTGCTAATACCTCTGGATACATGAATTTATTAATAACCAAAATTGCACAATGCTTCAACCTAATTCTGAATAAAAGTGTGTAAACAATTAGCATTTCTTGCAAATTTTCATTTTAGCTCCTATATATTTAGAAGCATGTAATTTAGATCTGGAAGCAATCTTTCAGATAACTTAAGTCAATCCTTTAATTTTAAACCTGAAGAAGCTAAGTCTAAGAAAAGAGATTATTTCTCTGGCCTCAATTTCCTTAACAGTAAGATGACAAGGATGAAGGCCTACGACATCTCATCCAATCCTAAAGCAACGAGTTGTATTCCATGACTCAAAGGTCTTTTTTGGTTCCAAGAGAATGCGAGTGCCTCAAGATGAGAGACTGTTCATTTTTGTCTTCATATTCTCAATGGATAGCAACATCTGGCATGTAATAGATGCATAATAATCATTTATTGATTGATTCAGACTCTATATCCAATATTCAAATCAATACTCCACAACTGTTTCCTGTCCCATTAGTTTCTCTTCTCCATGAAATAGAAATAAAATAATAACCAGCACGAAATGTGAAATTCCTTTGTTTCTTTTAATTTGGCTAAAATTTGGCAACTTTGGAGTTGGGGTAGGGAACTTACAATAAGAACCTATTTGATGAGATTTCAAGAGTATTGCTCAGACCAGAGGATTAAATAAAACATTTACATGTTCAGGAGTTTAATTGGACCTTTTATAAATTCATTCATCATTGGTTTTCAAGTGTCTTCCTTTGCCCTTGGCAGGAAACAGAGTAAAGGAACCTCATTTAGTCCCTAGTTGAAGGGCACACTTCTTCTGGCCCAGAGTAACTTTTTGATTGGAGTGGCAAAAGAAAAAGAGAGTTTCAACCAACTCACAAAAGGGGCAAAAGCTGTTAAATAGATCCTTGCAGGCACACATAAAGTTTGATTATATGCATGCCTACAAATTGAATTCTTTTCCAAACATTTCTCTTTCAATGTTACTGCAAGGATTAAATTATGAGTACTTTCTCCACCATCGTGCTGTAGTAGCTAGAGGGCTGGCCTTGGATTCAGGAACACCTGGGTTTAATTCCTATCTATGATACATATTGGATTTTGACTTTGAGCAATTAATTAATCTCTCAGTGGTCCCAGACTATTCTAAGACTATAGACTGGAAATTGGTTAATTATTTCTTTGGTAGAGAGTTTCCTCCCTGGTATATACCTATACCAAGGAAATCTCAAGAGAAACAGAAAAAAAAGGAGGAAAAGGGAGGGAGGTAGAGAGGTTGAGAGGAATGAAGCAAGGAAGGAAGGAAGGAAGGAAGGAAGGAAGGAAGGAAGGAAGGAAGGAAGGAAGGAAGGAAGGAAGGAAAGAAGGAGGGAAAAGCAGGAGGAAATTAGGGAGGGAGGAATGGAGGGAAGAAAAAAGGGAGGAAGCAAAGAAGAAATGAGAAAGAGAAAGGGAAGGAGGAAAAAAGAAATCTTTGAATCTTTGAGATATTGTTCCTCTGGTCCTTTAAAGATAACTTAAAAACTTTTGAATCATTCATATAAGGGAATATTGCCAACAAGAGAGGAAAAAGACCATCTGACAACTTGAACACACAACTTCACTTGAGCTAACGCCATTTTATATTTTCCAAAACTTAGTGTACAAATTTAATTTTTTCCCATTTATTATTCACTTGAATGTTTACTGATTTTCCACTTGCACAAGTAGTCAATAAATGCTAGGAAAGAAGTTATCTCTTCATATTTAGAATTTGTGATCAAAAATGTCAAATTTCTTCTCTGAAAAATCTCATTACTTTTTGATTTTATTCAATGTCCTAGTCAATATTCTCTGTAACATGAAAAATAAACAAATTCCCCTCTCTCTAATTGGAGGATTTATCTTTTTTCAGAAATACTCAGCTTACCATGGAAGCCACTTTCTTCCAATTTTCAGCCCACAGTAATAAATTTGTAGACAGAGATTAAAAGACCATTAAAGTTCATCTACTCATTATTTCTACAGAGGAGGCAAATGAAACTCAGAGAAAGTAGGTGATTTATTCAGGGTCACATGGCTAGTTAGTAGAAAAGCCCCAACTGGAACCAAGGTTTCCTGTCTCTAAGTGTAGTACTGTTTCTCTTCTATAACACTGCATGCACATACATGTGTGCCTATATATATGCATAAACATGTGTGTGCATATAATATAAACATGTGTGTATAATTGCCTATTTATATAGACACAGAGTCATCTAAGTGTCACAGGGGAGAGCACTGGACCTGGAGTCAGGGACATCTGAGTACAAATCCAGCCTCAGACAGATTGTTACCCCAGGCAAGTCACTTGACCTCTATTTGCTCTACCTAATATGATATGATATGATGTGATGCGACGTGACGTGACATGACATGACATGCCATAAAATAATATAATACATAGACACACAGAGGATGGTTAGTCATCCAGTCAATAAGCATTTATTTAGCACTTTTTTATGTGTCAGGCACTGTGGTAAATACTAGAGAAACAACGTCAAAAACACTGTCTATCCTTAAAAAGTTCAAATGTCAAAGAAAGTTGGGGGTGGAGATGTAAATATAGCTATGTATCTAAATGGCAAATATATAACATATGGAAAGCACTCTGGGAGAGTGTATTAGCTGCAGAGAAAGTGGGGCAGGAAAGTCTTCTTGCAAAAGCTGGTATTTGAGCTATTGTAAAAAAGGCCAGAGAAACTGATGCACAGGTAAAGGATATTTCCAGGCAAGGAGATAGGCAGTATAAATGTAGGGAAGTCAAATATATTTTTTAAGGAACTGAAATTATACTAATATTCTGGAATGTCATGTGCATAGGTGGGATTATGTATAAGGAGACTTTTAAGGTTCTAAAACAGGCCTTTGGGATCTAAAGGCTTCAATTCTAGCTTTGATCATATACTTATAAACGTATGGAAACCAAAACTAGCCTTCAGTACATAAATTTGCTTTCTGATTGTAAAATGAAATTCCTTGGGCATGGAAGTGAATTAAATTGAATTGAATTGTATGAAATATCTTAAGCTATTAGACTGGTAAGTAATTTAGAGACTGTCTATTTTAACTCTATTTTACAGAAGAGGAAAACCAAGAAAGGCATCTAAAAACAGGACTATATACTGGTAACTTTCTTTTTTCCTCATGAAATGTCTAATGATTTTTAAAAGTACAAAGATATGTCAGTTTAGAATGAGCAAATGACTACTCAGCCCAAGTGAGATGAGAGCCACAGATCCACAACTGGGTAAAGTCATCTTAAGGATATGACTGGATCATTTAATTCTCTGAAATAATATTCCTTTGCTGAAAAACAAAACAGAGCAAAAAACCAAAACAAAACATTTTCTATTTTGTCCCCAATAATACAGTTTTCAATACATTTTTTCAGCACATGGGCTGCAGCTGTATTTTCATGCTGTTAAATGGTAGATATAGATCAGAAATTGGTAGCATTTTCAGACCCGCTGAACTTTTTACTATCCAGGAAGGACTCCTGCCTTGGAATTTTAATGGAGAACAGTAATAGGTTGATGGAATTCTCCTTTTGCTACCCTTGAGGTCCCCATGAAGTCAATACTTCTTCCTCCATGGAAATTGCCACAAAATTTCCAACTCTCTTATTGTTGGAATGTAGCAATAGTCAAGAGAGCTGAGTGGACTGCAGTCTTTGATGTATGACCCGGGGGATGGACACATTTTTGATCTGGGAGTTTTCTTTTCCTTATAAATGATCAAAAATCGACTTTAAGTGCACAATGTAATATCAAAGCCAGCAAAAGCTGGATTTAACTATCTGCCATCAAATTTATATGATAGGGCTAATGCCTCTTATGGTATGTCTTTTTGATGGACCTCTTTATCTTCTTTCTCAAAGGAAATGCTCTACATTTGATACCACATAGGGTAGGAAGCTGATTATTTTTTTTTTTCCATTCAACACTAGGTTCTAGGAAAGAGAAAGCATGTGTGGCCTCTTATCTTTTAGAGCTATGCCAGGTAGTTCAGGGTCTGTTTTCTAACCTGGCAGGACAAGCTTGAAACCAAAATATAAAATTTGTTTGTTATCTCCCTCGTTAGACTGTGAACCTCTTAAGAACATTTTTTTTTGTTTTGTTTTGTGTTTTCTTACATAATTTTTGTATCCCCAGTGTATAACACAGTGCTTGGCACACAGGAAATGCTTAATAAATATTTATTGACTGATTGACTAAAATCACTGGTTTATTTTTAGCAACCCCCTGCTCCTTATTTTGGTAATTTCCCAGGGAGCCCAGATACCCTACTTTAGCTCCTTGTTGTCTAGGTACTCAGAACACTACTATCACCCTGTCCTTTACAATTGCCTTATTTTTAAATGGGTATTAGGTAGTCAGAACACTACTATCACCCTGTCCTTTGCGATTGTCTGATTTTTAAATGGATCTCTAATCTCATCAACTTCTGTATAGCTTTCACTGGTTTAAATGGCATCTCCATCCTTGATTTCCCAAACCTATGGATCTTCCTCTAAATCCTCCTTTGAGGATCAACTCATTCAGTTGAAGGTCTTCCTCTGGTTCTTTGGAACTAGCATGGCAGTAATACTTGTAACACACTTGTTAAGCACTTGAAAATTTACAAAGCTCATGATTTCATTTGATCTTCCTGAATATATAAGTAAGACAGAATTCATGACTTCAAAGATAACCATGAATAGGCCTGAATGGTCAGAATTGCAGGATGTAAGGAATTCTCTAAGTAGAAGGCAGAAGAGTTAAAGCATTTATTGAAACTCAAAAGTAAGAGACCCAGGGACCAGTGTCCCCAATTTGACATCCTGGCAAGAACCTTCCAAAACCAGTATGCCCATCTCACAATAGTGACCAGGAAGCCACAGAAAAATATTATGGCTGCAAGATAAGCCATACTGGTGCTTCCGCCCCTCCCCCCCCCAATGCCAGGGCCCTCCAGCAAGAAGACCACTTACTGGCCTCAAGCCCCTGCTCAGCACTCTCCAGTCTCCACGAGGGTCAGTCCTGCTTTTTTTTGTAGCACCGGCCGCCATCGCTGCCACTTCCGCCACTTCCGCCACTTCCGCCACTTCCACCGCAATCTCCAAGCTGTGTTCCAGCTAGATGATTGCTTCCTCTTCCTTTCAGCTCTTAACTGCTCTCACCAACTGCCTCTCCAACTGCCTCTTAGCTCTGCTCCAACAGTTCAGCAAGCTCCTCCAACCACAGGTTTCATGTCATCACGTGATCCAGAACTCAGGTGCCTACCATTGGCTCCAGTCCTAGCCACACCCCCCAGGATCCTGAAGCCCAGTGAATGGGCAGGAAAGATCTTCCCATTCACTGATTGCCTTTACAAAAAACAAGCCTTAAATTAAGCAGAGCAGGCATGTTTCCTTCTCTTTGAAGTGGGGGACTTGCACAAGATGATGATTAAGGTCCCCTTCAATTCTCAAGTTCTATTATTTCCATTTTTTAAAGGAGATAAATGAGGTTGAAAGGGGTTGTTCCTTTTTCCAAAACCATGTGACTCATAAGAGGTATAAACTCACGTCCATGTCCTTTATTTCCAAAGCCAGTATCTTTCTCACAAGACTGTATATTTCTTTCAATTTCATAATTCAATTGAATAAACATTTATTTTGTAAGCTCAAGGTTATTACAATCTAATGGGGGAAGACAAAAGGCAGTTAGAAAGGTGGAACATGAGGGGGAACAAGATGCATGGTGGTTATCATATTCACTGGAGTCCAAACCAAGCAGAGTTGATACCCAAGGGACACTGTTTTCTCTGAATGTCATAACAACTTTAGAGTATATTTTCATATTGATAAATCACTTTAAAGTTTATGAAACACTTTCTTCACAATAATTTTATGATGCAGGTATTGTGAATCTTATTCACATTTTACAGATGAGAAAACTGAGGCTGAGAGGTTAAGTTATTCATCCAATGTGACACAATCAGAAGGTGTCAGGAAAAGAATTCAAACTGGTGGCCTTTGACACTAAATCTTGGTTTCTTTCTACAACCCAATCCCATTTTCCATCATGATTTCCTTTATATTTTAACCCAAGCTTTCTATGACAATCAATCCAATGGCTTGATTTTAAAGGTAAGAATTTCAGGGAGTGAATGGAGAAGATATTTTGGTTAAGCCTTGATAAACTCAGGCTTGCTATACCCAAATTAAGAGCCAGTCCTGCAATGTAGTTCTGGCTGGAGGGAAGAATCACTAGGAATTGTGACTAGATATTCCCAGGTCATCCAAGAGGGACATAGAACCCAATTACATGTATAAAAGGGAGAACTTGTCATCCCCTATCCCCACCCATGTTTCATTTCCTTGAGGTCAGAGAGCTTCCACTGGCACAACCTCAATTATTTTCTTACTTGAATTTCAGCCTGTGCTGCATTGTTAAGTAAGCATATCTACATCTCAACTCCATTTTCATTGAAGAATCTAATGCTTCTGTTTCTGTTTCAATAATTGGAAAGATTAAATCCCAAGATTATGACAAATACTTTCCAATTCTTATATGTCGTATATTCAATTAGAATTCATGTCTCTCTCTGCTATATTTTCCCCCCTGAAAAACGTATTCCAGTTCTTTGTTTTGAGAAGTGTTTCTGCATTTGGCTTCCTATCACCTCCAGGATTAAACATAAAATCCTCTCTTTGGCATTCATACTTACATAACCTGCCCCTTCATACCTTTTCAGTCTTCTTACAATGTGCACTCCCTTCTTTCTCTCATACATTTCCTTACCATGCTACTGGGCCTCCTTATTGTTCCATAAATAAGAAATTCCATTTCCTACCTCCAGGCATTTTCACTGACTCTCCTATGCTTGCAACAGTAACCCTCTTCATCTTCACTTCCTGGGTTTCCTGACTTTCTTCAAAACTCAGCTAAAATAAAAACGTCTACCCTTTCTGTTCCCCCTTATTGTAGTGTCCTTCCTCTATTGATTTTATTTTCGTTTTCTCCTTTATGTAGTTTGCTTGTACATAGTAGTTTACATGTTATCTCTCTCTGTCTCTCTGTCTCTCTCTCTTTGTCTCTCTCTGTCTCTCTCTGTCTCTGTCTCCGTCTCTCTCTCTCTCTCTCTCTCTCTCTCTCTCTCTGTCTCTCTGTGTGTATTTGTGTATTTCTCTGTGAATAGATGACTAAATAGTGATGCTGAAATGGATTTTTCCAGTCTTGGTATTTCATTTGTGTAATTAAAAAATCAAAAGTCCTGAAAAGTTTCAAGGACTTGAAGGAAGAGGCTCTTCCTACAGTTGTGCCCCTTCTTAAAGGAAATGACCACTAAAATAAGAATGAGCCATGTAATTTTTATTGTCAAGAAGATAGAGACATTGAGTAGTTTGTTTGGGCGATTTAAATCCTTATTTATGAAATGTCTTTCTTTTGGATCAATCTCTTCCAATAGTAAAATCAGCATGCTTGAGTTTCAAAACAGGACTCCTTGGTCCTATTTCAAGTCTTTTATGATACATTCATTTGTGCCATCATACTTTGGCACATGTAGGATTCTGTGAAATGTATTAGCTATCATCATTTGTTTCTTGGTGTAGCCTTAGTTCAAAATGGATACTCTCCCTCTCTGCCCTGTGGTGCTCAGATAAAAGAACATGAGATATTTCTATATTTAAACAGGAAAAAAAATCATCATAAACATCCCTCAACTTGTTCAATTTTGTGGAAAGGATGCTTTTAGATGACTATATAATATACACATATAATGTTATATATACATATACACATTGTATATATGTGTATGTACGCATACAAATAATTGTATATCCATATGTGTATGTATATATACATATATACACATATATACATACATACATGTATGTATACGTATATGTATATACAAAGAAATAAGTTAAAATAGGCAAAGTTTAGGGACAAAATATTGAACACAGTGATGTACTGTAATAACCAATCAATAAACATTTATTAAGCACCGACGATGTACCAGACATTGTGCTAAGTTCTGGGAATACAAAAAGAGACAAATGACAGTCCTTGCCTTTCAAAAGCTTGCAATCTAATGAGGAACAAAATATGCAAATAAATATATACAAAACAAGCCATATCCAGGATAAACAGGAAATAATTACTAGAGGGAAGTCACTAGAATTAAGAGGAATTGAGGATGACTTCCTGTAAAAGAGTAGGTTTAAATTCAGGGTGGAAAATAGGAAGAGCTGAGGGATAGTGCCATGCCCAAAGGCACACCGCTAGTAGGTGTCTGTGGCTAGATTTGAACTCAGGTCAGATAATTAAATACTTTTAAAGGCTTTTAAAAGAGTTACCTGCTTTAACTCCTCACCTTCTCTTTACCTTTTCATAGGACCTGACAGGACTTTCAGTCCATTGTTGTGATTCTAAGAATACAGAGTCAGTTCCATATCAGTATTAGACAAGGATTTTAATTGAGAATACATTCATTTACTCTAAGAAAATAGCTTTCATTGACAAAAGGCATCAGAAATTCTATTACTTGTGACAATGCAGTTTCAAATACATGGTTTCATTTTTAGAAAAGATAGCTGAATTCTTGGTAGGGAGATAACCTAGTTCACTAATAAAGGAAGAAACTTCTGTTTTGCTTGCTTCATTGCATTTTGTATTTGATTTGGAAGTAGTATGGAGCAAAAGGCCTGTCTTCAAATTCTGTCACTTCCATTTCCTAGCTGTGCGAACCTAAGTTATTTAATTTCTCTAAGTCTCAGTTTTATTATATATAAAAAGGAACAAAACCCATGCTACTTACCTCCAAGGGTGTTGTGATAGTCAAATGAGATGATGCATGTAAAAGAACTGGTAAGTTGTAAATGCTATATACCCATAAGGGATTATTTCGCCCCTCAAAAATAAACAAGAAAATATGCCAGTCAAAACTGATGACTTCCTAAGCTCCATGAGAAAGACTGTCTTTCTCAATTGTCTTTAATGTTCTAGCAGTATATTTTTTCCATGTTTTCGTGAGAACTGTTGGATTTTATCGACAGTTTCTAATCAAAGCCTGGCACAGCAAGTTCAAAGGTGAAATAAGATTTGCTTAATTGAACCTAGACATGAAATCTTGAAAATATTTCTTTTCTTCACCTACAAATTAAGAGTAAAACCCATATCCTATGCCTATCTCCTCAGGAGCTCCTGAGAATGAAAATGAGTTTTTTCTTACTGAAAACATAGCCCTTTGTCTGACCATTCCACACTGAAGCTGGTATTTCCATATGTGATAATGGAAAAATGAATTACCTCACCATCAAAATCAACCAGTCAATATTTATTAAATATCTACTCTGGGCTATACGCTGTGCTAGGCACTACGCATATATGGAAAAACAAATGAGATAGTCTCTGTCTCAGGCAGTAAACATTCTATGTTACATATTAACATCAAGTTTTAAATGGCATGACTACAGAGAACAAAAGATGAAACCTGCAACCTCCCCCCCCAGCTCATTGAAGACACAATATAAGTTGGGTGTAGAATGAGATATTAATTTTTTTTACATGGACAGTACAGGAATTTGTTTTGCTCTAATATACATATTTGTTTTGAGGTCGAAGTTTTTTTTCTCTTTCTTTGTTCCCCTTCTCCTTAAATGAGATAGGAAAGTGGGAAGAGAGGGAAAATGGTTTTTTTTTTAATTATGAAAAAAATAATTTTAATCAATGAATTAATGATCATTTATTAAGCACCTGCAATGTGCTAGGCATTGTGCTAAGTTTTAAATCGTACCTGGATTCAAATGTCTTGATATTTCAGGAAGCTGCTTCCCACTCAAATGTATTTGTTGTTGTTTTGTTGTTTTTCATTCACATCCTACTCTTTATGATCCCATTTTGAGGTTTCCTTGGCAAAGATGCTGATGCGGTTTAACATTTCTTTCTATGGCTCATTTTAAAGATGAGGAAACTAAGACACAAGATTAGATGACTTGTTCAGGGTCACATAGCTAGTAAGTATCTGAGGCCACATTTGAACTCAGGAAGATAAGTCTTCCTGACTCTATCCACTGCCACCTGCTGCCCTACTCAAAGGCATGTCTGCCCTGAATTTTTATTAATCAAATCTTCTGTTTCAAATTCCTACTGCATATTGCAGATAATGAGAGGTTGTTTTATTATTGCTATTTGGTTATTTTTGTTTCTTTGATCTTTGCTGTGACCAGAAGGCCAAAATGCACCTTCTCTGAGGTTTTCATTAAGCTCCCCAGATACAGAACGAAGTGTTATGACTTAATATCATCTCCTAAAACTCGCATTTTAATTTTCAAGAAAGAGAGCACTCCATTTTAGTACCTTAATATGAAATGAGACTCTTTGCCCCACCCCCAAAAAATAATCTCTTTCAAAAATACCCTGAGGAGGCTTGAAAGTTTCTTAGTGTGACCAAGTAATTAATTCTGAATCCCACAGCCTTTCTCAGATGAAATGAACTTAAATTGGTCAAACCACCCTTGGTTCAAGCTGCTGCACTAAGTGGATGGCATTTCTGTGGGGCTGTAATTTTACCTCTGCATAAATGAAGGCCTTTCTTTTCAGGGCAGAGCTATGCCTTTAGCACCTTTCAGATGTTTTTTGACAATTTATATGTGATCATTAAGGCCAGCTCAGGAAGAATTATGAAAGAGACAAAATATGACTTTAGTTCACCTTTGCATGTGTGCCCTTTTCTCACTAAAGCAGCACATGTAGCTAGCTGATTCTTCTTCTAAAACTTACTTTCTGACACAGGCAATTTATATTTTAGTGCGAGTGTAAATCATTATATCCCTTTCTCCCAGAAGGATCTCCATTTATAATAACTGACTCCCATAGTTGTGTGGATTGGTGAATTCATATATGTTGTTGCTTCCTCATCAGTGCAAATTATAAATTATACGTACATTTTTGTCTTTCAATATATTCCATATCATCCCATAAATCCTCCCTAATGGATCTGCTGAATGGGCTGGAGATTCTCCTCTGTTAATACTTCAGCAATACCAGCAAAGCTGTAACTAGTTGGGGAAACCATGGCTTTGTGCTAAATTGCCACAATTTAGAGGTTGTTGAAAGTACTTGTAGGTCCTACAGGAGCACAGAAATACCTGTATTTACTAACTAATTAGGAAGAATAATAAGTTAAAGTAGAAAGCTACAAGATGACAGTTTCCTTCCTACCACCAAAGGGGACATACACCAAAGGCGTTGTTTCCTTCTTCAACACCATCCAGACTTGCTCCTGTGATGTGTGAAACAAAGGTTTGAGGAAACAAAGGTTTCAACTTCTGAGCATGTTGATTTATTAAGCAATGTATACCGTTTGCCTAACAAGAGGTGGTCCAGCTTCCTAGCCATGCAAAGCTAAGTTCAAACAATGAATAAAGTGTTCTCACACATCTCATAATTGAATAAAGTTTTCTTATAAGACAGCCAAACCTATAAGGTATTTCATATATTCATAATCATAATTATTTAAGTCAGACTACACAACAAACCACTCAGAGGGCCCACAATGGAATAATTTGATAGGAGATTTACATATAACCAAGGTAACCAAGAAAAATCAGGAAACATAAATGCCATAAAACAAATGGACAAAGTAACAAAATGATGATCATCAACATCAAATAACATCAAGTCTCCTTGTCTCTTTGTACACTAGTAACCCACTCCCAAAGTCTATTTAATTAGCACATTTGTCTTGGGTCCCCAATGTCCCATGTAGTTGACTGGCCCTTGAGAATATCTTTTCTTGGTCATTCTAGAATCTGGAATTAAACCGGAAAATCAAAATCTCAATTTTCCAGCTCTATTAATCACATATTCTTCAAAATTTAGATCCCAAACTTAACAATTAGATAATCTTCAAGGTTCACAATAGCACTTTCACTTTTTCAAAACTTATTATTTATTGTCTTTTAAAAATCACCCAAGATCTAAATCAATTCTTTTCCTGTTCATAATGTCGCTCCAACCTCTTTTTGTGAAAAGAGACAGAGAGGGGATTTCAAGAGGCAGCCTTGAATTGCCATCCCATTGCTTTTGAGCTTACAAGATTCTAAACACTTGAGAACACAGCTCCAGAATAGTCTTTCAGGGCCAGAGTGCTGTATCTTCTAATCACAACTCAAACTATCCAAATAACTAATCTTCAGTCATAGTATTTAATTTTTGTAATTTAGCAAAATTTCACACAACCCCACTTAATTGTAATGTTACCTTTTTGGCTTCCTAAGAACTCACAAATTCATCTTTTCTAATTTTCTTTGGTGACGTTAGTTCTGATTTATTTTAAAAATTCTGTTATATAAAACTTTGAAATGTCCGTTTAAGCCTTCTCAAAAGACATTCCTAGCTCCTGGTAACTTCCTCACAACCCCATCATTGTGAATATGTATCCCCATTACACAGTAGAGTCTGGGCTCAGGCAACGGCGGAGGTGAAGTATGTAATCTTTCCTCATAGTAAACCTCTTAAGTTTTAATCACCCTTTCCATTTCTTCACTTTCTATGGTAAAAAAATGGTTTAACAAGAGGCAAAAAATAAAGAGCATGCCTTCCTTCATTGTACTGAAACAACAGATCAGTCTTCAGGGTAAAAGTGATCTAAGTACTATTCATCACTGAAACTTCTACAGAATCTAATTCTTAATTAATAAATCTCTAATCTCCTTAGTCTCCAACCCTCCAAAATCTACTAATACAATTTTTAGCATTCAATTTATTAAAATTTTGAGTCACAAACTTTCTCCCTCTCTGACTTTCTCAAATCTCTCCCTCCCTAAGATGCTAAGTAATTTGATAGATGTTTAATATGTACAATCATATAAAACATACTTCCATATTAATCATCTTGTGAGAGAAGAAACTGAATAAAATAAAATAAGTCAAATGAAAAAATAGAGAAAGTGAATGATGGTTTGCTTCCTGCATTCAGACTCCATCAGTTCTTTCTCTAGCTATGAATAGCATTTTTCATCATGAGTCCTTTCGGATTGTCTTAGGTTACTGTATTGGTGAGTACAGCTATCATTCACAATTGATCATCATACAATTTTACTGTTACTATGTACAATATTCTCCTGATTCTTCTCATTTCACTTTGCATCAGTTCAAGTAAGTCTTTCCAGGTCTTTTTTTAATCAGCTTACTCATCATTTCTTATAGCACAATAGTATTTTATTATAATCGTATAGCACAACTTGTTTGCTCATTCCCCAATTGATAGTCATCCCCTCAATTTCCAATTCTTTGTCACCACAAAAAAAGAGCTGCTATAAATAATTTTTGCAAAGGTCCTCCCACACACACACACTTTTTAAAATCCTGTTGGGATCCAGCACTACTAGTGAGAGTGCTGGATCCAAAGGTATATGCACAGTTTGATTGCCCTTTGTGCATAACTCCAAATTGTTCTCTTGAATGGTTAGATCAGTTCACAACTCTATCAACAGTGCCTTAGTGTCCCAATTTTCCCACATGCCCTCCATATGGTTATGGTATCACCCTTTGTCACTAAATCATGTACTGATTTGGAACTTATCTTGATATATGGTATAAAATATTGTTTTATGCCTGGTTTCTACAATACTTGTTTTCCATTTTTTCCTGAAGTTTTTGTTAGTCATTTCTTGCCCCCAAAGCTAGGGGTCTTTGCTTTATCAAATACTAGATCACTAGATCATCATCAAGCACTCTATTTCTTAGCCAGTGCCAGGGAGTTTTGACGATTACCACTTTATAATATAGTTTGAGATTTGGTATGGCTAATCCAACTTTCTTCATATTTTTTCCCATTAATTCCCTAGATATTCTTGAATTTTTGTTCTTCCAGATGAATTTTGTTATGATTTTTACTAACTCCCTGAAATAACTTTTGGTAGTTTGATTGTTATGGCATTATAAATTAATTTAGGCAGAATTTTCATTTTTATTTTAATGACTTGGCTTACCCATGAGCAATTAATATTTTCCAGTTTTTTTAGCTCTGACTTTATTTGTGTGCAGTGTTTCGTAATTGTGTTCCTATAGTTCCTAGATTTGTCTTGGCAGGTAGACCCCCAAGTATTTTATATTGTCTACAGATATTCTAAATGGAATTTCTCTTCCTGTCACTTGCTGCTAGACTTTGTTGGTAATATATAGAAATGTTGATGATTTATTTTATATACTGGAACTTTGCTAAAGTTGTTAAGTATTTTAACTATTTTTTAAGTTGATTCTCTAAGTATATTATCATATCATCTACAAAAATTCATATTCTAGTTCCTTCAGTTTCCTTTTCTTCTCATACTGCCTATTCTATGTTCTCCAATGTCATTTTCTTCTCTTATTGCCATACCTAACATTTTAGTACATTGTTGAGTGATAGTAATGGACACATTTGCTTCACTCCACACTTGTTGGGAAGGCTTCTAGCCCATCCACATTACAAATAATGTTTGCTGATGGTTTTAGATAGATATTACTTGTCATTTTTTGAAAGGAAAGCTCCATTTATTCATATGCTTCCTAAGTTTTTAATAGTAATGGGTGATGTATTTTCGCCAAAAGTTTTCTGAAACTTTTGAGATAATCATTATTTCTGTTGGTTTTGTTGTTGATATGGTTAATTGTACTAATAGTTTTCTTAATATTGAACCAGCACTGCATTGCTGATGTAAATCCCACCTGGTTATAGTACATGATCCTTGTGATATAGTGATGTAGATCAATTGGTTGTATTTTATTTTTTAAAAATTTCCATCAATATTCATTGGGGAAATGGGTCTATAGCTTTATTTTTTCCTCTGTTTTATCTCTTCCTTGTTTAGGTATCAGCAACCCATTTGTGGCATAAAAGGAATTGGGTAGGACTCCTTTAACTATTATTCCAAATAGTTTATATAGTGTTGGAATTAATTCTTTAATTGTTTGGTGTAATTCACCTGTGAATCCATTTGGCTGAAAGGATTTTTTTTAGTATTTTTTTGAATTTTATTATTTTTATTTAATATTTTAGTTTTCAACATTAACCTTGATTTCCACAAGATTTTTGAATTACAAATTTTCTCCTCATTTCTACTCTCCCCCCCCATTCCAAGATAGCATATATTCTACATGCCTTGTTCCCCAGTCAGCCTTCCTTTCTGTCACCCCACTACCCCCATCTCATTCCCCCTTACTTTCTTGTAGGGCAAGATAGATTTCTATGCCCCATTCCCTATATATCTTGTTTCCGAGCTGCGTGCAAAAAAAACCCAAAACTTAAGCATGTGCTTTAAAACTTTGAATTCCGAATTCACTCCCCTCTTCCCTTCCCATCCCCCCTCCCTAGGAAGGCAAGCAATTCAATATAGATCACACATGTATCATTATGCAAAATACTTACACAATGCGCATGTTGTGAAAGGCTAACTATATTTCCTTGCATCCTATCCTGTAGACTTTTATTCAATTTTCTCCCTTGACTTTGTCCATTTTCAAATGTGTTTGCTTTTGATTACCTCCTCCCTCTGTCTGCCCTCCTTTCTATGATCTCCCTTTTTTTTATCCCTTTCCCCTTACTTTCCTGTGGTGTGAGATATCCAATTGAGTGTGAATGTTATTCCCTCCTCAAGTTGAATCCTTTTTTTTTTGGTTTTTTATTTTTTTTTAAATTTATTTGGTTTTCAGTATTGATTTTCACAAGAGTTTGAACTACCGATTTTCTCCCCATTTCTACCCTCCCTTCCACTTCAAGATGGCATATATTCTGGTTACCCTGTTTCCCAGTCAGGCCTCCGTCCTGTCAACCCACTCTCCTCCCATCCCCTTTTCCCTTCCTTTCTTGTAGGGCAAGATAAATTTCTACACCCACGATGCCTGTGTATCTTATTTTCTAGTGGCATGCAAAAAACTTTTTTTTGAACATCTGTTTCTAAAACTTTGAGTTCCAAATTCTCTCCCCTCTTCCCTTCCCACCCACCCTCCCTAAGAAGTCAAGCAGCTCAACATGGGCCACATGCGTATTATTATGTACAGCCCTTCCATAATACTCATGTTGTGAAAGTTAACTATATCTTGCTTCTTCCTAACCTGTCCCCCTTTATTGAATTTTCTCCCTTGACCCTGTCCATTTTCAAAAGTGTTTGTTTTCTATTACCTCGACCCCCATCTGCCCTCCCTTCTATCATCCCCCACTTTTTTTTTATCTTCTTCCTCCTTCTTTCCTGTGGGGTAAGATACTCAATTGGGTATGTATGGTATTCCCTCCTCAGGTCAAATCTGACAAGGCAAGATTCGCTCATTCCCCCTCACGTGCCTTTTCTTCTCTTCCTATAGAACTGCTTTTTCTTGCCACTTTTATGCAAGATAATTTACCCCATTCTATCTCTCCCTATCTCCCGCACTCAATATATTCCTCTCTCATCCCTTAATTTGATTTTATTTCTTTTAGATATCTTCCCTTCATCTTCAACTCACCCTGTGCCCTCTCTTTCTCTCTCTCTCTCTCTCTCTCTCTCTCTCTCTCTCTCTCTCTCTCTCTCTCTCGCTCTCTGTCTCTCTGTCTCTGTCTCTCTCAATATATATATATATATGTATATATATATACATATATATATTCACACATACATATATACATACATATCCACTCACATAAACATACATATACATAAATAAATATGCATATTCCCTTTAGCTACCCTGATACTGAGGTCTCATGAATCATATACATCATCTTTACATGTAGGAGTTTAAACAGCTCAACTTTAGTAAGTGCCCTGTGATTTCTTCTTTTTGTTCTTTTTCTTGATTACCTTTTCATGTTTCTCTTGATTCTTGTGTTTGAAAGTCAAATTTTCTATTCATCTCTGATTTTTACATGGAGAAAGCTTGAAAGTCCTCTATTTTATTGAAAATCCATATTTTGCCTTGGAGCATGATACTCAGTTTTGCTGCATAGGTGATTCTTGGTTTTAATCCTATCTCTATTGACCTCTGGAATATCATATTCCAAGCCCTTCGATCTCTTAGTGTAGAAGCTAGATCTTGGGTTATTCTGATTGTGTTTCCACAATACTCAAATTGTTTCTTTCTGGCTGCTTGTAGTATTTTCTCCTTCACCTGGAAACTCTGGAACTTGGCGACAATATTCCTAGGAGATTTCTTTTTGAAATCTATTTGAGGAGGTGATCTGTAGATACTTTCAATTTCTATTT
>CM053625.1:193191425-193216282 GCA_028646595.1 Phalanger gymnotis
GGAGGCTTCTGTTGTAGGCTCTTTGACTTTGTTGATTTCTTCTGGCTGTATGTTTTAGTCTTCTTTGTCACCAAAGAAAGACTCCAGAGTCTGAGGCTGAATCTGGGTGTGTTTTCGCTGCCTGGCCATGTTCCCAGCCAACTTACTTGACCCTTGAGTTTTTCAGCAGGGTATGACTGCTTGTAGACAAACGAGTTCTATGTTCCAAGCTTGGGGGGATGTGCCAGCTCTGCCACACCAGCACTCCTCCTTCCCCAAGAACCCCCAACCTGGACTGGACTTAGGTCTTCAGCAGGCTCTGCACTCCTGCTCTGATCCACCACTTAATTCCTCCCACCAGGGGGGCCTGGGGCCAGAAGCAACTGCAGCTGTAGTTCTGAAGCTGCCCCACCTCTGCTGCCCCCAGGGTGGTGGCTGAACTGCAAACTCCCCGTCCCCAGAAGATTTTCCCACTAACCTTCTCTGTTGTCTTTGGTGTTTGTGGGTTGAGAAGTCTGGTAACTGCCACAACTCACTGATTCAGGGTTCTAGGGCATGCTCCACCCGTGTGCCATCCATGCTGGGGTCTGCTCCACTCCCAGCTCCGTAAAGGATAGATCTTACCCAGAGACCATCCAGGTTGTCCTGGGCTACTGCCCTGTTTCCCTCTGCTATTTTGTGAGTTCTGGACTTCTAGAATTGGTTCAGATCCATTTTTATAGGTTTTTGGAGGGAATTGGCAAGGAGCTCACGCTAGTCCCTGCTTTCCAGCTGCCATCTTAGCTCCGCCCCACCTTCAAGTTGAATCCTATGAGAGTAAGAGTCACTAATTCCCCCTTACCTGGCCCTCTTCCCTTCCAACAGAACTGCTTTTTCTTGCCACTTTTATGTGAGATAATTTTCTCCATTCTGTCTCTCCCTTTTTTCCTCTCTCAGTATATTCTTCTCTCACACCTTAAATTTATTTCATATTTTTAGATATCATCCCTTCGTATTAAACTCATCCTGTGCCCTCTGCTATATATATGTATATTGCCCTCAACTACCCTAATACTGAGAAAGGTCTCATGAATTATACACATCATCTTTCCATGTAGGTATGTAACAAATGAGTCCAACTTTAGTAAGTTCCATATGAATTCTCTTTCTTGTTTACCTTTTCATGCTTCTCTTGATTCTTGTATTTGAAAGTCAAACTTTTTATTCAGCTCTGGTCTTTTCATTGAGAAAAATTGAAGGTCTTCTATTTTATTGAAAATCTATATTTTTTCTTGGAGCATTATACTTAGTTTTGCTGGGTAGGTGATTCATGGTTTTAATCCTTTGACCTCTGCAATATCATATTCCAAACCCTTTGATCTCTTAATGTAGAAGCTGCTAGATCTTGTGTTATCTTGATCGTGTTTCCATAATAGTCAAATTGTTTCTTTCTGGCTGCTTGAAGTATTTTTCCTTGATCTGGGAGCTCTGGAATTTGCTAACAATATTCCTAGGAGTTTCTTTTGTGGATCTTTTTCAAGAGGCAATTGGTGGATTCTTTCGATTTCCATTTTACCCTCTGGTTCTAGAATATCAAGGCAGTTTTCCTTGATAATTTCTTGAAAGATGTTGTCTAGGCTCTTTTTTTTTTGATCAGAGCTTTTAGGTAGTCCAATAATTTTTAAATGATCTCTCCTGGGCAATGATTTTTCCAATGAGATACATCACATTGTCTTCTACTTTTTCATTCCTTTGGTTCTGTTTTATAATATCTTGATTTCTCATAAAGTCACTTGCTTCTACTTGCTCCAATCTAACTTTTAAGGTACTATTTTCTTCAGTGGTCTTTTGGACCTCCTTTTCCATTTGGCTAATTCTGCCTTTCAGAGCATTCTTCTCCTCATTGGCTTTTTGGAGCTCTTTTGATATTTAGGTTAGTCTATTCTTTAAGGTATTATTTTCTTCAGTATTTTTTGGGTCTCCTTTTGCAAGTCATTGAATTGTTTTTCATGGTTTTCTTGCATCTCTCTCATTTCTCTTCCCAATTTTTCCTCTCCTTCTCTTACTTGCTTTTCCAAATCCTTTTTGAGCTTTTCCATGGCCTGAGACCAATTCATGTTTTTTTTTTTTTGCTTTTTTCTTTTTTTTCTGGAGGCTTTTGTTGTAGGCTCTTTGACTTTGCTGATATGTTCTGGCTGTATATTTTGATCTTTTTTGTCTCCAAAAAAGGAAACTAGAGTTTGAGTTTGAGTCTGAGTTTCAGTCTGATTTCAGTTTTGCTGCCTGTTCATGTTCCCAGCAAACTACTTGATCCTTGAGCTTTTTGTCAAGGTATGACTGCTTCTAGAGTAGAGAGTACTTTGTCCCAAGGTTACTACTACTTCTACTCCATCACCACCACAGGCTCTGTCACAGCAGCGCTCCTCCTCCCTCAAGAACCACCAACCAGGACTGCAATCCAGATCCAAGCAGGGCACAGCAAGAGAACCTGCCTCTGTGCCAACAAAACATTCCTTGCACTCTTGCTCTCATCTGCTGCTAGTTTCCTCTCATCGTGTGAGGCAGGGATTCTGCTGATGTTAGAGCTCTGGAAGTAGCCTCAGGAGGTTCCTGCTGCTGCCACCACCACCACTGCACCACCTCTGCCACTCCCAGGGATGGGGCTGACCCTCTTGCCTTGATCCCGCAGTTTCCCATTAACCAGCTCTTTGGCGCTAGTGAGTTGAGAAGTCTGGTAACTGCCACAGCTTAATAATTCATGGCCCTAAGGCTTGTTCTGGCCAGCTTACTCCCTGTCTGGTCTGTCCTATCACAGCCCATGTTGGGCTGCTCTCCCCTCCCACCACCATGCAATGAACCCTTCCCAGAGACCATCCAGGCTCTCCTGGGCTAGAGACCTGTTTCTCTCTGCTATTTCTTGGATTCTGCAGCTCTAGAATTTGCTCAGAGCCATTTTTACAGGTGTTTGGAGGGATTTGGGGGAAAGTTTAAGCAAGTCCCTGCTTTCCAGCCACCATCTTTGCTCTACCTCTGAGGATTTTTTTAGGGGATTTCATTGATAGCACATTCAATTTATTTTTCCAAGATTAATTTTATGTATCATATTTCCTTTTCTGTCAATCTGGGCAATTTATTTTTTTAAAATATTCATCCATTTCACTTAGATTATCAGATTTACTGGCATATAACTGAGCAAAATAGCTTCTATTACTTGATTTAATTTTTTCATTGATAGTAAATTCATCCCTTTCCATTTTGACACTAGTAAATCATTTTTCTTATTTTTTTAAATCAAATTAACCAATGGTTTATCTGTTTTGTTGAGGTTTATTTCCTCATAAAACCAGTTTTGACTTTTATTTGTTCGTTCAATGGTTTTAGTACTTTCTGTTTCATTAATTGATTTTCATTCATTTCATTTATTGATTTTCAGAATTTCCAATTTGGTGTTTAATTGGGAATTTTTAATTTATTCTCTTTCAAATTTTTACTGCATCCCCAGTAAATTGATCTGATCTTTTTATATTTTATTGATGTAAGAGTTTAGAGGTATAAAATTTTCCCCTGAATACTGTTTTCATTGCATCCCATAAATTTAGGTGTGTTGTCTTATTGTTATTATTCTTTTTTAATGAAAATACTGATAGTTTCTATGATTTGTTCTTTGTTTCATTTATTCTTTAGGATTAGATTATTAGTTTCCAATTAATTGTTCCACTGCCTTCACGAATGTAATTTTATTGCATTATGATCTGAAAAGGTTGCATTTAATCTTTCTGCATTTAACTGTAAGGTTTTTATACCCTGATACATGGTTAATTTTTATATAGATGTCATGTACTGCAGAGAAAAAAGTATATTCCTTTCTATCCCATTCAATTTTCTCCTGATGTCTATCATCTCTAACTTTTCTAAAAT
The DNA here is from genome assembly GCA_028646595.1 of Phalanger gymnotis. Taxonomy (NCBI): domain Eukaryota; kingdom Metazoa; phylum Chordata; class Mammalia; order Diprotodontia; family Phalangeridae; genus Phalanger; species Phalanger gymnotis. Next base: position 193,195,302 of record CM053625.1, read on the forward strand.
TCAATTCACCTCTTTAACATCTTTCTTATTCATTTTTATTCAGAATTATCTATTTCTTGAGGGGAAAGTTGTGGTCCTCCACTAGTATGGTTTAGCTCTCTATTTCCTCCTATAACTCATTTAACTTCTCCTTTAAGAATTTGAATACTATATCATTCATATATGTTTAGCATATATGCTTAGTATTGACATTACTTCGTTATCTATGATACCTTTTAGCAAGATGTTCTTTCCTTCGTTATCTCTTTTAATTATTTTTTTTTCATTTTGCTTTGTGTGGGAGCATGATTGCTACTCCTTATTTTTTACCTTCAGCTGAAGCATAATAGATTCTGTTCCAGTCCCTTACCTTTACTCTGTGTGTGTGTCTCTGTTTCAGGTAGGTTTTTTGTAAAAATCATATTGTTATTTTTTTTAATCGAATCTATCTGCTTCTGTTTTATGGGTGAATTCATCACATTCACAGTCATTGTTACTAACTATTTCCCTCTATCCTGTTTTCCTCTTGTTTATCTTTTTTTTTTCCTCTCTCCCTCTCCTTTCACTCTGTCTTTCCTCACCACTGTTTTGCTGTTGACCACTGCCTCTCCTATCAACCTTCATTTTTTTTTACTCCCTTCCCCTACTATTTCCCTAAAGGGTGATAGATTTCTATACCCAATTGTGTATGTACCATATTCCTTCTTTGACACACTTCCAATGAGAGGAAGGTTCAATTGATGCCCACTGCTATGCCCCATCTTTCCTTCCACCGTAATTTGTCTTTTTTCCACCTCTTCATGTAAAATAATTTACCCACTTCTACCTCTTCCTTCCCTCTTCTCCCAAAGCAATCCCCATTCCCATCCCTTAATAGTGTTTGTTTGTTTGTTTTAGATATCATCCAGTCAACTTAAAGTCACACCCTCTCTTTGTGTATACACCTTCTAACTGTTGTAATAGTGATACAATTTTGAAGAGATGCAAGTATCATCTTCCCATGTAGGGAAATACACAATTTAACCTTATTGAAATTTTTATGATTTTTCTTTCCTGTTTACCTTTTTATACTTCTTTCGAGTCATATTTGAAAGTCAAATTTTCTATTCAGCTCTAGTCTTTTCATCAGGAATGCTTGAAAGTTCTCTATTTAATTGAATATCCATTTTCCCTGAATTATTATGCTTTGTTTTGCTGGGTAGGTGACTCTTGGTTGTAATACCAGCTCCTTTGTCTTTTGGAATACCATATTACAAGTCCTTTAATACTTTAAAGTAAAAGCTGCTAAACTCTGTGTAATCCTGATTGTGGCTCCACGATCCTTCAATTGTTTCTTTCTGGCTAATTGCAATATTTTCTTGTTGATCTGTGCAATTTAGTCATAATATTCCCAGGAGTTTTCATTTTAGGATCTCTTTCAGGTAGTGATCAGTGGATTCTTTCAATTTCTGTTTTGCCTCCTGGTTCTAGGATAACATAGCAGTTTTCCTTGATAATTTCTTGAAACATGATGTCCAGGATCTTTTTCTGAGCATGGCTTTCAGATGGTTCAGTAATTATTAAATTATCTTTCCTAGACCTATGTTCCAGGTCAGTAGTTTTTTTCCAATGAAATACTCCACATTTTCTTCTATTTTTTCATTTTCAAAAAAAAATTTTGTTTGATTGATTCTTGATGTCTCATGGAGTCATTAGCTTCCACTTGTCCAATTCTAATTTTTAAGGAATTATTTCCTTTAGTCAATTTTTTTAACCTCATTTTCTATTTGGACAATTTTAATTTTTAAATTGTTTTCTTCAGCAAATGTTTCTACTTCTTTTTTGCATTTTCTGCGTCCTTTACTGAGTTGTTGACTCTTTTTTCATGATACACTTGCACATCTCTCATTTCCTTTCCCATTATTTTTCTATCCTTCATATTATTTTTGAAATCCTTTTTAAGCTCTTCCAAAAGTTATTTTTGGGACTGAGACCAAGTCAATTTTTTAGGCTTTTCATGTAGGCATTTTGACATTGTTGTCCTCTTCTAAGTGCATTTTTATCTTCCCTGTCACCATAGTACTAGTCTATGGTGAAGTTGTCTTTGTTTGTGCTCATTTTCCCAGGTGTTTTATGATTTTTCAAATTGAGCTCTGCTCCTGGGGTAAAGGGGGAATTGTCCCAAGTTTCTTGTATTGGGTGCTACAGGACCTGGCCCCTCACCTGCTGCTGCACTGAGGCTAAGGGCCTTGGTCATTGGCATATACTGAATTTCAGTGCCTCCTATTGGCTTACTGGAGCAGGGCCTGCTGCTAGCTTCCCTGGACACCACTAACAATAGACTGGGCTCCTCTTTTACCCAAGAGAGATAGATCTTTCCTGCCAACCTTTTAAATAGTCTTAGATGGGAACATTGTTTCATCCTTTCTTTTCATTGGTTCTACTGCTCCAGAATTCATTTTGGGGAGTTATGTTATAATTGTTTGGAAACAGATTTTTTGAGAGTTCAGGTGTTCCTTCCCTGTTTCATCATCTTGGCTCCTAAAACCCTAATAAATGTTTTTTTTTTTTACATTTACTATGATTTGGAATCTCTAATTCATTTATAATGCTATCAATTTCTACAAATTTAGAAAAGTTTTCCTTTCTTTAATTTTTTTTAAATTTAATTTAATTATTATTTTTTTTAATTCCAGCATGATTAAGGCTAAAATAACAGAGAGAAAGTATCTGGCAGGGTTTTTTTTTCTTTTTCTTTTTAAACTATTCTCCAACTGAAAGCCTAAGGTTAGAGTTAGTGCTGCTTACTGGGACAGAGAGTTTAGCATATGGATGAACTGCTTCGAGGAAGAAACTTTATTGATCTTCCCCAGCATTTTAAACTTCTTGGCTATAATCTTTTAGCAGTCTTTTGGGCTGGCTTCCTTTTCCACTTAGTAATCTTTTAAGTTAGCAAAATCTACCAAAAAATCATCAAATACTGCACAAGAGAAAGACTTTTCTGCATTTTACAAAGAAAGAAAAACACAGAAGAATGCTTGTCCCCTTATCTCCTACTGAAAGTCTAATCACAGAGTTTTTAATCTATCACCAAATTTGGCATTTGGAGACACACACACATATGTGTATGTATGCATATGTATATGTGTATGTATATGTATATGTGTATGTATATATATATGTATATATACATGTGCATATACATATTTAATTTGAGACCATTATTTTTTAGCACTTCTGTATGGTAAATTCTAGTTCAGTAAAAATTTTGCTAAAAGGGTGTCAGTTTCCCCTATCCAAGGGGAAACCTTTAGTATTTTATTAGTACTGCAACCCATTGTTTCTTACAGGGAGTATTTCTTCTCCAGTAGAGTGGAAGCAAACCATCCCCAGAAGAATAGGAGTAAATCATCCCTAGAAATGTAGGGGTGAACCTTACTTTAAAATGGAAGAATGTGAATACCAGGGCGGGGAGAGAGTCATATTTCCAGATTCCTCTTCCATGAAGACTTCCATCGAAGATGCCATCCTGGGGGTCAGAGAACTTTCTTGATATGACTGGCTTCACCAAAAATTATGATGGGTAAAACCTGAAATAACTGAAGAAACAAAAGTTTGAGCTTCTGAATATATTGATTTATTAATCAATGCATACCAATTATATAACAAATCAGGTCCAGATCTTCTCAGCTTATCACTGGGACCTGGAAACAAGATGAGACAGATGTTTTATTCATTAAAATAAAAGGACATAAAGCATGGGAAAGGATGGAAGTAAGGTTAGGGGCTTTATGAGTTTGGAGGGGGATAGTGAGCAGGTGCAATTCACAGAAATCAGAAAAAGAGGTGTCCCAATTCTCCCCTTGTCTGTATTCAATCAAAGGAACAAAGAAACAGTAACTGATTGACTACTACAAGGCCAGTTTTTAGATAAGATGTATGGGTTGATTGAGATGTGTAAATGTGAGAATAATTTTGCATCAGTCTTTGGATCTGACTAAGTTTCTAGTCAGCCTATATAGCCTGGGTCCTTAGTTAGGGATCTCTAAATAACAGGCCAAGCGGGGCTGGATTCAAATAGTAAAATAGTGTTCTATAACAATTTTTTTTTGGTGTTTTTTTTTTAATCATGTATGTATTTATTTATTTACTTGATTATTTATTTATTTAATATTTTTTTTTGTTTTCAGCATTGATTTTCACAAGAGTTTGAATTATAAATTTTCCCCCCATTTCTCCCCTCACCCACACTCCAAGATGGCATATATTCTGGATGCCTTGTTCCCCAGTCAGCCCTTCTTTCTGTCACCACACTCAAAAACCCCTTTTCCCTTACTTTCTTGTAGGGCAAGATAGATTTCTATGCCCCATTACCTATATATCTTATTTCCTACTTACATGTAAAAACTTTTTTTTGAACATCTGGTTCTAAAATTTTCAGTTCCAAATTCTCTCCCCTCTTCCCTGCCCAGCCACCCTCCCTAAAAGGGCAAGCAATTCAACATAAGCCACATGCGTATCATTATGCAAAACCCTTCCACAATACTCATGTTGTAAAAGACTGACTATATTTTCCTCTTTCTTATCCTATCTCCCTTTATTCAGTTTTGTCCCTTGACCCTGTAACTTTTCAAAAGTGTTTGTTTTTGATTACCTCCTCCCCTATTTGCCCTCCTTTCTATCTTCCTCTCTTTTTTATCTCCTTCCTCTTTCGTTCTTATGGGGTAAGATACCCAATTGAGTGTGTATGTTATTCCATCCTCAGGTCAAATCCAATGAGAGCAATATTCACTCATTCCCCCTCACCTGCTTCCTCTTCCCTTCCTACAGAACTGCTTTTTCTTGCCACTTTCATGCAAGACAATTTACCCTATTCTATCTCTCCCTTTCTCCATCTCTCATTAAGTAATTCTCTGAGCCCTGATTTTATTTTATTTTCTTAGATATTATTCCTTCATATTAAACTCATCCTGTGCCCTCTGTCTATATGCATATATATATATACATATATACATATATATGTATTCCCTTCAGCTACCCTGATACTGAGTTCTCATGAATTATACATATCATCTTTCCATGTAAGGAATGTAAACAAAACAGTTCAACTTTAGAAAGCCCCTTAGATTTCTCTTTCTTGTTTACCTTTTCGTAATTCTCTTGATTCCTGTGTTTCAATGTCCAATTTTCTATTCAGCTCTCAACTTTTTGCTGAGAAAGCTTGAAAGTCCTCTATTTTATTGAGAATCCATATTTTGCCTTGGAGCATGATACTCAGTTTTGCTGGGTAGGTGATTCTTGGTTTTAATCCTAGCTCCATAAACATCCAGAATATCATATTCAAGCCCTTCCATACCTTAATGTAGAAGCTGCTAGATTTTGTGTTATCCTGATTGTGTTTTCACAATACTCAAATTATTTCTTTCTGGCTTGCAGTATTTTTTCCTTAATCTGGGAGCTCTGGAATTTGGGGACAATGTTCCTAGGACTTTTCTTTTGGGGATCTTTTTAAGGAGATGATCAGTAGATTCTTTCAATTTCTATTTTACCCTCTGACTCTAGGGTATCAGGGCAAATCTCCTTGATAATTTCTTGAAAGATGACAGCTAGGCTCTTTTTTTGATCATGGCTTTCAAGTAGTCCAATAATTTTTAAATTATCTCTCCTGGATCTATTTTCCAGGTCAGTGGTTTTTCCAATGAGACATTTCATGTTGGCTTCCACTTTTTCATTCCTTTGGTTCCGTTTTATGATATCTTGATTTCTCATAAAGTCACTAGCTTCTACTTGCTCCAGTCTAATTTTAAGGTAGTATTTTCTTCAGTGGTCTTTTGGGCTTCCTTTTCCATTTAGCTAACTCTGCCTTTCAAGGCATTCTTCTCCTCATTGGCTTTTTGGAGATCTATTTCCATTTGAGTTAGTCTATTTTGTAAGGTGTTATTTTCTTAAGTATTTTTTGGGTATCCTTTAGCCAGTCATTGACTTGTTTTTCATGGTTTTCTCGCATTACTCTCATATATCTTCTCAATTTTTCCTCTACTTTTCTAACATATTTTTCCAAATCCTTTTTTGAGCTCTTCCATGGCCTGAGACCAGTTCATGTTTTTCTTGGAGACTTTTGATGTAGGCTCTTTGACTTTGTTGACTTCTTCTGGCTGTATGGTTTGGTCTTCTTTGTCACCAAAGAAAGATTCCAAAGTCTGAGTCTGAATCTGGGTCCATTTTCACTGCATCCAGACTAACCAGAAGGGGAGCTGGAAGGAACAGGCCCTAGAACCATGAATCACTGAGCTGTGCCTGTTACCAGACTTCTCAACTCAAAAACACCAAAGACAACAGAGAAGGTTAGTGGAAAGAGCACCGCTGATGTGGCAGAGCCTGCTGTGTAGAAATAACTCTGGAAACAACAGCACATCCCTTCAAGCTTGGGACAAAGTACTCTATACTCTATAAGCCGTCATATCCCGATGAAAACCTCAAGGGTCAAATAGTTGGCTGGGAACATGAACAGGCAGCAAAAACAAAATCAGACTCAAACTCAGACTTTGCAATCTTTCTTTGGTGACAAAGAAGACCAAAACATACAGCCAGAAGAAGTCAACAAAGTCAAAGAGCCTACATCGAAAGTCATCAAGAAAAACATGAACTGGTCTCAGGCCATAGAAGAGCTCAAAAAGGATTTTGAAAAGCAAGTTAAAGAAGTAGGGGAAAAATTGGGAAGAGAAATGAGAGTGATGCAAGAAAATCATAACAAGTCAAATACTTGCTAAAGGACACCCCCAAAAATAGTGAAGAAAATACCTTAAAAATAGACTAACTCAAATGGCAAAAAGCCAATGAGGAGAAGAATGCCTTGAAAGGCAGGATTAACCAAATGGAAAAGTAGGTCCAAAAGATCACTGAAGAAAATACTACCTTAAAATTAGACTGGAGCAAGTGGAAGCTAGTGACTTTACAAGAAATCAAGATATCATAAAACGGAACCAAAGCAATGAAAAAAGTGGAAGACAATGTGAAATATCTCATTGGAAAACCACTGACCTGGAAAATAGATCCAGGAGAGATAATTTAAAAATGATTATACTCCCTGAAACTCATTGTCAAAAAAGAGCCTAGATATCATCTTTCAAGAAATTATCAAGGAGAACTTCCCTGATATTCTAGAGCCAGAAGGTAAAATAGGAATTAAAAGAATCCAACAATCCCCTCCTGAAAAAGATTCCAAAAAGAAAACTCCTTAGGAACATTGTTGCCAAATTCCAGAGTTCCCAGATCAAGGAGCAAATCCTGCAAGCAGCCAGAAAGAAACAATTTGAGTACTGTGGAAATGCAATCAGAATAACACAAGATGTAGCAGCTTCTACATTAAGGGACTGAAGGGAATGGAATATGGTATTCCGGAGGTCAAAGGAGCTAGGATTAAAAGCAAGAATCACCTACCCAGCAAAACTGAGTATAATGCTCCAAGGCAAAATATGAATTTTCAATAAAATTGAAGACTTTCAAGCTTTCTCAGTGAAAAAACCAGAGCTGAATAGAAAATTTGACTTTCAAACACAAGAATCAAGAGAAGCATGAAAAGGTAAACAAGAAAGAGAAAGGGACTTACTAAAGTTGAACCATTTTGTTTACATTCCTACATGGAAAGATGATGTGTTTAATTCATGAGACCTCAGTATTAGGGTAGCTGAAGGGAATATGAATGTATGTATATGTGTGTGTATATATATATATATACATATATGTATATATATACATATATATGTATATGTATATGTGACTGTGTATGTATGTATATATGTATGTGTTGCATTGGGAACTGTGGGCCTGCTCACAGGCTTTGTGTGCTGTGGCCTCTGGTTTTGTGAGGTGTGGGGGAGGGATGGTCTGGCTGCTGGAAGTCTCCTCTTCCCTGGCACTGCTCTGCAGCATGGGTGATCTCAGACTTTGTCTGAGCTGCTATCTGCCACTTCCCCTGGTTGTGCAAATGTACATCTGGGGTCCTGGTGTTGTTGTTTGCTAGCTCTATCCCACTGGGGCTCAGGAACTTTCCTTGTTTTGCTGAGGTGGGGCCTGCTGGGACACCTCTCTTCCTTCACTAGTCTCCTGCCACCACAAGAAGGGCCCTCTCCCCAACTTCTCTCACTAAAAGGCTACTGAAGCCCCACTTCTTGCTCCTCTATTTCAGGGTTTCTCCTCAGGTAGTATTCTATGATTGGGGAAGGGAGAGATGAGAGCCATTTTACTTGGCCATCATGACTCCTGGAAGTTCAAGAAGGCAAGTCTCAAACCTTTAGGCTGTGGGCTGGAGGCTTCTGGGGTAGCTGCTCTCCTGGCCACAGGCTCTGTACTGGGGTCTCCTGTAGCTCCAACAGACTCCTGTCCTGGGCTGAGGGGCCTGGCGTTCAATCATTGCCTTAGCCAGTACTTCCTCCCTGGGTCTGCTCCTGCTCTGCTGTTTTGCGAGCACAGCCCTCTCCCAGTGCTCTCCTAGACAGGTGCACTTGCTGCGGTCCTCTGTTGTTCCTAGTTGGTGTGGTCTGGTGCCCATCTGTTTGCCAGTGCTCCTGCCCCACTCAATCTATTAGTGGCTTCTAACTCTCTCAAATCTGCTCAGATTCACTTCTTCAGGTGTATCTGACATAATTTGTGAGAGAGCTCCAGTAGTTCCCTCCTTTCACAGCGCCATCTTGGATCTGCCCCCTCCCAAATATTTTTACAATTATGAAAACAGTCCTTTTTAGATAAAACTGCATGGTCTCTCAGCCAAGAACAGTAAATTACAACAGTGGATGAGACCACCTCCTTTTTCATGTTCTTGCATAGTTTATTAATATTTTATTTCTCCTCTAATAGGGGTTGGAAACTTTCTAATAGTAAGCTATCAAGTGGTTTATGGATTAGTCCATCGAGATGTTGCAAAATTATTTTGATTGTATTTTTTTCTCCAAACTATCATATTGAACCTCTATATTAGCATGCTTTCCCCAATATTAGTTACCTGTGGTTAGCACCTGAGAATCATTTAACCAATTGGTATCAATTAGTTGTTACAAAGGGATATTTACTGAGAAGATTTAGCAAGTAAATGAGTACAAATATTTTTTCCAACACAGGGGCATACTAACTCCTTTCTTTAACTATATCAGTATGCCTGTTAATGAGGCAGGTATTTTCATACAGTGGATAGATTGATGGGCCTGAAGTCAAGAAGAATTGAATTCAAGTTTAACCTCATGCTCTTACTAGTTGTGTGACCTTGGACAAGTCACTTAACCTCTGTCTAACTTTCTTCAATTATAAAAATGAGAATTATATCACTTTCTTCACAGTGTTGTTCTGAGAATCAAGTGAGATATTAATTCTAAAATGCTTAGCACAATGCCTGGCACATAGTAGGAGCTATACAAATGTTAGCTGACATCATTATCATCATCACCTAGTCAGTGAAGAGTATAGGCTAAAACTATAAGTGTATTCTATTGTAAAAACAATGTTGTTAGCAGCTACTGTGGGGGTGAAAGACCCAACAAGACCAGCACACAGAAGGGCTGTTAACACAGGTTTTTTGATCTGCTTTTCTAAGAAAAGAAACTTTAAGGAGTTAACAGTCTCATTTTAATTAAACATACCTATATCATTTACTTAGTTCAGGGGGAAAAGATCATGCCCCTGAACTTCAGGGCAAATACAAACAGAAATTACAAGCATACATTATAAACAGAGCAAATAAAACAGACATTATAAAACAGAGCAAATAGTCTATCCACAGCAATACATAGTTACCGGAGAAGCACCAACATCTGTCTGTCTGCGTTATCAAAGCCAGGGAGGCTATTTCAATGGCTTGCCCAAGGTCTTGTCACCCTTTTGATGAGTGTACCCCCAAAAGTCAAATGCTTACCTTCTAGTACATACACCCTATTCAGGACCCTGGGGGCTAAAGACTCACTATTCAGGGTATGGGAAACCAAAGTGTGAGAAAGTACCAAATCATATGCAAATCAATGACTGTTGATTGTCTTAGTGCTGAGAAACACTCCAAGAGAAAAGATCCCACTATACCTGCCCCATTCAAACAAAGGCCAGACTCATCAAAGACACCTGACAGCAAAATAATCCTGCCCTGATTGCCATTACACAATTCACCTCTTCCAGGATCCTTGGCCTTACAATATCTAAATGGCCATGGATCTTGGAACAAATAGAAGCATTATAGAATGCAATCACATTCAAGGAATTATTACGAAACATATCATTCGGTAGCATCCCCAAAAAATACTTGTTTACAAAACATCATCCACTCCTGGGTCACAGAAATTTACAATTTCCTCAGTCAACAAAGAGTGTCCAAATAAATTCCTTCTTGAAGGTGTGTCCTTCTCCCCACACTGCCATTGCAGGCTTCTTCCTGGCACCTTCAGGTACCAGCATGCTTTAATTAGCAAAGTCCCAACACAAAAACGTCCAAATAAAGTTCTCTTGGAGGTCTGTTCTCACCACATTGTTCCAGCGTGTAGCAACAATTTGGCAAGCAGCTGTTGTGGGGTGTAAGACCCAACAAGACCAACATCAAGTGCTTCCAGCACAGATTCTTTTGATCTGCTTTAGTAAGGAAAGTAACTTTAAGACGTTAACAATCTCACTTTAATCACACACACATATATAACTCACTTAGTTCAGGAAGAAAAGCCAGCAACCTTCAGAGCAAATACAAAGTACAAACATACATTATAAACAGTCCAAATACAAACCAACATCTAGGTTAGCAAAGCCAGGGGACAGTTACAATGGCTTGCCCAGAGTCATATGCCACTCTTCCAGTGAGTGGGAGCCCCCACGGAAAACATCTGGGTTTCTTCAAAGCTGGGAGTCTCCTTAACAGCTACCCAGAGTCTCTACCCCAACACTCTTCCTATGAGTGAGAGCTCCAAGAGAAAAAGTTAACTTCTGAGTTTATATACTCTGTTCAGGGTCAAAGGGCATAACAACATGCCACTCCAACCCACTTGACCTAAAAGTCTCTGGCATCACAAACATGTGACTCAAACTTATGCCAACCAAGCCTTCCCTTGAGGCAAGGTCATCAAAGACTACTGATCCAATCAAGTAAACAAAGGCCAAACTCTTCAAAGGCACTTGATCAAATAAGTACTAAAAAAGTAAACAATAAAAGAAAATCCCACCTTAATTACTGATACACAGCACATTGCTGGGCAACAAAGCCCACAGGGTGGGGTGCTTGGGGGGTCAATGGCACTTCCACCCACCATAGTCAACTCCACCCTCACCCTAGGTCCCAAATAGTCCCAGGAGAAGGCAGCAAAAAAAGCACACTAGCACCTTGCCTCAAAGTTTCCATCTTCCCCCTGGCTGAACTCCAAGTTCATGGGTTCCCGGTGCTCCTGATGGCCACTCCTGGCTTCAGCCACAATCCCAATGCAAGCAGCTCCCTGCTGTCACCTTTCCAAAGTCTAATCTAAGGCAGCTCACAGCTCTCCATCTCACCTTTCAAAGTTCTCACTCAGGCAGTCTTTGGCTTCTGCTAGGTCAGTATGTTGGCAGCCATCCTCTTGAGGTCTCACCTCACCAACTGCTCCTACCCAATCTGCATGAAGGCCATTGTTCACTCCTGTTTCAAAACTCCACAAACAATACAATCTCAGGACATTTACCCTCCCAGCACATTAGGGACCCTGGGCTAATCCACTCAAGCACAGGCTCTGGCCACCCCCACTTCCCCCAAGCCTCTGCTTGTTTTCCTCCCACAGCCTCTTCTCTGGCCTGTCTCCTCCCAAGTGCTAGTTGGATAGGGAGGGGAAAAGAGGCGTGATCTCCCAGGGCCCCTGCTCTGGGCTCCTGGGAAATCACTCCCATCACTGCCATCCACCTGTTTTGCCTCAGGACTCTGGAACTCCACAGAACTATAGGCACCACAAGCATAAAGAGCAGCCCAGTAACTGGGACACATCCAACCACTATTTCAGTACCCCAAAACTCCAAACTTTCATTTTAATCTGCCGATCCTGCCATGACCCTATGAACATTCACTCTTATCAAGTTTACTCCCAAATTAAACAAATTCACCTCAGTTACATCAGGCCAAGGCATGGTGACCTAGATGCAGACTTGAAGTGCCACTGTGCTGAGTCCAACATGTCTATATTTAAATCCTTATGTGTGCTTCATTATTTTTGGTCTGGACTCCCAGTAATCTGACTTTTCAAATCTTTCAAGGTCATTCTCTCCTAGATACTCTACTTAGGATCAAGAAAAAATAAACATAGAGAGTCAGGGAGATTACATAGATAGATAGATAGATAGATAGATAGATAGATAGATAGATAGATAGATAGATAGATAGATGTAGATACAGATGTAAGGGGGAGAGGGAGGAAGAGAGAGAGAGAGAGAGAGAGAGAGAGAGAGAGAGAGAGAGAGAGAGATGGAGCATCTATTAAGTACTTGTTTTGCTTCAGGGACTCTGATAAGACCAAGGGATAAAAATACAACCAAGATACTTCTTATCCTTAAAGAGCTCACATTCTAAAAAGGAGGAGGGCCTGGAAGTAGTATAGAAATATACTTCTGGACAAGATAAACCAAAAGCTCACCTGTAAAAAATCCAGAATGGTTCCAAGGTTATAGTCCAAGATTTTTGTTGGGATAAACTAGGGATGGCTAGAATGAAGGTGGCATGGCAGGGAAAGGGGCTGGTAGTGACATGAAGGCCTGGTTGTGGCCAAAATAAAGAGAAAGCTCATCTCTGCCCAAGTTGGTTCCAGAGTCCAAGGTTCCTACCAGAGCCCAGAGTTAATTTCAGTGATGCAGTACAAATTTCCTATATGGAAAATAAAGAGATTATGGCCAGAGTAGAGCAGGCATTGAGTAGAGACAAATTGGATTATGCTCAAGGGTGATGTCTCCCTTGGTTGTGCTTTACTAGGTTGGTCCATGAAATACAGATATTGAAAGTCTTTCTTAAAATCTGCTTCTTGCAGCCTGTCTAGTAATTTACTCGGGACCTAAAGTACTATACTTCTGAACTGATACACTTTGAACATTTCAAGTTACAGTATGCAAACTCAGTGACAGGAATGCTTGCAAAAAAGTAGTGTACATCAATTAAATATGTCTCAGTTTGAGGCTTCTCATTAAAGAATATCTGTGCTACTAGAGTTCTATTTCAGGAAGTAAAGGAAGAAAGGATATTTCTTTTCAGTCTGTGGCAAAGTTATAGCCACATAGTGAGATACAAATTGATTTCCTTCCTTCTGTGTGAAGGCTTTCATCTGTTCTTCAGAAACATGGGCAGCCATTCACTGACATTCTCAAAAGACATGAAAGAGAAATGTTTAATCAAAGAAACTGCTATAAATACTGTTACCAACTAGCATTTAAGAATACAGCATTCTAACAGCTAAATGATTTGCAAACTCATTTTTTTAAATTGGCAAGAAATAATTTTTCAGTGCCATTCTATACATTCAGGCTTTCTTTTCCAGTACAAGCCATTTCAATGTGAAACTGTTCCCATTTCTAATGCTGCTTAATGACCCTGACATAATTTTAAAACAATTAGGAAAACCATTACATTCTAAAATGAACATTGCATATTTTGTGTTTTATATTAACTGAATCACATATTCTTCATTTTCTCAGAGGCTGAGAGTTACAGGATGACAGTGAACTTCAGAGGCCACGTACTCCAACCCTCATTTGAATATGAATCTCTGCTTCATCATGTTTAACAAATGCTCAACCAATCTTTGTTCAAAGACTTCTGGTGCTGGGGAATCCACTTCATCTATGGATACTGTCTTCCCCTTTCAGATTACTAATGTTATTAGAATGCTATTCCTGACACCTAACCTAAATATTCTTCTTTTCAACATTCACCCATTACTCTGAGGTTTTTTTTTCCCTCTTTGTCAAAGTATAACTTGAATGTCTCATCTGCATGACAGCCAGTGAAACCTTGAAAGATGACTATCATGCAGATACCCCCTCTCATTTCCTAACCTTCAATAATATTTTTTCTTCCATAAGTAAATTATGTCCATGTGATATAATCTTCATATGCCATGAATCAAAGGCCTTTCACTATTTTGGTCACTCTTTGGGATGGTCTCTAGTTTATTGATGTCCTTCCAAAAAGTGGCACCTAGATGTAAATGCAGTATGCCAGATATAGTCTAACAAGAACATATTACAATAGTACCACTATTTCCTCTCACATTCTAAGTATTATTCCATGCATACAACCAAATTTATATTATATTTTATCATATCATATTCAGGATCTAATTTTATTACTTAATTATATGATATCAATATTGCCACACTTTAGATATATGTAAAATTTGTCATTTACCACAAACCACAGATTTTTTCTTCAAAGAAAATGCTAAATACCCTCCAGTACCATAAATTTATGTAGTTGATTTTCTGATCTTAAACATGAAACTTTGTATTTATCTCTACTGAATTTCATATCATTGGATTCTATTCTTTCAAGTAAAAGTTATTTAACCCTTGCCTTTGGCCTTGGGTACATATATATATATATATATGTATGTATATATATATATATATATATATATATATATATATATATATATATACTGAGTTTCATTATCTCAGTGCCGTTTTGTTTTTTCCCCTTTTCAGTGACTTAACTACAAGAATTTGTCCACTGGTAGTTTGACGTTTACCTTTATTTTAATTAATTAATTAATTAATTCTACAGTGTCTTATTTTAGTTGTTTCACATTTTAATAGTAGTTTGCATTTACATAATACTCTAAATTCTGCAAATCGTATTCACACAGCAACCCTGGGAAGTAATTGTCATTATTGTGTTTGTCCTTTATTTTTGAAGAGGACCATGGTATCAGGGAAATGATGACATGACTTGCTGTTGACTTTGTTTTGAGTGAGGAGGAGCTGTGTAAGGTCACCAGCCTCACTTATTCCTCCAGAGCCATCTGGATCCAGTGACCAGATATTTATCACCATGACTGGAAATGGCCCTGGATACAATGGGAGACCCTGTCCCTTCCAGGCTAAGTCTGTTTCAGCTACTTACTTAGAGTGAGGTAATTCCCATTCAGTGAATAGGCCTATTTGAGAAGTGAATCATGGAATGGTCTCTTTTAATTAGAAAAAAAAAATCTAGCTGAGAGGGGAAGACCCTCAGGGTTGCTGTTCCAAAGAGAAACAGTTACCATTGAGATTCACTCTAAGCCAGGAGGGCCCAAAATACAGACATTAAGTGGAGCTTGGGCAGAAACCTATTGTGATCCAATTTATGAGCTTCAGAGTGAACTGGATGGAAGGAAGGAAGGAAGGAAGGAAGGAAGGAAGGAAGGAAGGAAGGAAGGAAGGAAGGAAGGAGGAGAGGAAGAGGGGGAGAGGAGGGAAGGAGGGAGGAAACGAGGAAGAGAGAGAGGAGAGAAGAAAGAGACAGAGAGAGAGAGACAAAGAGACAGAGAGAAAGACATATATACAATTTGTCATTCACCATAAACCTCAGATCTTTTTTCAAAGAAAATGCTAATTATCCTCCCATAGAAAGCAAGAAAAGATTTCTACCTTAAACCCAGTTTACTCAGAAGCTCATAGAATGGCCTGCCCAAACTCCACTTAATGGCTGTATTTTGGGCGTTCCTGGCTCAGAGTGAATGTCAGTGGTAACTGTTTCTCTTTGGACAGTAACCCTGAGGATCTTCCCCTCCTAGCTAGATTTTTTTTCTTTTTTGTTTCCTAATCAAAGAGGCTATCCCTTGATTCACTTCTTAAAGAGGCCTATTCACCGAATGGGCATTACCTCACTCTAAGCAAGTACCTGGAAAGGCCTTAGCCTGGAAGGGACAGGGCCTCCCATTGTATCCAGGGGCCATTTCCAGTCATCGTGATGAATATCTGGTCACTGGATCCAGATGGCTCTGGAGGAATAAGTGAGGCTGGTGACCTTACTATCCCTCACTCAAAGCAAAGTCAAATGCAAGTCCTGTCATCATTTCCCTGATGCCACAGTCCTCTTCGAAAATGAAGGACAAACATAACCTGTTGAGTAGACTGAGCTGGCTGAATGGGGACCCAGTTAGTTTAGTAACTCAGCTCATCCTCTCCCTCTCCCTCTCCTTCTTCTCTCCAAAGAAAGGTAAATTTTGATGGCCAGAAGCTGCCCACTTAACTTGGGGTTTACTGTCTAGATGTCATTATCCCCATTTTACAGATAAAGAAACTGAGGCAGGCAGAATTTAAATGACTTGCCTAGGGTCACAGCTAGAAAACATCTGAGACTGAATTTGAATTCCTAACTCAAATTCCACAGCTCTATCTATTGTGTCAATTATCAGACTATGTGAATATCCCACCTGCCTGAATAACTCCTTAAACCATCCACTACATTTTAGTTTTTTTTTCCACTTACTTCCCACAGTTGAGGGAAAAAATGACATATTTGTGAAGTCCTTTGCAAACCTTAAATACTATATGAATACTAGCATGCTAATTAGCATAAGTATTAATATTATTTGCATATTTCATAAGATCACAGGTCTAGAGCCGAAGGAGACCTTAGAGGCCATCTAGTCCAACCCCCTTGTCTTACAGATGAGGGTACTGAATCCCAGAAATAGGATGGGGCTTGCCCAAGATCACACAGGTGGTAGTCATCAGAGAAAAGAATTTTAACCCAGTTTTAACCCACCAACTCTAGAATCAGCATTCTTTGCACTGGACCACATCAGTTTGTACAGAGTACTCAGTCAAGGTATTATAATAGAGAACACAGAGCAGAAACAAACCTTATGGATAATCTATTTCAACACACTCGTTTTAAAGATGTGGGTAATGAGGTTCAAAGAGAAAATGGCAAACCAATTTCACATAGCTAAGTAAGTATTACTGGGATTCAGAAACAGATCTCCTGGTTACTAGACCAAGGGAAGTGACAAACTACCTTGACTAAATAATAAATAATGTTTATGAGTGGTTTAGTGAAAATGATTTACATATGTCATCACATCTGATCTTGACTTACCCTATGATGTTGGCACTATTATTATTCTGATTTTCAGGTGGGAAAGCTGGGAGATCAGAGAAATTTATATAGAGTCACATAGCTATTAAATATCTAAAATGGGATTAAAACCCAAGTTTTCCTGAATCCATGACCAGCCCTCAAGTCACTAAACCACACTGACTCTCTAGTGAGAGCTTTTTATTTCCTATTTTTCCATGGAATTTCAAAAACCTGAATTTTTCATATTATCAGAAATGTATTCTTTGCTGGCCTCACCTAGGCAAGGTTTGACAGACTTGTATGATCTTTCTTTGGACAGAAGGAATAAGGGCTTTAGTTCATGTCACAATATACTGATTTAGGTTGAAAGCATCTTGATTTCCTGTTCTTGCCCTCGTTGTATCCTTTGTTAAGTACATGGAGAATGTGGGCCTAGAGAAGATTTTCTAGAGGCATTAGGGAGAAGAAGGTACAAGGTGGATAAAAGATCCCGCCAACTCTCCCACTGACATTTAGTGTGGCTTCATGATAGGGAGGATCCCAGGTTTCAATTTGTATACTTCAGTTCTGACTGATAGTTCTGACATTTTCTGACTCCAGAATAGTGTAGGAATGCTGCTGCTGGCTTTATTCTTCTGGAAATGAAGGGGGCCAGACTAATTGGTCTCGGGAGAATCAGTGTGCAGAATTGATGAGTTCACAGGTTCCTGGGGGCTGAGAGCGCTTAGGGTGAGGGGAGGGTATAGAAGAAAAACTTGTTCCTTTCATGGGAGATATAGCTGTTTCCCAAGAAGACCCTGTGATGTTAGGGCTTTGAAGGTTGAGGAGATTGGTGACAAATCTTTCTCAGGGAGAGTGCTGCACACTCAGTCCTCATCACCATAAAAATAGTGAATTGGTTATACAGAAAAGCAAAGAAAAAAGGAGTCAAAATGGAGTCAAAAAGAAGCAAAAGAAACAAAAAGAAACAAAAATAACCCTATTTAACCCTAACTAGAATGAAAGCTCTTTAAGGTCAGGGAGTTTTTCATCTTTGTATTCCATGTTCTTAACACAGTTCTAAACATACAATAGGTGTTTAATGCTTATTCATAAATTGATTGATTTAGTACCTACTTTGTGCAAGAACCTTTCCTAGGTGCTGTATGTCACTGAAAATAACGAAATGCTGTTTCTTTTCATTAATAAGTATTCATTCAGCCTGACCATTCCTTTAATTAATCTAAATTAATTAGTGAGATATAAATAAATGCAAATATACCTATATAGATATATGTATTGTGTGCAAACATTTATACATGCATGTATTTGTATATGTGATAGTGCTGCCTTAAATTCAAGCAAACATTGCTGAGTTCTACCTACATACTGAGCCCATCAGAATTACAGAACCATAGAATTTCAGAATCTCAAGGTTGGAAAGCATATAATGCCACCCATATCTAACCAAGAACTACTTCTACAACATTTTCATAAAGAGGGCATTCATCCAGTTTGAAACTGAAAATCTCTAGTCAGAGGGTAAGTTACTAGTTCTTGAGCCAGGCTATTCTCAAATCTCATTATGACCCCTTGCCATGACTCAGATATCTGGACATAGCGTCCTGTGCTCAATTTTTCTCTTAAGATGCATAAACAATGGAGCTAACCAAGAGAGCAATTGATGGAAGACAATGCTAGATGAAGGACTAAAATAGGCCTTTAAATATGAAGAGAAAGGAAAAAAATCTTGTCCAGGATATACCAATCCATTTCAGTCTTCTAGTTGGAACCTGGGCGTTGCTGACCCTAGGAGACTTTCACATCAATTCTTTCCAGGGAAGGCATTGCTTTTAAGGACATGTAGGTCAATGAATTACAGACATGAGTGATGCAAAGTGACCATATTGAAAGTGAAAAGGATATATCTACTTGCCAGTGGGGAAGTAAGTAGTAGATAAACTCCACCTAGGGTGTAAGGGGAATTCCAGCCTTCAAGTTGCAGTATGTCTCTTAATCTGAGGCTGGCTCCTTATTCCTTTTGCTGAAAATTGCACCCGGGACATTATGAAAAGATATTACTGATAATGTCTTCAAATGGTTGTGATATAGACATTGGCTGAGGAAGCTAATGTTGTGGAGGGAAGAGAGGGAGAAGGTAAAAGAGAAGGACAGAGACAGCAATGGAGTCCAACTTGAAAAGAATTTTCTTGCCTTAGTGGGGTTGGACCTGGAACATGAATCAATATTTTGGCTTATACAAATTTTTGAATTTTATTATGCTTTTATTAAATCTAATTAAACTCTTTTTTAGCCATGACTATTATCTTGAGTTCATGTAGCTACTGCAAAGATAGTACGCCAAAGAAAAAGACAAAGTAAGCACTACTAAATTGTTTTCTACCTGCCTTTTCTTCTGTTGTTGACATCATCATTCTTCTTAAACCTAGGCTCAAAAACTCAGTAATTATTGCTTCTTTCCTTTTCCTCACTACCCACATACAATTAATTACTAACTTCTGTAGATACCACCTCCATAACATTTCTTTTATCCATTTAATTCTCTCTACCCTTGGGAAATCCTTCTTACATCTTGCTCAAACTATTGTAATTGCCTTCTAATTTTTGTGGAATTTTTTCTGAGTCCTGTTGATTTACTATTAAAATTCTGTTCCATTCAGCTCCTCCAAGTAATATTTCAAAGGTAGTACTGTATAGTGCATAGAGTTCTGGACTTGGAATAAGGGAAACCTGGGTTCACATGACACCTCTGACATTGCCTTTGTAGGAATAGGCAAGTTGTTAAGTTCTCAAGCCTCAACTCTTGGTGATTTATCTCTAAGTTTGAGATCATTTGAATTAGCAAAAGGAGTTCCCACAATAAGAAAAGGCCAGAAACTTGTTGACATGAGGACCAGTATGACCACTACAGAGTGGCCTTGAGTGGTTACCTCTATTTATTCCTCTATTAAGAAATACAAATTCCTCAGCTTGTCAATTAAATTACTCCACAATCTGGCTTCAAACTATCTCTCTGGTTTTATCTCATTTTATTTTATTTTTTTATACCGTATGCATTTCAATCAAAATTAACAGCTGTCTTTTCATTCCAAACAAGCTACCTCTGATACTGGGAATACACTTCATCCTGAATCCCTTTCAGAAACCTTTTTATCCACCAAGATTTTAAGGGGGGGGCACAGCCAAGATGGTGGCTGGGAAGCAGTGACTGGCATGAGCTCCCCACCAAGTCCCTCCAAAAACCTATAAAAAAAAGGCTCTGAACCAATTCTAGAGCTGCAGAACCCACAAAGTGGCAGAGAGAAGCAGGGCTCCAGCCCAGGACAGCCTGGATGGTCTCTGGGTAAGGTCTGTCCCGCATGGAGCTCCCAGCTCCCAGCTGAGGGGAGCGGAGCTAAGCCCAGCAGAGCCCAGCGTGTGCAGCACGGGCTGACCGGATCGCGGACCAATGAGACCAGGAGCCAAGAGGCAAGTGCCCTAGCATCCTGAATTACTGAGCTGTGGCATCTACCAGACCTCTCAACAGAGAATGTTAGTGGGAAAAGCTGCGGGACTGAGTTTGCGGTTCAGCCACCACCCCTGGGGCAGCGGAGGTGGGGCAGCTTTAGAACTACAGCTGCAGTTGCTTCTGGCCCCAGGCCCACCTGGTGGGAGGAATTAAGTGGCTGATCAGAGGAGGAGTGAAGAGCCTGCTGAGGATTTAAGCCCAGTCCAGGTAGGGGGTTCTTGGGGAAGGAGGAGTGCTGGTGAGGCAGTGCATCCGCCCAAGCGGGGAACATAGTATACAAGCAGTCATACCCCATTGAAAAACTCAAGGGTTAATTAAGTTGGCTGGGAACATGGCCAGGTGGCGAAAACACCCAGATTCAGTCTCAGACTCTGGAATCCTTCTTTGGGGACAAAGAAGACCAAAACATACAATCAGAAGAAGTCAACAAAGTCATAGAGCCTACAACAAAAACCTCCAAGAAAAACATGAATTGGTCTCAGG
>CM053625.1:193216782-193293988 GCA_028646595.1 Phalanger gymnotis
ACACGGCAAAATAGACATTGAAAGAATCCACAGATAGCCTCCTGAAATAGATCCCAAAAAAGAAAACTCCTTGGAATATTGTCACCAAATTCCAGAGCTCCCAGGTCAAGGAGAAAATACTGCAAGCAGCCAGAAAGAAACAATTTGAGTGTTGTGGAAACACAATCAGAATAACCCAAGATCTAGTAGCTTCTACATTAAGAGATCAAAGGGCTTGAATACGATATTCCGGAGGTCAATGGAGCTAGGATTAAAACCAAGAATCACCTACCCAGCAAAACTGAGTATTATGCTCCAAGGCAAAATATGGATTTTCAATAAAATAGAGGACTTTCAAGCTTTCTCAGTGAAAAAACCAGAGCTGAATAGAAAATTTGACTTTCAAACACAGGAATCAAGAGAAGCATGAAAAGGTAATCAAGAAAAAGAACAAGAAAAAGAAATTGCAAGGGACTTATTAAAGTTGAACTCTTTTGTTTACATTCCTACATGGGAAGATGATGTGTATGATTCATGAGACCTCATTGTTAGGGTAGCTGAAGGGAATGTGCATATATATACATGTAAATATATGTGTGTGTGTGTGTGTTTGTGTGTGTGTATGTGTGTGTGTGTGTGTATGTGGGGAGAGAGAGAGAGAGAGAGAGAGAGAGAGAGAGAGAGAGAGAGAGAGAGAGAGGGCACAGAGTGAGTTGAAGATGAAGGGATGATATATAAAAGAAATAAAATCAAATTAAGGGATGAGAGAGGAATATATTGAGAGAGGCAGAAAAGGAGAGATAGAATGGGGTAAATTATCTCACATAAAAGTGGCAAGAAAAAGCAGTTCTGTAGGAAGGGAAGAGAAGGCAGGTGAGGGGGAATGAGTGAATCTTGCTCTCATCAGATTTGACCTGAGGAGTCACTTAATTGCGTATCTTACCCCACAGGAAAGAAGAAGGAAGAAGTTAAAAAAGGGGGATGATAGAAGGGAGGGCAGATCAGGGAGGAAGTAGTCAAAAACAAATACTTTCGAAAAGGGACAGGGTCAAGGGAGAAAATTGGATAAAGGGGGATAGGTTAGGAAGGAGCAAAATATAGTTAGTCTTTCACAACATGAGTATTTTGGAAGGGTTTACATAGTGATATGCCTGTGACACATGTTGAATTGCTTGACTTCTTAGTGAGGGTGGGTGGGAAGTGAAGAGGGGAGAGAATTTGGAACCTAAAGTTTTAAAAACAGATGTTCAAAAACAAAAAAAAAAAGCTTTTTGCATGCAACTAGAAAATAAGATATACAGGCAATGGTGTGTAAAAATTTATCTTGCCCTATAAGAAAGGAAGGGAAAGGGGGATGCGAGGGGAGTGGGTGACAGAAGGGAGGGCTGACTGGGGAACAGGGCAACCAGAATATATGCCATCTTGGAGTAGGGGGGGAGGGTAGAAATGGGGAGAAAATTTGTAATTCAAACTCTTGTGAAAATCATTGCTCAAAAGTAAATATATTGAATTAATAAACAAATAAACAAATAAATAGACATATAAATAAAGAAAGAAAAGAAAAGAAAGCCACCAACATTTTTGCATTAACTTTCTCACTTCCCAGTCACTTTTCAACTCTTTGAAACCAGGCCTCTTGGTCATTATCCTTCAGCTTTTGACTTTATTGACTATCCCTTTTTCATAGATATTCTCAATCCCCTTAACTTTGGTAGCACACTCTTTCCTGGTTCTCTTCTTACCTGCCTGACTTCTCCTTCTCAGTCTCCTTTGTTGATTATTGTGGATTTTTCATTCCTCAAATTCAGCTGAAGTTCTCTTCTCTCTCTTCACCTTCTCTTGGATATCTCATCAACAGCCACGGGTTCAATGTCATCTCTATGAAGACAACTCTCAAGTCGATTTTTCCACTCCAATTATCTATCCTGAGCTCCTTTCTGGCCTACAATAACAACTGCTTGCTGGTTGTATGAATACATACATATATATATATATATATATATATATATATATATATATATATATATATATATATATATATATATATACGTATATATATATATATATACACACTCATATATACATATATATTACATATGTGTGTGTGATATGCATGTATACAACATATCTTATATTTGACATATCTGTGACATACATTGCCATGTCTAAAATCAAACTCATTGTAACCTCATTGTTTTTCTTCATAAATCTTCTCATTCTCCTCTAAACTTCCCTATTTCTTTTGAGGACAATGCTACACTTTTGTGAACCTAAGTTCACAAACTGGGAGTACTATGATATCCTGAACTCTCCCCAACTACATGAACACAGGAAAGTACCTAAATTTCTCAACATCCTCCAGAATTACCCAAAAATATAATTGGAAGAAGACTATTTTTGGTATCTTCCTAACTGAGAACAACTGATATAAATTGAATGGCAGATCTAGACGCCAAAAAAGAAAGAAAAAAGCACAAACCAATTGATGATGGATCATATTATTTTGGTGACCATGAACTACACTAAGGCAATGAGACCCCTTAGATAAAGTAGGAGTGAAAATAAATTTATGAAAATAATAGAAAATATGAATGAGCAAAGAAAGGAACTAAAGCTGCTAACAATAGAGAGAGGTACTGAGAGCAGGCTGGTAGTACAGAGTTGAAAGGATCATGAGTGTAATGTAACTGAATGTTGCACTGAGATAGAATAGAGTGGGACTTTTTGTGTGTGTGAAATTGAGTTAGTTATCTGGGAAATAGCTCTGCAAATTGATCTATATAATATGTATTAGCCAATGTTCCAGCATCTGGGTGTTGTACAACATGTAAAAACAAATGACAGAATTGACCTAGTAATGGAGAGTTAAAAAAAAAGCAAGACAATAAATTGTGCAGACACTTCAGAAATAATAGAGTAATGAGAAACTGCATAATGATTCAAAAGAGAATTAGAACTTTTAACAGCAAAATTTAGTATGAAAAGTAGACCATCAACCAGTGTTTTCTTAAATGAAACCAGCAAGAAAAACAAGAGAGTAGACACCTTAGTAGAAATGACAAAGAATCCATCTACTATTTTAGAAACCCTGTAAATGACAACATTGGGATTGAAAAATATAGAAGTGAAAGAAATTTTGGCAGCATAGACATAAAAACAATTTTTAAAAGACTTGTCTATTCTATACAAGCCTCAGAGTAGCAGACTTAGAAGATAGGATATGCAAATATAATTTAAGGACTGCTGGTCAGTTAGAAAAAAAATAATGTCTGAATAATTTTTGTTTAAAAAGCCCTTAAATATTTACATTTTAGTATTGGAAAATGAACTATATTTCCATAAATATTATGAACAGAAAGCTAAGCTATGATGAATAGAATCCACAAGTAGCTGGTCAAAAAAAATCCAAGACTAGAACTCCAAGTGTTGTGGTGATTAAATTTAAGAATTTCAATGCCAAACAACAAATATTGGAAGCAGTCAATAGAAAGGCCTTTAGCTATGAAGGGAAATCAAATTATTCAGCATAGGATTATTTCTTATTTGTGAGAAATCAAGGAAGAGTTGGTATCTAATATTATAAAATCAACGGATATTATATCAGTTCCAAAATAATACATCCCATAAATCTCAGTTTAGTCATCAATAGGAAAGATGAGGTACGCATCTTTCCTCCTCCTGTACAAAAGACATGATATTTAAACATAACTGAATAAGAATCATAAATGAGCAGAGTATTCCATTTATAAATTCTCTAAACAAGAGAAACATAAGAATGGCAATTATATATATGTCAAAAATAGTTTAAGGAATAAAATTATTTCTCTCATGCTTCTAGGTTAAGCCAAGGCCGTTATTTAAAAAAATGAATGATAGAGAGTAAAGAAGAATCATTGCTAGTAAAAATGATTGAAAGATTTAAAGGGGACTAAAGAAACAGAAAATGGAAAGGAAGCACAGCATTAATATTCTATGGACCAAAACCCATTTTCTTCTATATGTGAACTGATTTGATGATGATGATGATGATGATGATGAGCAATTACACAAAGGGAAGTCATTAACTTAAAAGAGGGGAGGCAAGAAAAAGAGTAGAATCAGACACTCTTGTACCTGACCTGCTTGGAAGCAAGGAAAGAATACTCAATTTGTTCCATTTCTTAATAAGGATAAGAGTTTGTGTAGGTATAGGGTAAGATTAGTAGAGAAATGCACAAAAGTGAAGTAGGGAGAATATGAGGCTAATCTCAGATAATAAGACATCAAAATATCTTCATATAAGTAGGAGGGACAAGGCTTTCATAATGGTTTTCAGTGGAAGAAATGGTAACTTTGAAAGGCTAGCTTCTATACAAAAAAGGCACTCTTAAGAACTTCTCTCATATAATTCTTATATTCAAGATACTTAGCCAACAATTACATACATACTTGCATACATATATAGGCTTAACCTGGAAGCGTGAGAGAAATAATTTTATTCCTTTAAACTATTTTTGACATATATATAATTGCCATTCTTATGTTTCTCTTGTTTAGAGAATTTATAAATGTGTATATATTTATACATATAGACATGCATGCATACACACACGTGTGTGTGTATACAGCAGTCATTCCTCAATATATGTCATAAAATATGAACATTTCTCAAAAGAATTAAGAATTAACAATTATTATATGAAAGCTTGGTGCAATAACTATTACAAATTAATATAGCTCTTAGATATTACATAACACTGAGAAAATTGAGAAAGATGATAAAAAAGAAATAATAAATATAGGACGGGTTGTAGGAAGATAGATAAAATAACATACTCTTATAGAAATGTGAATTGGTCTAACCAACAGAGAAAATAATTTGAAGTGTTGAAAGAAAACTGTCTAAACCATCTTAGGCTTTTAAAACTCAGACACACCATTTCTTGGCATATATCACAAGGTGGTAAAAGACAAGTGAACAGAGCAGTACTTTTCTGAGTTATTAAAAACCTGAGAATAAATTATGTGCCCAACACTTGGTGAATGGCTACACTGTACCATATGAATATAAAGGAATCTTACTATCATGTACAAAATGAAAAAAAAATGAGGAATGAATAGAAACATGGGACACATGATCTAATGTTAAAAGAAAATAAAAGAGATAGAAATATATGTATATGTATACACACATATATGTAAAATGACTTCAAAAAAACCAAATGAAATGCATAACAAAACAAATCTGAACTCTTAGGAATCATAGTGACCAAATATGCCCCTAAAGAACAGATAATAAAAAAAAAAAATTCTTCCTTTTGGTACAGAGGTGAAGGATCTCTGAGATTTTAGAACCTTATATATGTTGACAGAAGTGGCAACAGTTGATTTTGCTAAATTTGCTAAATTTTCTTTGTTATAAGTTGACATTCTTACTGGGTTGAAGAGAAGGATGTTCATTCTTACACTTACTGTGTGCCAAGCATTCTACTAAGTGCTTCACAATTACTATTTCATTTAATCTTCAACATGCCTTGGGAGGTAGATGCTATTATTATCCCCATTTTACAGATAAGGAAACTGAGGCAAAGAGAGGATTATTGACTGCCTAGGGTGTAATGTTATTGGAATAGGAAGATCTTTCCAGTCCATTAATAGGCCTGTGTGACCTGCTTTGAGCTCTGGCCTAGCTCATAGCTGTGATACAGCCTGACTCACATGGAGCCCATTGTGGGAGGAGCTTGCCCAACGGAAAAAAAAAAAAAAAGATTGAGAAGTGAGAGTGAGGAAGAGCTGAGGGAGAGAAGCTAGTGTGAGTGAGAGAAGGAGGAATTTTCCTGGGGAAATTTGTTTGTGGGGAGGCCTAACAGAAAGAATGCTTGAGATGTTAGTGCTCCCTGGACTGGTGATGTGTACAAACTTTTTGTTACCATGGTAAATTTTGCTTTCTGGTATCTGACTAAATATTTTGGTCTTGTCTTGGAGGAAGAGAATTTATTATATTTTGTGAATCTATCTTGGAAATACATCTGCATATTCATAGCAGCTGCTATGGATATCACATTGGTGTTACACAGGGTCATGCAGCTACTAAGTGTCTGAGGTCACATTTGAACTCAGATCTTCCTGACTCTAGGCCTAGCACACTATGCCACCTAGCAACCCCTTTTAAAAGGAAAAGATTATTTGCCTGAGATAAGCCTTCACAAAACAATATAGATTAATTTACTTGCTTGGAGAAAAATGAAGTATATTATTAAATGAAAAAGTATAAAATGCCAATAAAATTTGGTTTTAAGGTTTTGATTCATGTTGCTTTAGATTACAAAAATAGTTGATGTCATATTTTTTTATCTCAATTTTAGGATACTTTTTCAATGAAGTACAATTTTGAAAAAAAAATTTGAGATTTATGTCACAGGACTGGATTTATTGGTCTTGTCCTGACCCCAAAGGCATTTTAAAGTATACAAACTCTAGTAAGCACCCCGTCAGGCAAAAGAACATCATCTCGGTCTTCATACACTGACATTAAAGGTTTCAGTGTAAAAAAAAAAATCTCTCCTGCAAATAGGTCAGAGATCATTTTATCCAGTTGATTCTCCATTCATATTCAAAGGATTCACCCTGTGAGACATGATTCACCAAAAGTGAACTGCAAAGGTAAAAAAAAAAAATAAAGTCTTAAATGTTCTATAACATTACAGAAGGAAAAAAAATACACACAGGTTACTATTAATGGTCATGTGTTTGACTAGGCCTGAGCTTTCTGCTTAGCCTCTAGCCTCCTTGACTTACCTAGTGCCTTTTCCACAGGTATTGTCTAACCTAGACTTCATGATGTCCTGTCATGCATCTGTTCATTTGAACCTCGCTGACCAAATCTGTCAGATTTTCTCTCCTACCTGTTACCCAGTTACTTCATGGAACCTTCTGACTCTAGGCTATCTGATATCATACATACATAAGATTGTTCTTCAGCTTCTGAAGCTCTGATTTCCCCCATGAAATCTGGAGCACAGAAAAGATTGAGAGTTTTACACATTATCAAGCAACTGAATTTGCTTTGGGAGCTTACCATTATTAATTTTAAGAACCATATTTCTATAACATTTTGAGTTTTATAAAACCCTTTCTTCAAACCACTGTGTGATATTGTATATTATTATCACCATTTTACAGATGAGAAAATTGAGCTTCAGAAAAATAGGGTGACTGCTAATATTTAATTTCCAATAGTACTAAGGACGGTAATCAAAACCAAGTTTTACAACTCCAAATTCAGCACTCTTTCTACTTTACAACATATTTCTGATCTGATACTGTTTGGTAAGTTTATTTACTAGGAACAAGGAAGACATCTACCTTGACCTAAATTATCTTACGATACACAGGAAAGTTTCTGTATATGCATCTGAGTATGTGTGTCT
Source organism: Phalanger gymnotis (assembly GCA_028646595.1). Taxonomy (NCBI): domain Eukaryota; kingdom Metazoa; phylum Chordata; class Mammalia; order Diprotodontia; family Phalangeridae; genus Phalanger; species Phalanger gymnotis. Next base: position 193,224,171 of record CM053625.1, read on the forward strand.
ACAAAATGCTTATTGACCAATATGGATCAGTGTCAATGTGAATCTTTGGGATCTGGATAATATTTAATATTTAGTTTAGCATGAACCATTTTATAAGAACACACTCAGTTGGCCTATCAGAAGTCCTTTGAAAAATTAGTAATAAAGATTTTTACAACTGACTTGGTAAATTAAACTTCTCACCCTCAGAGGGAGGAAGAGAATTGTTTATATTTTTATTCATATTGAAAATTGAGCCCTTTCCCTGCAGTGAGACACAGTCCCTGCTGGGCCCTATGCTATGGTCTGTGGTCCCACCTGCTGTTATAGTTACTGTAAAAATAAGCTGTACCCAAAGTCTCTTTTTTATAGGGGACTTCCTGATGCCAAGAAACAAATCTTCAGTCTTGGTGGAAAGAAAGCAAGAGTGGATGAATTTCCATTGTGTGGGGACACAGTGTCAGATGAATATGAACAGCTGTCATCAGAAGCCTTAGAGGCTGCTCGGATCTGTGCCAACAAATACATGGTGAAGAGTTGTGGCAAGGATGGCTTTCATATGCATGTATGGCTACATCCTTTTCATGTCATGCACATCAATAAGATGCTGTCATGTGCTGGGGCTGATAGGCTCCAGGTTGGTATGGGAAGAGGCTTTGGGAAGCTCCAGGGCACTGTAGCCCATGTACACACTGACCAAGTCATCATGTCGATTTGAACTGTCAACTTGAAAGTTTGGTTAAAGGAGGCAAATAAGCTAGGTGATATGTAAATTCATATGGTTTATTCCCTTAAAGCTAGCAAAGGTAGCTTACTTGTATGTACAAGGAGCCAGAGCATGAGTTCTGACTGTCTGAACAAAAGAATGAGAAGGCTTAAGTGAATTTCAGGACAATCCCAACTCAGTGTGTCTGTGTCACTCAAAATTTATGATCTCCATGTATATTTAATCATAGTATAACAAGGGAATTTCTTAATTGCATAGGTTGTAAATACAATAAGATGAGAGAGTTAACAAAGTGTCAATTGAAATTACAACCCAGGATCTCTGTGTTTAATTTACCATTAACATGCCATAACATGGTATATGTCCATAAAATATTAAAATAAGAAAAATTCCCATTATTCAAGATAATGTTTTGGGTTAAGGGTCTTATCCTTAATGGCAATGAACAGAGGAAAGAATGCTCTTAAGTAAGCCCTGTCTGGGCTTGTTGACATAAGAAGAGGACAAAGAAGCCATTAGGGTCTAGGCTTTGCCTCTGGTTGATTAATTCAGACTTTGGCCCTTATTGAAGTTACTAAATTGATATTAAATAATTATCAGAACCAAGGCCCAGAATAAAGAACATGTGATTGAAGCTTTATGTAGAGCCAAATTCAAGTTTCTTGGCCACCAGAAGATCCACATCTTCAAGAAATGGGGTTTCACTAAGTTCAGTGATGGTGAGTTTGAGGATATGACAGCTGAGAAGCATCCAATTCCTGATGGGTGTGGGGTTAAGTATGTCCCCAGTCAGGGCCCCTTGGATAAACAGTGGGCACTCTACTCCTGAGGGGCGTGTGTGTGACATATACCTTTTCACAGTCATAAATAAAGTAGATCCTGCTAAAAAAAAAAAGAAAATTGAATATTTAATATAAAAACTGACCCTAAAGGTTAGTGGTAAACATCAACCTTTTTTAATCAGTCTTATTATAAGTTTACATATTGGTCAAGACAAGAAAAAAATAAAGTCTAATTCACAAAGATGACAATGGACACGTACTACTAGTAGATGTAGGTAGGGTGCAGTATATAACCATTAAGAAAGATTGAAGATGAACAAGAGTAAAAGAAGATATCTAGGAATTATATGATATGGAGGAAATATGGGCAGGTCATATCTTGATGGAGAAAGATGACAGTTGGAAAACTAGAGTGCTAAAACACAGGTGTAACCACATCATTTTCTATTCAAAAATCTTCTATGGCTCCCTACCGATAAATACTATATTCTCAGCCTAGAACTTAAAGCCCAATATTATTTCTAGGCTTGGTTTATGCTATTTCCCCTCATTACTTTCTGGTCCACTTTGGCCTTCTAAGTGTTCCTAGATATAATCTTCCATCTATAGCCTTCATTCTTTTACCATATTCCACATAATTTATAACATAATCCTTCTTTACTTTAATCACATAGAATACCAAGCATCCTTAAAAGTAAAGGTCAAATGTTACTTTATATATAACATTTTTCTGATTGTCTCAGTTATTGGAAATCCTTCTTGAAATTACATTGTATTATTTTGCACATTATTTGAATTTTTAGATTTGTGTGTCTTCTACTTCCCCTGGAAAAATGTAAGCTCTCTGAAGACAAGGAGTTTCATTGTCTTTGTATCTCCATTGCCTAGCACATTACCTTGAATATGGTATTCATGTGATAGTTATTTGTTTTATTTAATTGAATTAACTGATTTGAGACACTATGGAAAGTCTGGACTAAGGACTACCATAGAATGATTTAAATCTCTAAATCAAAAGAATCAATGTCATTGGAGTGATATTATATACTTCCTGTATTCCATTAATCACCTATTTTTAAGTCAGGACAGTCTTAGGAAAACTTACAAATCAGGCAAAGGTTGTTGTTAGCCCCATTTTATCCTTTCCTCAGAAAAAAATTTGCTCTCTTATTGGACCACAAATATTACTCAAATATTATTACTTGGGACACACACACACACACACATGCACACACACACAAAAGCACATAACCACAACACAACCTGCCACATTGACAATATCCTTTCACTATGGCTCCTTGTCTGGGCTTAATCTCTTTAGCACTATGTTCTGGGACTTTCCTTCATTTCTTTTCCATGGTTCTTACTTAGCTTATGATCTATTTCTTTACCATCTTGATACTGGAAATCAAATTTTTGTTTGATTTTGGTCTTTTCCTGGTGAAAACTTGAAATTCTTCAATTTCAATGAATGAACTTTTTTTATTTTTTGAATATTATGCTTAATTTCATTGGGAAGGTGGTTCTTGCATCCTAGCTCCTTCACTTTCCAGAATATCATGTTCCATAATCTCTGATGTTTTTAGGTTGCAGCTGTTAGGTCCTATGTAATCCTGATTGTGAATCCCTGGTATTTGAGTTGTTTCTTTCTGGTCATTTGCAGTATTTTTTTTCATGATCTGAGAATTCAGAAATTTAGCAATATTGTTCCTTGGAGTTTTTATTTTGAGGTCTCTTTCCTGGGGTAATTGGTGGATTCTTTCAATGCCTATTTTGCCCTCGGTTCCAAGACATCAGGGCAATTTTCCTTGATGACTTCTTGAAAAATGCTATCCAGGTCCTCCTCCTTTTGATTATGACTATAAGGTAGTCCAGTGATACTGACATTGTCTTTCCTGAATCTATTTTCAGTGTCAATTGTTTTTCTAATGAGGTATTTTACATTTTCTTGTTCTTTTTTCTTATTCTTTCAAATTTTCTAGATTGATTCTTGATGTCTCATGGAGTCATTAGGTTCCACTTGCTCAACTTTAATATTTAAGAAGTTGTTTTCCACAGTTAGCTTTTGCAGTTCCTTTTCTATTTGGCCAATTATACATTTTAGGAAGTTGTTTTCTTCAGTGGATTTTTGTATTTCTTTTTCCATTTGGTCAATTCTACTTTTTAAGCAGTTATTTTCTTTTTCCAGGCTGCTGACTCTTTTTGTATAATCCTCTTGCATTACTCACATTTCTCCCCCCCTCCTTTTTTTTTTCTTCTGCATCTCTTATATGATTTGGAAACTCCTTTTTGAGCTCTTCCATGAGTTATTTCTGGGCTTGTGACTACTTCCTGTTTTACTTTGGGGTTTTGCCCATAGACATTTTGACATTGTTATCCTCTTCTGAACTTGTGTCTCAGTCTTAACTGTCACCATAACAACTTTTTATGGCCATATTCTTTTTTTGTTATTTTTTGCTCGTATTTTTTTGGTCTTTTTTCCCTTCTTTTAAATATGAGCTCTGCTCCCTGGGTGAAAGGGACATTATCTCAGGCTTCTTGTGTCAGTGGATGCAGGCCCTGGGTTATTTACCTGGTAGTGCACTAATGTGGCTCTGAGATCCACACAGGACCTTCGTATCTGGTTCATGAGGTGAAGGGAGTGGCTGGTGCTGCTAGAGGCTGTAAGGGTCTGGCAGCATACTTGGTGTTGATTTGGGGTCCTAGTGGTGGTATCCAGAAGCTGGTGGAGTGTTTCTTTGTTTCCTTGGGGCTACACTGAAGCAAGTGGTGGTCTGGCCACTGGAGGCTGCCTGTTTGCCCAGGGCTGTGCTGAAGCACATGGAGGGGGACTGGTGCTAGTGGCTTCTTGTTTGCTTAGGTACCCATAGTGTTGGTATCTACCTTTTTGCCTGAGGTTGTGCTGAAGCTACTGGAGGACAGCTTCCTGTTTTCTGGGGATACGCTGAAGACCATGTCAGTTCTTAGAGATGAAATCTAGTAGTTCCCCTGGCTATGCTGAAGCATGTGGGGGTTCCTGGTGCTGGTATTTGTTTGTTCCAACACACTGGGTCTTACAATCTCACTGGTTTGCTAAGATTGGTCTTGCTGCTAGCTTCCTGGGATGCTTCCTGTTCTGGATTGCCCTCCCTTTTTACTTGATTGATACAACCTTTCTTGATTATCTTACAAGTTTCTTGGGTTAAAAGATTATTTCACTCCATCTTTTTGATGGTTCTGCTCTTCTAGGATTTGTTTTGTGGTGCTATTTTATGGTTGTTTGGAAGTGAATATGGGAGAGTTAAGGTGATTTACTGTTTACTCCACTATTTTGTCTCCCAGAAGTAATACCTGATATTTTTCATTTAACTTCTCACATACAAGTCATTGGTATAAATATATAATTGTCTCCTCATGCCCATGATGAACTTTTCCATTGCCTTTCAATTCATCCATAGTGGTGATTGATCTTAGATTATGGTGTTCTATGATTTACAACCTTGTAGCATAACTGAGAGATATTCGGTCTTTAACAAAATAGGATTTTTGATAGCAGGGACTATATCAGTGGCTTATTGTGCTATTATAATAATGTATCACATGTATAGAGTGCCTTATATCTACTGGTTCATTTGAAACTCATAACAAATATGTGGCAACTAGTAGAGATAAGAATTTATTTGAATTTTAGAGATATACTTCTTTAGGGTCAGAGGGCAACACAACCATGAGACTCAAACCTGTGACATAAGCCTTCCCGTGACTTAAGCAGGATATCAAAGACTCCTGATTCAATCGAAGACTGTTGATTGAAACAAAGGCAAGACTCAAAGGCATTTACAAGGCATTTACCAAGGTCACACAGCCTGCTGGTGAGTGTTCTAACCCCTACTCAACTTATCTTTGGCATCCAATTTCAGTGTTCTTCTTGCCCCCTCCATTGCATCATTCCCAGAGAATTTATTTGAATTTTAAAATGGGTCTTCATTGACTTAAGCCACAACAGTGATTACTGGGGAAATTGTATGCACTATGAAGACTGGTGGGGAAAACATTTTTGCTGGGAGTAGGATACTGAGAACCTTATGAAACATTTCAGATCATGATTTACTAATTTATTGACAAATCCAAATCCTTCACCCAATCCTACTTGGGACAAAAGACACATTCACAAGGTAGCTAAGTAAAATTGTTGGTGTGGCCCCTTGGTCAAGACCAAAGTATAATAAAGCAGTCTCTGAGGAGATCTGAGCTAACTGGGCCATTGCTAGATCAAACTCACAGCTGGAGCTTCATTAGCAATATGCTTTAATCAATCAAACAAAGAGAAAAATAAAATCCATTAATTTTATCCACAGAATTTTAGAATGTAAGAACTCGAAGGGGCCATAGAAATCACCTAGTCTAGCTCCATTATTTTATTGCTGAAGACAGAGGTCTACAGATGTTAAGTGATTGACCAAGATCAAAGACCTACCTAGTGGAGCACAAACCTCCTGATTCACAGTCAATGAGCCTACATAAATTATTCTTCTCCCTACACCCAAAAAAGTCACTAAAGCTTCTGTTATTAGTTTTAAAAAAATAGATAGTAAGTCTTTGAAGGTTGTGAAAAGCCCAACCAAAAAGAGAAAAGCTCTTCAGAGATAAAAAAAAAATCCTTTGTCTTTTTGAAGTTTCTTGCTGATTGACTTGTAACTGGGATTTGATTCAATAAGACACAAGAATAAGACACAATGCTATGTGGTCCTAAAGCAGCATTCCTTACAAGTAACAGTGTGGCAAACTAGACAGCACCCTTGACCTGACATCCACAAGACTGAGGTTCAAACCCTCCCTCTCAAACATACTAACCATGTGACCCTGTTTGAGGTCCTTTTCTTAGTTGTCTCTATAAAATGAGAAAAATAATGCCTATAATTCCTACCTCCACAGGGTGTTATGCTGCTCCAGCAAAATAAAACAAGTAAAGTAATATGCAAATATTAAAATCTAACATAAGTGACTTTGTTCTGAGGATACTTATAGAATTGCTCATAAATGATGAAGACACAAATTGATAAGTTTGTTCAGCCAATTAATAACCATTTCTTATTGCCTACTATGCTTCAAGTACTTGTAACACCAATGCTACTTGCCGCTACTGTGGCTGTGTAAGACAGCAGGGCTGCTAGCCAGATTCTTTGATCTGCTTTTCTAAGGAAAGCAACTTTAAGGGCTTTATAATCTCACTTTAATCAAACATACATATATCATTCACTTAGTTCAGGGGAAAAAGTCAGTACCCTGAACTTCAGATAAAACACAAACAGAAATTACAAGCAGAAATTATATAAACAGAGCAAAACAACACAAATCAACAGACAGGCTTCTAGCCATCTGACCAAGACATTACATATATAGTCACCAGAGAGAGAAGTATCAACATCTGGATTTTTTCAAAACAGGGGGGTCCTTAACAGCTACCCAGATGCTCATCTGGTCAAATCACACAACATGCTTCCAGTGATTGATACCCCAGCAAAATCCTAACCTCAGAGTACATATATATATATATATATATATATATATATATATATATATATATACTTTTTATATACTTTATATATATATACTATATATATACTATATATATAGTATATATATATATGTGTATATATACTTTTTTAGGGTCAGAGGGCATCACAACCATGAGACTCAAACCTGTGATATAAGCCTTCCCATGACTTAAGCAGGTCATCAAAGACTCCTTATTCAATTGAAGACTGTTGATTGAAACAAGGGCAAGACTCAAAGGCATTTGATTTCCTTAGTTCTGAAAAGCACTCCAAAACAAGAGACAACAAAAAGTCCCACTTTACTCGCCATTACAGCACTGTATTAGGCATGTGTGATACAAAGACAAAAAGAGTTGCTACCCTCAAAGAAATTACAGTTTAATAGGAGAGACATCACATACATATGAAAACATCTAAGAAACTCACCCCAAATAGATATGTTAGCCTTGGAAGGGAAAGCACTAACATCTGAGAGACCACAAAAGGCCTCATACGAAAAGTGCTGCTTAAACGAATGTTGTGATATGCCAGAGATTTAAAGATGGGGAGCAAGGGTGAGTTTCTCAGGACTGTGGTTTAGCCAGTGCAAAAACACAGAGATGGTACATGGAGTGTCCTGTGTGACAAGAAAGTCAATATTACCAGACCAGATAGTACATGGAGGGGAGACATATATAAGAAGGGTGGAAGCAGAAGTGTTTATATTTAATTCTATAGGTAACAGGGAGCTTTTGGAGTTTATTGAGTATTGGAATTACATAGACCTATACTTTAGGATAATCTCTTTGGCAGTTGTGTGGAGGATAGATTGGAATGGAAAAAGACTGGATAGGAGACCAATTAGGAAACTATTATAATAGTACAGATGACGGGTAATGAGAGAATGAACTGGGAAGGAAGTTTTGTGAGTGGAAAGAGGAAGACATAAGCAATGTTTTCAAGGTAAAAAGGAAAAAAAATATGTCAATGGATTGAATATATAAGGTGTTCAAGCATGAGATGTCAAGAATGACAATCTCTATTTTTGTATTACTTTAAGGTTTGCAAATGACTTTACAAAATATCTCATTTCATTGTCTTAACAATCCTGTTAAGTGCTATTACTACCCCCAGTTTAGAGAATAGAAAACTAAGACAGACAGAGACAAAGTAAATGGTTGCCTAGATAACATAGCTAGTAAGTGTCTGAGGTAGGACTTGAATGCAGCTTTTCCTGACTCCTGGTGCTCCATCCACTATTTACATCAAAAAAAGTAAAATCGATTTTGTTGTGGACATGCCAAATTTAAGATGCTTATATGAAAATTAGTTTGAAAAGTTTTGTAAGCAGACTGGAGCTCAAGATAGAGAAACTAGTATTGGATATGAAAACGTGGCAGATGTCAGCATAGAGATGATAATTCAAACTAGAGGAACTGAGTAATTCACTGAGAAATATAGTAAAAAGAAAATAGGGTCCAGGAAAGAAAGTCATGGTAAACCTGAGCCTGATATTGATGAAAACCATTCAAAGGAAACCGAGGATTGGTCAGATGGATGGGAGAACTGTCATAAAACCCCAAAGAAGAAGAATATCCAAAGGAAGATGGTGATAATTAGTGTTAAACTCCTCCACAAAGAAGTCAAGAAGGAAGAAGATTGAGAAAAGCCCATTATATTTGGCAATTAAGAGATCATTCTTGCTTCATTTAGGATGATGCTACCCCTGGATACTGAAACACAAGCCCCAAACCAGCAGAGTGAGAATCCTGATGCAGAGAAACCTGCTAGCTAGGTCACTTCTAGAAGGTGCTTTGACTGAGGTATTTTCAGCTCTTTTGAGTGGAACAGTTTTCCTTAATGTGCTAATTATTTCAGTTCAAAAACATAATTCAGATGCTTAAAAGGTAAGAAAAAGTCAAAGAGAATCACACAAGAAACCTCATGGTAGCTGCCAGCAATGGTAGAGAGAGAGGAGGCCCTTCAGAGAACTCTTCTTTGTTCCTCCTTGCTACAGGGAGGGCATTCAATGGAAGAAAAGGAGACTAGTTTTTGTCACCTCACTAATCATTTCTGACTGTCAATGGAAAGTGGAAACAGTAAACATCTTTAGAAACAGAAACAATTTTGAAGTGATTCCTGTCAAGAGCCTTTCCCTCTCCTAACTAAATGGAGGCTAATTTGTGAACCCTTGATTTGATATTTTTCCAAACTTAGAATGCTGTTATCTCCCTAAATTACATATTTTAAAGGACTGAGCACTTGTCATGCCCCTATATGACAACAGTAGTCTGGATCAGGGGTCTTCAGCATTCCAATCATAATCATGGAAGTCCCTACCTTGCCTGATTGTTTTGTACAACTTCTTTCTCCTTGCAGCTTTGGGGCTTTTCAAAATGCTACTGATTTGAAGGAGTTTGGTGATCATGGTTGAGGCCATATCAAATGTTAGCTAGTATGCCTGTTTCCCTGTCTGCCTATAGCCTAAAAGATACTTGGTTCAGGGGTGGGGATCCAAAAAGCCAATGTCATTGAGATTCCGAGGATCCTCACTTCTTGGCCTTGACTTGTAATAATATTCAGATGAACAAAGTAAAGCTTTATCACGATCTGTTAAGGAACATCTCATCCATCTTGCTTCCGTTTCACCTCAGAATTTCTCCATATCCTGGCCTATCATTCATTCAATTATTGACACAATACTTACAGATAATGGACAAAATACATGAGGCCTTAAATGATAAACAAGAACCTGAAATACATGTTTAAAACAGAGGGCTTTTAGTTTGTTTTCACTCCAACCTAATTCCCCTTCTGAATTTCCCTATTTTTTATAAAGACTGCCACCAGCCTTCCAGTATCCCCAGGTTCTAATCACTTACTCCAAAAACAAACAAACAAAACATTTACATTAATCTACCTTTGACCCCTGTCATACCACTAAAATCCTGGTGGAGGGAAGAGAGATGTACCTAGGCAAGATAATTCAGGGAATCAAATTGACAGTAAAAAAGAGAGTGGCAGTTGAGAAAAAGATAACTCAGAGCATACATGTGTTGGACCTATATCACAAGAGTGTGAGCATCCTGTGAGTTCTTTCATAAGATAAGCTAATATTAAGGGAGAACGATGACATTGAGCACAATCGTTCTACCATAACTAAAGGTCAAAATATTGGATTCTATTTTGACTCTTCCCAATCCCTCACCAGTCATAGTCAGCAAGTCTGGCATTCCCTCCTCAGTGTCTCATCATTCCTTTCTTTTTATTCTTTCTGATGTTGCCAGAGCTTAGTTTCCTTTTCTCATCTCTAGTATCTATTCCCGTCTTTACACTCACATGACCAACACCTAAAACCAGGCTCTCATTACCTATCCTGCTACACGTGTTTCCTCTGAGAAGAGGAAGAGGAAAGGCAGGGCCACAGCAAGACTTCCATCTCCTGCTGTGGAGGTGTGACTTTTGTCTCCTTTGGTGTAGATCTCCTGTCTGATATCTAGCCTCCATTGGGAAGAGGAGAGAAGAAGAGAACAAGTGGTACAGATGCAACCTCTGTCTCCTGCTTAGCTATCTCCTGCTGTGTTCTGCCTGATCTCCAGCCTTCAGAGGGAAAACCAAAAGAGAAACTGGGTCCTTCCATCTGATCATACATCTTCTACTTGATGTTGAGAGTCTCCTGCATGATTTTTATTTCCTGTTGTGCAAATCTTCCTGATCCCCAGTCTGCCCTGGGAGGCAAAGAGATTTGATGATTAATATGCTCACACTTGGTCACAGTCCACATATTCCAGTTTTTCTGAACCCCTCTAGTTCATCATCCAAATGCCATTCACAATCTCCCACCACCCTATTCCTTATTCCTATCCTCAAACACCCACTCTAAAATCTCAATTAAAGTCTGCTCATCCCTTCCACTATATCCTCTGGAATACCTGCTCCATAGTCAGCAGACATACTTTCGTCTTAATTTTTTTTTCTTCTGCCATTCCTTCCATCTTTTGGCAGTCACTGAGAACTGGCTCCTCCTTCTCACTATGACACAGTCTCCCTTGCTGCCCTTTCCAGTACTGGCTGCACTTTCACTCACTCCCCTTGGCTCACTGTATCAACAATCCATCTAGCAGCTGCTGTGAGGGTGTAAAGCCAACAACCAGCTCACAGAATGCTGGAAGCCCAGGTCCTTTTCATCTGCTTTATTAAGGAAAGCAGTATCAAGAGGTTAATAATCCTACCTCAATCCAGCATACAAATATCATTCACCTAGTTCAGGGGAGAAACGAGCACCCTGAATTACAGACCAAATATAATTCGTAGTTATCAACATTCAGGTGTACAGCGGGGGAGCTTATTTTAATGGGCTGGCCCAGTCACTTGCCACTTCCTGCTGTGGCTCAGAGCTTCGAGTGAGAACACTAACGTCTGCACTTATGTATCCTGTTCAGGGCCCCTGGAGTGCCCAGACCTCACCCAGGCTGGGCGTGGAAAAATTCCCCACTCCCAATATCACGTCAGAGCAAATCAATGGCTCTCAATTGTCTCTGTGCTGAGAAATACAAAAACATCCCACCTTATCCGCCCCATTCAAACAAAGGCCAGAATCATTAAAGGTCAACAGCAAAAAGTCTCACCTTAATTACTATTACACTAACTAGTTGAAGAGGCGGAGTTGGAAAACTTCTTGCTCCTCATTACCACTTCCATTTCTCCCCCTATGACTATCGGTCAGTAACTTCTCCTTTGAGATCCATACAATCTGCATCTTCCAACTAATTAAAGTCCTGGTGGATTTTGTCTACCTAAATCCAGGTCACTCCTCTTCTTACCTTATGAGTTCAGTATCTGGATCCCAATCTTTATGTCCTCCCTTCTTGCCTGCCTGCTCTGGGAAATAATGAACCTCCCTCAAATAACCTCCCAGTTCCTCAACTTTCTCACTTTCTATGGCCTATTCTACCTTGCCTCATCCTCACACAAAAATAGTCATATGTTTGATTTTACCCTCACCCACAAATATACCACTTCCATGCTTAAGAACTCTGAAATTTTTATCCTTTCACAATCCTCTCCCTCTGCTTTCTCTTACTAAACCCTATTCCATCAAGTCCTCAGTTTCCTCCCAGGCCATCACTCCTGCACTAGCCACTTTCTCCTTTCCCCATCTTGACCCCTTGGTGAACCAGTTCAAATCTTTTAAGTAACTAGTCACCTCTTCATACCACTGATTGGGCCCTGTGTTTCAACAATCCGGCTAGCAGCTGCTGTGGGAGTGAAAAAAACAACAGAAGCCCAATAACAAGAATGCTGCCAAAGCCCAAGTTCTTTTGATCTGCTTTACTAAGGAAAGCAATGTTAAGGGGTTAAGAATCTTATTTCAATCCAATGTACAGATATCAGTCACTTAGTTCAGAGGAAAAAGCCAGCACTCTGAACTTCAGAGCAAATTCAAAGATACATTAGAAACAGACCAAATCACAGTTCATGTTACAAAGAAAACCAAGTCCGGACATCCAGGCAAGCTGGAGGGTTCTTAACTACACCTGCCCAGAGTCTCCACATCAGTGTGACACCAAGAGTGAGAGAGCTGAGCAAATAGCTTTGTCTTCTCTTCTTATACCATTTCAGACATCATCAAACATCATCTGAATGACCAGAACTTAGGCTGCTTTGATTGGCTCTTGAGTTAGCACCTCCCCTTAGGACCCTGGAAGGTTCACACCCACATAGGCTTAGCACCTAGTAATTAGGGGTTTGGACCCCAGCTGGGACCCCAACTTAGTTACCAATTCACACCAATAGCACCTAACAGGGGTTTGGGCCTGGGGCTTAGCAATACACCGAATTAATCAAAGGAAACAAAAGCCAAACTCTTCAAGGGCACTTGGTTGAACTGAGTGCTAAGATCCCATTTTGTTTGCCACCACACCCTGACAAGTGTCACCTTTGGATTAGTCATACTATCCACTGCCCTCATACACGCATGCTTCTGAATGAAGCTGGAGAACATCAAGCAACTGTTCTGAATAGGTCCATTACAAATTTCTTATGTGACTGAAACTAGGTCCTCACTGCTCCTAAGCAGTCCTTCTATACCTCTCTTATCAACTCAATATCCCACTCTGCAATAGCCATTTTTCCAAACCTTTTCCTCTTTTGTCAGACTTTTCATGGCTCTCCCTCTCCCTCTCCCTACTCTCTCAGATAAGAATCTTGTCTCTTATTTTGCAGAAGAAAAAAATATGAGGATATTCATTGACAACTCTCTCTTCTCCCCCCTTCCTTGTCTCATCTCACTGAGATGCTTTCTGTCATTGCCTCTTCTTTCTCCCTTTCTTCCATGAAGAGTAATCTACTCCTTTCAAAGGCAAAATCTACTCTATAAGTACAAATTAATGCACTCCAATCTCTTTCCTCAAGCACCTGAACCCTCTGCCATCCTTGCTCTCCCACTAATTCCTGCCTGTTGGCTCCTTCCTTACTACTTACAAACAATTTTTGTCTTTCTTATCCTCAAAAAGCATTCAGTTGATGTTTTGATCCCTGCTCACTATCATTCTATCTCTTCCAATCTTTGTGGCTAAATTCCCAGAAAAGGCAATTTACAATAGCTGCCTCCATTTCATTTCCTCTCAATCTCTTATTAACTTCCTACAATCCAGGCTTCAAAACATTAAATCGAAACGACTCTCTCTAAAGTTAAAAATGATCTAATTGCCAAATCAAATGGCCTTTTATCAATCCTCATTCCTGACCTCTCTACAGATTTTGACACTTTTAATTACACTCTTATCCTTGATACTCTCCTCTTTCAAGGTTTTTGGGACACAACTCTCTCATGGTTCTCCTTATACATAATGGGTAGCTCTTTCTGGATCTTCTTCCTGGCATTTCCACATACATATCTACACACGTGGATAATACATATGGACACATGTATACAATACACACATGTACACATATATGTGTTAAATACATACATATACATACAATGGGGAGAATGACCCTACATGGCATTATGAGGGCCTAATATATGAAAAATACTTACGGAGGTTCATTTTACACCTCCAACATTATAGGACTAGCCATCTTCAGTAATATCACGCTCCTCATAGAGACTGCCACCTATGTTTTTTTTTTTATTTCTTTGTTGGATACATTGCTCTCCTGGCCTCTTTCTGAGCTCTAAGAGTCCCTGATAATCTCATGGTAGTTCCTAGATATATATTTTCTTGCTGATCTCTGTTGGGTTAATGCTGATTTCTGTGCATGTAGTGTCTATGGGCACACCTCTTTTCTAGTTCCATGTCATTTCTGTGTATTCATTAGTGGAAGAAAGGAAGAATAAAAAGGAGAATGCAGGAACTGCTTTCAGAAGCTGACTCAAGGAGCTAGATTTCTAGGAATCTCTTCTATATACTACTACAAGGACCTTCTTCCACAAACCGGAATTCAGGCTGCTTTTCTTTCAATGTGTAATGCAATGGATTCTCTTTCCACAGTTTCTGGACCAGGCCTACTATATCTGTCCATTTAGTATTCTGAGGCTGGAGCATTTATTTTCTCTGCTTTCTACTCAGGTCCTCCATTGTTGTGTTCCCCCAAATTTATGGGCTCAGTCAGCAGCATGCAAATTACACTTAGCAATGATTGGCTTTTACAAAGCATTATTTTATTCACAGATATAACAACAAACACACAAACATTTCCTCCATAATCTGGAGGGAATTACACATTATTTCAGACTTTAGGGGGATAGGCTTACAACTTAGCTCATTTCCTGTATAGCACAGGTCCCTCAAAGTTCACTTACTGGAGCTTCAAGAACTCTCAGGACAGAAATGGTAAGCAAGTTAGACAACTGCTCAGACATTATTTACAGGCGACCCATTTCTGGCACTGGGTACAATTGGCACTTATTGGCAACTCTATTGCCAATATGCAGTTTTGGGTCTCAGTTACAGGGTAGAGAAGAGTGTTTCTCACTTTCTCACTAGTCAAAATGGGTGAGTGCCCGTGGTCAGAATTCCAGAGTTGAGTGGAATGCTAGCACTTATGGCTGCAGGGTCTCAGGGGCCCTTCTGGGGTAAAGAGCAGAACACAGACAAGGAGAGCAGTGACCATACCTTTCCCTGGATCACACCACCTTCAAAGCCCTGAAAACTTGAAGGAATTTAGAACTACGACTAAAAACAGTAGACTGAAAAAGCTTGAAGTTTGGGACAATGTCTCCCCACCCCTAGAGAAGCAGAGTCCAACTTTAAAATAAGGTCCAAGTAAAGAAATAAGCTGGAAAATGTGTAAAAACATAAAAATAACAACCATAAAAAGCTACTACAGTGGCAAGGATAAATAAAGTACAAACTCAGAAGATGATAATGTTAAAAAAAGACAGCTACAAGCAAAGCCTCAAGGAAAATGTTAATTGGACACAAGCCTAAAAGAATTTATGGAAGATTTAAAGAAAGAGATAAAAGAAAGATTGGGGAAAGAAATGAGAGTGATATAAAAATAATGAGAAGAGAATTAACAGTTTGAGAAAGGAGGCACAAAAATACTGCAGAAAATAACAGCTTAGTAAACAGAATTGGCCAAATAGTAAAAGAGGCACAAAAATTCACTGAAAGAAAAAAAACCTTAAAAAGCAGAATAGTTCAAATGGAAAAAGAGGTACAAAAATTCACTAAAAAATGATTCTTTATAAAGCAAAGTTGGCCAAATGGGGAAAAAAAGTTACAAAAGACAATGGAAGAAAATTCCTTAAAAATTAGAATTGAGCAAGGGGAAGCTAATGATTCCATGATACATCAAGAAGTAAGAAAACAAAATGAAAATAATGAAAAAATAGAAGAAAATGTGAAATATCTCATTGGAAAAAGAACTGAGCTGGAAAAGAAACTTAATTAAAAGAGATAATAAGGGAAACTATATTTTGCTAAAAAAAATACCATAGACAATAAAGTGATATTTAAAAAATATATAGCAAGTTTCTCTGATAAAGCCCTCATTTCTCAGATATATACTAAGCATCATTGGAGTCAATTTTTTTGAGAGGCATTTATTGATAAATGGCCAAGGGACATGAAAAAGAAGTTTTCAGAAGAAGAAATCAAAGCTTTCTACAGTCATATGAAAAAATACTCCGAATTACTATTGATTTGATAAATTCAAATTAAAACAACTATGAGGTAGCACTTCATACCAATCGGAGATGAGAGCTGCTAGAGGGAATGAAGGAAAATACGTGCACTAATAAATTATTGGTGGAGTTGTGAACTGGTCCGACCATTCTGGAGAACAATTTGGAATTATGCCCAAAGGGCCATCAAATTGAGCATGCAATTTGACCCAGCAAAACCACCCACTACTAGGTCTATACCCCAAAGAGGTCAAAGAAAATGTAAAAGGACCTATATTTACAAAAATATTCATAGCAAAGAATTAGAGAAGGAGATGCTCACCAATTGAGGAATAGATGAACAAACTGTGGCATAGGATTGTGATAGAGTAACATTGTGCTACAAGAAATGATGATGGGAGTGGTTTTAGAAAAACAATAACAACAAAATATGACAAGGCCTGTATGAGCTGATGCAAAGTGAGAAGAACTGGAAGATCGTTGTGCACAGTAACAGCAATGTGTAATGATGATAAACTGTGAAAGACTTGGCTATTCTGATCGATACAATGATCCAAGACGATTCCAAAGGACTCACGGTGAAAAAAAAAAAAACGCTACTCATCTCCAGAGAGAAAACTGATGAACTGTGACTACAAATTGAAGTATAACTGTCTCACTTTCTTTCTTTCTTTCTTTCTTTCTTTCTTTCTTTCTTTCTTTCTTTCTTTCTTTCTTTCTTTCTTTCTTTCTTTCTTTCTTTCTTTCTTTCTTTCTTTCTTCCTTCCTTCCTTCCTTCCTTCCTTCCTTCCTTCCTTCCTTTCTTTCTTTCTTTCTTTTTCTTTCTTTCTGCAACATGTCTAATGTCTTGCATGATTTTACATGTGCAATTGAGATCACGTTGCTTGCCTTCTAAGTGGGTAGGGGAGGATTAGCAAGGAAGGATATAATTTAGATGTTAAAATTGAAAAAGAAAAATATGTTAAAAATATACTATATATACATATATATACATATATATACATACACATAAGTAGGTATATATGTGTATATTTCTCTCTCTCTCTCTCTCTCTCTCTCTCTCTCTCTCTCTCTCTCTCTCTTGAATTACTGCAAACATCTGTTGGGCTAGAGTCCAGGACCCTTGTTCCTAATGTTGTCTTTGCTATGTTGACTACGATACTCACTCTGTATCACTGAAGCTCCATGACTCAAATTCCTAGCCTAGATAGAATTGTCCACTCATTGTACCTAAAATCTAAAACAACAAATGGAAGGTCAAAGACCCAGTCCCATTTCTTGGGGTATGTGTGTGTGGGGGGAGGTAATGGCCTATCTAGAAGGTGTAAGGCTTTGTTGTCCATAGAATTGTTTTGTTCTGTTATCCTTTCCCTTACAACATGGCTCTTTCACAAGAGGCCATATGTGAAGGAATCACCTCACTTCTTCAGATGAGAATGCAATAAAGTCATGGCCAGTGCTGACTTTGGACTTTTTGGAGGTGTTTGAAATTCAGACTATACAAATAAGAGGAAAAAAATTTTTTTTCCGACTCTGTGGTAGTTAAACCAGAAGTAGTTGCAGTATATCAATATGTAGCAATCATCAAGATTCTCCCAAAAGCAGCCCCCTATCATCTTCCAAGTAGATTATGCCAGCTTAATAAGTTTATGGGGTGTACAATGCACCAGACCGCCAATTAACTATAGTATCTATGCTGTCAAAGCAGGGAAGTTATGTGTCTAGTATTTGATTTACTGAGGAATGTGATTCTACATGTATTTTATTGTTGTAAAAAGGACAATGAAAATATAGCACATAATTATATAAAAGTTACAAAAATAGATTGTAGACATGGAAACTATATTTAGAGATCATTTAATTCAACCCATAATTTTGCAAGGAGCATTGATTATAAAGGAATCACAGAACTTTTAAGTTGGGAGGGAACTCAGAATCTATCTAGTACAACATATCTTACTTAGAATTTTATTTTAAAGTACTAAAAATGATTATTCAGACTCTGTTCAAAAACTCTAATCAAAGGATATCCTTACTTCGAAGGCATCTCATTCTAATTAGGGAAATCTCTAATGGTTAAGAGGTTTTTTTTTTCTTTATGCCAATCCTAAATCTGCCTCTCTGCAACATTTGTTCTTTAATATGATAAACTTTAAAGACTATTCTTGTGTACTCCCTCCATGTCTTTTCTTCTCCAGAATAAAAAATAAAAATAAAAAGAATGTAAAAAGCCAAGTTCTTTCAAACAACCTGTTCCCCAGTCCTCTTACCATGCTGGTCACTTTGTTTTGGACCTTCTCCATCTGGCTTGTGGAATTCCTAAAATATGATGGCACAAACCCACCAATCTGTTCCAGGAGTGACCTAAGCCAGGTGCTGCCTAACCCAGGAAACAGAGTAAAAAAAGCCAATGTCTCCTGTATTTATATATAAATATATATATATATGTATATGTATATCTATATCTATATATATATATATGCATATATATGCAGCATAAAGAGTTTAAACTTTGGAGGCTGCCATGTTACAGTGAGTCACGTTGAGCTCAATGTAATCCTCAAATGTATGAAAAATGAATTGTTATCTGTTCACAACTCTCTAATTCTGTGATTGTGAAGTTGTTTTCTGAATTTTGATGAATGTTAGCTTTATCTGTACTAACATTCATTTTATTTAATTCCTATTATCATTTTCTGAGAAGATTTTGGGGGATTCCTAACACACACTTTTGACATATTAGTTATTCTTCCCAGCTTCACAGCACATGTGAATTTAGTGAATGTGCCTTCTATGGCTGTGTTCAAGTTACTCATAAAAATGTTGAATAGCAAATGGCAAGGACAAATCCCTGAGACACGCTATGTGAATAGTTTAAACCAAATTGACAGTGACTCATTAATAAATACTCTTTGTGTCAGAATATTCAACTATCCCAAATCCACATAAGAAATCTAGCCTAAATCTCTCCATTTTGTCCACAAGGAGTACATTAAAGACTTTACCAACTCCTTTTCTGAAATCTAAGCATACCACATCTATTATATTAGCCTGCTCTCCTTTACTACCTGAATATACGTATATACGTACATACGTACATACACATATATATACATATATATATATACAGAGAGAGAGAGAGAGAGAGAGAGAGAGAGAGAGAGAGAGAGAGATCCCTTAACCTGGTGTTAAAAAATGAGACCAGCATTAGCATGTACTGTTTTTGATGAAGCTATGATAGCTAGCTGTTAGGAATCATTGTCTCCCTTTTAAAATGCTCACAAACCATCCTTATGGTAAAGTGTTCTAGATTTTTGTCAGAAAGATAAGACAAACTCACTGAATGCTAATTTGTAAAGTCTACTCCCTTTGTTTTAAAATTCGGCTTCCCTGACTTCATTTTCCAGTCCTGTGACACTTCTCTATTCTAGAAGACATTTCAAAAATCAGTTACAGCAACATAACTGTCCTATCTGACAGTTGTTTTTTTTTCAGTACCCCACCTAGTGAATTCAGGTTGAAGATGTTTTATTGTCTCCTCACTGAAAATTTTATCTGCCTATTAAACTTAACAGTTAAGCGTTTTTTGTTTTATCTTTCACAGTTGAAATATTCTTTTCTTTGGAAAGCACAAGCAAAATAAAAGTTGAATCACAGCTTTCTGCCTGTTGTCCCTTAGCTTTATCCCATTCAACACATTTTAATTTTAACACATCTAAATTTTAAACTCCTCGTTTCCAGTGTAACTAAACTTAACACCACCAACCGCAATCCCATTTTGTTGTCCATAACTTTTATAATCAACCTCCGCTCATTCTTATCCTTAGTGCTCCAGATAATATTTCTTTTGCAATGTGCTACTCTTTTGTATTTACCCTCAGCTACCTGCTCTTGTCACCATCTTCTACAAGCAAACCACCCTCTCTACACTTCAATTTCTTTATTCATAAAAATAAAGGTTTGTATTAAATGGTTGTGAAGGTTTCTTCCTCCTTGAAACCTATGATACTATAAAATGTTCTCATTATTTTTGCTAACCTTTGCCATAACACATTCTGTAACACTAATGATTTAATCATCTTCCTCCCTCCCTCCCTCCTTCCTTCCTTCTTCCTTTATTTTTTCTTTCACCCTTGTGTTCTTTCTTCCTTTATTTTTCTCCTTTTCCCCATTCCTTCCTTCTTTGAAAATTTGAAATGGAACTTGCATTGTGATCTGCCACAAAAAGCCTGGTTTCACTTCAAAAGAGAATGCTAATCTAGAGTCCTAATCATAATCATGCCATTTGCTGCATGCATGATTGTGAGTAACTTAATGCGCCTGAGCCTTAATTTTCTCATTCTTTTGAGCATGACTTATTTGAATTGCATTCTTCACAAGACTCAAAAATAACAATGTATGCGAAATATTTTTAATATTTTAAATTTTATTTTATGAACATTTATTTCCCTGCTCCCCAGTCTCTGCTCCCTCCACTGAGTAAAAAGTAAAAAAAAAAACCAAAAAAAAACCAAAAAAAACCCCAAAACCTCAAAATAGTTATGCACAGTCCAACAAAAGAAATTCCTATATTGCCAATGTCCAAAAAGGCATGTCTTCTGCATTTTAAGTTCATCACCTATCTGACAGGAGGAGGGTTTTATGTTCTTTTTGAATAATTTCTGACTATTCGTGACCCCACATTGAGGTTTTCTTGGTTTGCCAAAGATACTGGAGAGGTTTGCTGTTTGCTTCTCTAACTCACTTTTACAGATGAGGTAAAAAGGGTTAAATGACTTGCCTAGGGTTGCACAGCTAGTAAGTGTCTAAAGCTGGATCTGAACTCAGGTACTCATGACTACAGGGTTGATGCTCTATTCACTGTAACACCTAGTTGCCCCATAATAGGCAGACAGTGCAAAGCATTTAAAAATATTTATTTTATTTCTTCTTCCTTCTTTCTATATTGCCTATGTGTTCTTTTCCCAGAGAGCCATTGCTTATGACAACAATAATAACAAAAAAAGACACAAGAAGAAAAGAAAATAATTCTGCTAAATTAGCAGTTTCTATCCTAGCATCTATGAATTTATAAATGTATTTTCATAATTGTATTTAAATGTTTGGTTTCCTTTGTAATCGTATATGTTTTCTTTTATGCACAAAAACATAATTCTGTAAAAGGAGGAATAGACTTTACCAGGATAACAAGTGGTTCATGACACAAAATGTGTTAAGAACATCTGAGTTGAATTAATCAACACATAAATTGAGTATGTCAGTGTATGCAGTGTTCTACAATTATAGCTGACTAGCAAAACAAACAGAGGAGAGAGGTACATTCTCCTATCTCTAGTTTGGTGCCACCCTTGGCCATTATGCTTATATAGCATTGAATTTCAATGTTAATATTGTTCTATCCATTTCACATTGTTGTAGCAATTCTCAATATTCTTATTACTGATTCTGCTTACTTCATTGTGAATCAATTCCAATGCTTCTATGAATTTTTATATTCATTACTCCTTGAGTTATAATAATATTCAATTATATTCACATGCCACAAGCTGCTTAGTCATTCTACATTTGATAAGCAATTACTCTGTTTCCCATTCTTTGCTACTAGTGAAAGTAGTGCTCTAAATATTTTGGTCTATATGGAACCATTTGTTGAATCTTTGATATCCTTGGAGTATCTCCAATATATCTCCAATAGTGGAATCTCTGGGCCAAAACTTATAAATATTTTAGTAACTTGCCAGTATTTTCAAAACTGTACTTTATTAGAAAAATGTAAATTATTATTATTTCCTCGACTAAAAGAAAAGGTAATTATGATTTAAAAAAAGAATTTAAAGACACCTGGATGGAAGAAAGCTAAACTCTACAAATCCTGTTCTCAGATGAACTGTTTTATCTACATTGCATTTCTCTGATCTCCTTGCATGTTAAAATTAACCATCTTTTGAAATTGAAAGCCTAAAAGTTGGTCATATCAGAAAACATCAGAAGCTGAAATGAAACCAAAGAAAGCAATCATTCCTTTACACCAGGAAAAACAATCACTGTTTTTAAAATGAAGCCAAATGTAATCATGCCCTCAGTGTTTGGTCATCAGGATTTATTGAAATGAAGGCTCATTTAAGCAAAGCTTGGAGGGGAAAAATAAACAAAATGAGCTTTTGTGCACACCAAAGAATACATCTCCAAAGAAGGAAAATAATATGGAAGTGAAAAAATATGAGTATTAACCTTCGGGAGTTAGTGATTGTATCTTGCCTTTGGGGAAAAATGTCTTTATTTTTTAAACCAAATGAAACGTAGCAATCACAGAGTACTGTCAGTTAGAGCAAAGCCTATTTAGACAGTCCAGAGGATGGCAAAAATAGTAACCACTCTCCTCATCCCTTACACAGATATCATATTTTACTTGTGGTGACAGAAATATGTTGGGCATTTGGTCCAAACAAATTTAACCATTTCTGAGAGATTAGTTTCACATGTGTATTTTTATTTAAAAAATATTTTTTTAAAATTACATATAAAACCACTTTTAACATTTGTTTTAAAGAAAATCAAGTTCCAAATTCTCTCCCTTCCTACCTCCCCTCCCCTCTCATTGAGAAAGCATGCAATTTGATATAGGTTATACATGTACAATTATACAAAACCTACATCCTTATTACTTATGCTGTGAAAGAAAACATAGACTAAAAAAAGAAAAATAAAGAAAGTGAAAAAAGTATGTTTTGAATTGTATTCAGACTCTATCAGTTTTTTTTTTTCCTCTGGAGGTGGGTAGTAGTCTTCCAATTAAGAACTTAGAAATTGACTTAGATTGTTGTATTGCTAAGAATAACTACTCAACTCATATCTGCACCCTCTGTCTACATCATTCTAATTGCTTTAATAGTAATAATAAAATTCTTAGGAGTTACAAGTATCATTTTCCCATGTTTGTGTGTAAACAGTGTAACCTTATAGAATTCCTTATTATTTCTCTTTCCTGTTTACCTTTTTATGCTTCACTTGAATCTTTTATTTGAAAATCATATTTTCTGTTCAGCTCTGTTCTTTTCATCAAGAATGCCTGAAAATCTTCTGGTTCATCAAATATTCATGTTTTATCTTGAAGTATCATGATCAGTTTTGCTGAGTAAGTGATTCTTGGTTGAAATCCTAATTCCTTTTTCTTCCGGAATATCATATTCCAAGCCCTCTAACCATTTAACATAGAAGCTAGTAAATCTTCTGTAATCTTCATGGTGGTTCCATGATATTTAAATTATTTCTTTTTTGGATGCCTGCACTATTTCCTCTTTGACTGGAGGGTCCTGGGATTTGACTATTATATTTATGGGAATTTCCATTTTGGGATTTCTTTCAGGAGATGGTTAGATGATTCTTTCCATTTCTATTTGTCCATCTAATTCTAGGATACCAGATGTTTACCTTCATAATTTTTTGAACTATGATATCTAGACTCTTATCTCAATCATGGCTTTCAGTGAACTTTTATACCATTTTTTTTCCATTAGGGCCAATTCTACTTTTTAAAGAGTTCTTCTCTTCAGTGGATTTTTGTGACTCTTTTACCATTTGGCTTACTCTGTTTTCTTAAGGTGTTATTTTCTTCAGTATTTTTATACTTTAAAAAAAGTTGTTGACTCTTTTTTCATGACTTTCTTGCATCACTCACTTCTTTTCCCAAAGTTTCATCTATATCTCTTTAAAGTTCATTTTGAGTACTTATAGGAATTCTTTTGGGGCCTGAAACCAATTAATATTTTTCTTTGAGACTTTAGATGTAGGCCTTTTGACTTTGTTTTCATCTGATTTTGTGTTTTTAACTTCTCTGACACTGCAGTAACTTTCTAGGGTCAGGTTCTTTTTGTTGTTGTTGTGTGCTCATTTTTTCCAGCCTATTTCTTGACTTTTAATTTTATGTTAAAGTTAGGCTCTGCCCTTGGAGTGAAGGGGGCACTGTACCAAATTTCAAGTTTCTTGTGCTTTTGTTTTCAGAGAAATTCTGGGGGTTCTGCAAGTCTAAGTTTTCAGTTTTTCCAAAGTGGTGTGATTTAAAGATCCTGCAGGGGGCAGCCTATGTTGGAGTGTGCTCCATGCTCAAACCAGTGAGACAGACTTGCTTTTAAGTATTCTAAGATGTCTTGGGCTGGAAAATTGTTTCATACCTTCCTTATGTTGGTTTTGTTGCTTCTTTAATTGTTTTGAAGTGTCTTTTTATTCATTCAACAAACACTTATTAGGTGTCTATTATGTGCAAAGCAAAGTATTACAGGCCAAAGATAGACAGAAAAAATGGGGAAAAATAGCTATGTCCTCCAAGAGTTCACAGGACAACCAGAATATATGCCATCTTGGAGTGGGGGTGAGGAGGGTAGAACTAGGGAGAAAATTTGTAATTCAAACTCTTGTGAAAATCAATGCTGAAAACTAAATATATTTAAAAAAGAATTGATTCAAATCTATAAGGAAAAGAGTTATTTCTCAATAGATGAATAGGCAAAGGTTATAAACCAGCAGTATTTAAAAGAAGAAATTCATGCATGCTTCCTACCTCTTGATGGAGAGGGGGTGGACTCAAGATGTAGAAAGACACAGAGATTTTTGGATGTGTTTAGTGTGGGAATTTGTTTTGCTTGGCTGTGCACATGTGTTAAAAGGGCTTTGTTACCCATCCACCCACCCAAAGGGAGTGGGGGATAGTAATAACATATAAAAACAAAGAGAGAGAGAAGAAGGAAGAGGAAGGAAGGAAGGAAGGAAGGAAGGAAGGAAGGAAGGAAGGGAAGGAAGAAGGAAAGAAAGAAGGAAATAAAGAAAGAAAAAGGAAGAAAGAAACCGAGGGTCACAGAGGCATCCTTTTTTTTAAGCTGCAGCAAACAAAAGGAAAGCCAGAAAGCATCATGGTTAAGCAGGAAAGCTTTGAAAGCTACATGTGAAATACTTACACACCTTAAAAGAAAAGCAAACTTGTATATAATGGAGATTTGCTGTCCTCTTTTTTCAGTTCTGCTACAGGTATGGAAATGCCCACTTTTTGGTGTTTGTTAAGTTCACAAGAGAAATACATTTTTCAAACAATAAATAGGAGTTCAAGATCATTTGAAGAGGAAGGCAGCAATAAGAACTTGGGAAGGTGGGTATCAGGGAAGGCTTCTGAAGGAAGTACAATTCTTAGTTTCCTTCAAGGCTCACCTCAGATACTAAGAGGTGAAAGTGAGGATGGAATGTATTCAAATGAGATAACATAAATATAGCTCTTGGTGAACCTTAAAGTGCAATATAAATGCTAACTATTATTTTTATGTTTTTATTGATATTTGTCAGTTTCTTATGTCACAATAGCATTCTATGTGTTCTTCCCCCTAACCCTCAAAAAGAACCATCCCATATGACAAATAGTATTTTTGCAGAGGAAAAAAAATGTCATTGCAATTGATCAAAACATTGACAAAGTCCAAAAACAAATATAATGTGTATCACATGAGGACCTCCCACCTCCACAAATGGGTGAGTTGAAGTGTCTTCTTGTAAATCTCCATTTACTTTTGCTTTTTTGGTGTGTAGTTGTTCTTCTCATTTACATTGTCACAGTTATCTTCTGTGTTGTTTTCCTGTCTCTGCTTACACCCTTCTGCATTAGTTTATATTATCTTTTCATGCTTCTCTGTCTTCATCACACATCATTTTTACAGCAGAATATTACTATATTCCATTGCATTCATGTACCACAGTTCATTTAGCCATTCCCCATTTGATGGAAATCTACTTTGTTTCCAATTATTAGCTATCACAAAAAGTGTGGCTATCAATATTTTGGAGAATATGGGGACTTTTTCTTATTGATGGCTTCCTTGGGGTACAAACCCCGTAATAGAGTCTCTGGTTCAAAAGGCATGTTTTTTACCATTTCACAGCTGTACCAACAATGAATTAGTGTGCTTATCTTTTCCACAACCTCTCCAACACTGACTGTTGCCGTTTTTTGTTATTTTTGCCGACTTGCTGGGTATGCAGTGAAACCTAAGAGTTGTGTTGATTTGCATTTCTCATATTGTTAGTGATTTGGAGCAGTTTTTCATGTGACTGTGCATTCTTCTCTCAGAGACAGGAGACAGAAAGTTTGGAAACAGCAAGTAGCCAAATTTGGCTAAAATGTGAAATAAGTCAGGGGTCAGAGAGGGCCTTGGGTGCAGTGGCAAAAGACCGGCATGTGTGCTCAATGCCCTCCTTGAGGTGTTATTTTTTTTCACAGGGCAATTGGAGTTAAGTGACTTGCCCAAGGTCACACAGATAGTACATGTGTCAAGTGTCTGAGGCCAGATTTGAAATCAGGTCCTCCTGACTCCAGGGCCAGTGCTCTACTCACTGCACCACCTAACTGCCCCTTTGAGGTGTTATTTTAAAGGTTTTTGCCATCTTTGCTCTACCTAGTAAAAGAATTAGTTATCACAAAAGCGTGGCTATCAATATTTTGGAGCATATGGGGATTTTTTCTTATTGATGGCTTCCTTGGTGTACAAACCCCGTAATGGAGTCTCATTAGCCTACCTAGTAAAAGAATTAAGATTCCAGGCAGATATTCCTACTTTTAAAGAAGCTAGAAGTAATTTGTAGTAGAATGAACTCTTACTCTCATGAGCCATCCCTTATAATAACAACAAAATGTCAAAAAGAGAAAAAAACACTTCAAAAATCAATATGTAAGCCATATCCAACACTGTACTAGTGTTTCATCCAATCCAAAGTCCCTTACCTCCACAAAGAAAGCATAGGATGGATAATTTTCATATATTTCTTTGTAATAAAGCTAGACCATTAAAATTTCATGGTGTTAATTTTTAAATTTTGTTTCTGTTGTTGCCTATTCCATTTATATTATTGTATTCATTATGTATTTTGCTTTTCTGGTTATGCTCACATTGCACTAAAATGTATACTTATATTATATATAAGATAATCATATTATATTGTATTATCATATTGTATTATATATAAGATATATATTAAATTATATTATATATAATACATGCATTATATATATATATATATCTTTGTATTCTTCATATTTCTTCTTTCTTATACTGGAGTGATGGTAGTATGAATTTGTAAGTAAGCAGTCAGTTAGTCATGTCTAAATCAAGGTGAGGTAGATGGTGGAACCAAGCCTTTCCACTGAAATAAAAGAGGGAACGTTGATTCTTACTGAAACTTGTTTAAACATTGGTGTGCTGAATATGCACAGAAGAAGGCTTTTAACTCTTAAGTTCAGGGATTTTGGTTGAATAAAAATAAAATGAAATAGAGATTGACCTTATTCTACTTGGTCTTAGAGTATAGAACTAAGAAAAATGCATGAAAATTGAAAAGATTCAGACTTAGAAAGCAATGCTAGGTTTGCCTTAGGAGAAAACTGAGTTAAAATCAATTTAGGGCTGTCAAAGTTCTTTACATATCTCTTATAATTTGAATCTCAAAATTGAATGTGATAGGCACAGTGAATGGAAAGAGGGGCAAAAGTGAGAGAAGCCGTTGAAATGGAAATGGCAAAATTTGGCAATTGCTGGGCTTCTGTGGGTCACTGAGATTGAGTCAAAGATGATGCTGATTTAGCAAATCAGCAATTAGAGTGCTGCATTTGGTAGAGGTAAAGAAGGTGATGAATTCAGCTATGAGGATTCTAATTCATTCATGCCTCCTCATCCAGTGTGATTCTATGTCAATGAAAATGGAAAATGAGTTTATTATGGAGTTGGGGGACTTTAACTCCCTAGTCATTTTCCTGTAGTATAATGTCTGCCTTTGTTGGTCATGTGCTTTAACCATGAGGTGACATGAGAGAAAGGGAAGAGTTAGGAATATTGTGGGATAGATGGTGACTGGAAAGCAGGGACTTGCATGAGCTCCCCTCCAGGTCCCTCCAAACACCTATAAAAGTGGTTCTGAATAAATTCTAGAGCTGCAGAACCCACAAAATAACAGAGGGAAGAAGGGTCACAGGGAAGGTTCTAACCCATGGAGCTGAGAGAGGAGCAGAGCAGAGCCCAGTGTGAGCCACACCAGGACCGACCAGACTGGGAGCTGGGTGGAACAGGTGGTAGGGCCCTGAATCATTGAGCTGCGGAAATCACCAGATTTCTCAACCCACAAATGCCAAAGACAACAGAGAAGGTTAGTGGGTAGAACTGTTAGAACTGAATGAAAGGAGTGCACAGAAGTGGTGCAGCTCTGGGGCTACTTCTAGCTGCTGTTGCTTCTGGCCTCAGGCCCAACAGGTGGGAGGAATTAAGCAGTGGATCTGAGCAGGAGTGCAGAGCCTGCTTGGATCAGAGTGGCAACCCGAGTTGGAGGTTCTTGGGGGAGGAGGAGTGCTGGTGTGTCAGAGCTTGCTGTGTAGAAATAGCTCTGAAAACAGCTGCACGAGGCCTCTGAAGCTTGGGACAAAGTACACTCTACTCTACAAGCAGTCATACCTTGACAAAAAACTCAAGGGTCAAGTGGTTGGCGGGGTACATGGCCAGGCAGTGAAAACAGAACCAGATTCATAATCAGACTTTCGAATCTTTCTTTGGTAACAAAGAAGACCAAAACATGCAGCCAGAAGAAGTCAATAAAGTCAAAGAGTCTATGTCAAAAGCCTCTAAGAAAAATATGAATTGATCTTAGGCCATGGAAAAGCTCAAAAAGAGTTTGGAAAAGCAAGTAATAGAAGCAGAGGAAAAATTGGGAAGAGAAATGTGAGTGATGGAAGAAAATCATGAAAAAAAGTCAATGACGTGCTAAAGGAGACCCAAAAAATACTAAAGAAAAAACATCTTAAAAATAGACTGACTCAAATGGCAAAAGACCTCCAAAAAGCCAATGAGGAGAAGAATGCGTAGAAAGGCAGAATTAGCCAAATGGAAAAGGAGGTCCAAAAGACAACTGAAGAAAATACTACCTCAAAAAATTAGATTGGAGCAAGTGGAAGCTAGAGACTTTATGAGAAATCAAGATATCATAAAACAGAACCAAAGGAAGTGGAAAAAGTGGAAGACCATGTGAAATATCTCATTGGAAAAACCACTGACCTGGATCCAGGAGAGATAATTTAAAAATTATTGGACTACCTGAAAGCCATGATCAAAAAAAGAGCCTAGATATCATCTTTCAAGAAATTATCAAGGATAGCTGCCTATACTTTCTAGAGGCAGAGAGTAAAACAGAAATTGAAAGAATCTACAGATCATCTCCTGAAAAAGATCCCAAAAAGAAAACTCCTAGGAATATTGTCATCAAATTCCAGAGCTCCCAGATCAAGGAGAAAATACTGCAAGCAGCCAGAAGGAAATATTTTGAGTATTGTGGAAACACAATCAGGATAACACAAGATCTAGCAGCTTCCACATTAAAGGATTGAAGGGCTTGGAATATGATGTTCCAGAGGTCAATGGAGCTGGGATTATAATCAAGAATCACCTACCTAGCAAAACCGACTATCACGCTCCAAGGCAAAATATGGATTTTCAATAAAAATAGAGGATTT
This sequence comes from Phalanger gymnotis, assembly GCA_028646595.1. Taxonomy (NCBI): domain Eukaryota; kingdom Metazoa; phylum Chordata; class Mammalia; order Diprotodontia; family Phalangeridae; genus Phalanger; species Phalanger gymnotis. Next base: position 193,253,836 of record CM053625.1, read on the forward strand.
TCAAGCTTTCTCAGTGAAAAAACCAGAGCTGAATAGAAAATTTGCCTTTCAGACACAAGAATCAAGAGAAGCATGAAGAGATTTGCAAATGCTGTGACATCATCATCGGTGCCTTCCTGACCCTGCTTCTGCCCCTCTTTGGATATCTCATCACATACCTGATACAGGTTTGGCATGTCATAGAACTTTCTTGCAGCCCTTTGCAACCAAGACTGGCTTCACCCTCAGGTTGATTGTTTGATATCCTGTTGTTCCTGTAAATCACACATGTGACAAGCAGGATGCACAAGGATACCAAACATTACCAATATGAGGGTGGGAAATGCCATTTACTTAGACACTCTAGTGGAAGCAGAGGGGCTACAGCCTTTGGGCTTGCCAGGGACACAAGAGAACTCCACCAAGATACAATATGATTTCTTATGCGTCACTGAGAGGTAGTACAAGCAGTGAACGATTTTAGCCTTGCCTAGACTGAAGAATCACAATGGACGTTACAAGAGATCACTGCACAGAAAATCACAGGGCATCAACTTGAATGGTGAAGAAATTAAGAGACTGTATAGCATGTTCTTTTTTTTAGCTTCTGGATCTCTCTCTGCAGAGGACTTGCCATGGGAGAACATTGGACAAATCAAAAGCACTTAGTGTAATATTAATACTTGTGTGTAGCATATGTTCTAACCCCAATCAATGTTGCTTATTTGGATTATATTAGTGATAATTAGAATAACTATTATTATAGTTATAGTATAGTATAGTGATAGAATAGTAATATAGTATTGATAGTATACTAATCCAATTTTAGTAATAGAATAGTGTAGTGATAGAATAACTAGTGATATTCTAGATGACTGTAGGGATAGCCAGCAGCCAGGGGTAAAATGTAGTGAGAGTACATTCATTGTCTTGACTGACTCCATTTTCTAACAGGCCATTTTTTGTGGCTTCTCTTTCAACATTTTGAAATGCATATTGTGTTATCGGTTGGTAAACTATATGTGCGTTTCCATAAACAACTGATAAATATATGCGACCCCCATATAGGACAGACCACAGATGGGAAATTTTAGTAAAGGACCTCACCATCAGCTTATATCATAAGATAGCAATCAAATTACTTAGTAACCAAATTAGGTCACCAGATGCTCATCATAACTTGAGTGTAATCAGCTTATGTCCTTAGCCAGAAATTTTTTTAGAAACTCACTGGATACCCTAGCCCTCAGCCTGCTCTTGGGTGGAGACTGAGCCTAGCACCTGTATTCCCCACACCTGAGACTCAAGTCCCACTCTGTCCCCTGCCCCATTCAGTTATTACATCGCTAGCATTGAGAAGTCTCTCATCCACCTTTCTGTCACCTCGGTTAGCATACGTAATGGTAAATCGGCTGTGCCCCTGCCGTGTGCAGAAAGACATCCCAGGTAACAGCAATATCGTAATGATAGTCACCTGTGAAAGACTTAGCAACTCTGATCAACACAATGATTCACAAGAATTCCAAAGTACTCATGATGAAAAATGCTATGCACCTCCAGAGAGAGATTTGGTGGTTTCTGAGTAGTTTGAAGCAAGTTTTTTCCTCTACATTCTCTGTGGGGTTTTTTTTTGCAATTTTGCTCATGTTAATAATGCTAAATATGTCCTGTATGCCTTCTTTGGTATAATTGGTACCATATCTCTTATCTTCTGAATGGGTTGGGGAGAGGAAGGAAAGGGAAAGAATTCAGAATTGAAGATAAAAATGAAAATAAAAATTTAAAAACAGTTAAAAAATACACCATTCTGCCTTGGTAGCCCTTTGCTTCTCTGCTTACAGAAGGGAAGTATGTCTGGGACTACTCTTAGTTTTTCATTTGCTCAAAATTACTTTCCTTTTAATGATTTTTCAGTGATTTTATTGAGGAAACTACTCATGTCTAGGTTAGACGTTTCTGTACAATCTACATGTCTTTAGCCTTCTGATTCCTTACTCCTGGGCCATATTTTCCAATATATATTTTTGCCAGTCTCAAAAAGGAAAAGGAATATTGTGGGAGATGGATTTCAAAATTTTCCCAAAGGTAACTTCCTAGTTGTTACTACATGTGCCCAGATTATGGTAAGATCAGATCTCTTAGGAGGCAATGTTCAACACACACAAAAAAGGGGGAAGTTGAAAGCTTTTATAGTTGCAGGAATGAGTGGAGTGAGAAAGGTTGGAGTAATAATAAGTGAAGAGTAGGTGTGGTATATTTAGGGTTAGGCACATAGCCTAATTGGTGAGCATAGGGAGGATGGGATGTGATTCAGCCTGCCACTGATTATCTTGGAGACTGCCATAGTAGTAGAAAAGAACAGGCTTTGGAGAAAGGAAGGCCTAATTTCAAGTCCTGGCTATGACTCATATTGGCCTTGTGACCTTGGGAAGATCACCTAATTTCTTGGTGCAATCCAGACAATTTAACATAAATATAAGAAAAGTTCCTCATTTGATGAATTGATAAAGGATGTTTCTTTACCAGCAATTTCCTATATTGATGTCAGGACCAAATAGTAAAATAAATTATCAAATGAAATAAAACAGAAAAAAATGTCAAATGTGCTAAAATGTACAATAATGGGATACATGAGTTTCTAGGGGACAATGTAATTTAACAACTCAAAGATAGCTTTGAGTTATACTTAACATACTGGTAGGAATTCATTAGCAGGGAAGGAAGAACATTCCTGGCATTGGAAACATTTTGAACAAAGATAAATAGGTGAGAAAATAACAGCTGTGTATAGGGAACATTGAGTGGTCTTTGGCAGGTGAACACATGAAACAAACTCAGGATGAGTCCAGTTTGCAAAGTGCTTGAAGGTTAGGCAAAAATGTTTCATTTTTATTATGTAATTACAAGCAATTCTATAAAAAAAAAAGCCTAGAATATTGAGAAGAGTCCTATACTTAGGGCAGCTAGGTGTCACAGTGAGTGGAGCCCTGGCCCTAGACTCAGGAGGACAGGAGTTCAAATGCAGCCTCAGACACTTGACACACTTTCTAATTATGTGACCTTGGGCAAGTCACTTAACCCCAACTGCCCTATCTTGCCCCCTCCCAAAAAAAGAGTCCTGTATTTTTATTTTTTTCTATTTTTATGTATTAAAATCCTTTCACAATAAAAAATCAAAACTTCATTTTCTAATTATTTTGAAGTCAAGTATAAAGGAAACAGCTCTGTTTCTTGTAAAGAGTACTGGACTGAAATGAAGAAATGTAGATTTCAGTTCTCATTATGCCATTAGCTAGCTGTGTAACTTTGGACAAGTCACTTTATCTCACTGGATCTCCATGTCCACATCTGTAATTTGAGACATTTGGAATATAACATTCTAATTTGTGTTATAATGATTTGTGCATGTTGTCTCAGCTGTTAGACAGAAGCTGCTGAAGGGCAAGTACCATGTGTTATTTATCTCTGCATATCCCCAATTCTGGTGTTTGTAACTTTTGCATTGTAGGCACTCAGTAAACATTTATTATATTGGGTAAGGTCTCTTAACGTCGATAATTCCATGAATGTATATTTATTTTAATACAAGGTATATTATTACATTTTAAAGAAAGTGCACAATAAAGAAATTTAACATGTAAAACAAATATTGGGAAATCCTTCATTCACCAAATGGCAACAGTAATTGAAGCTTTGAATGCGATAAAACTAAAGGGAAGCAAACACAGAATTAGTAAGAGTTCTGAGAATCTTTATCTTTACTTTTATTGTTCTACAATGCTACATAATGAAGGACCATCAAATAATAGATGTAGAGATGGAAAGGAGCCTAAAAACCAACTAATTTAACAATTGAGACTTAGTCAAATTAAATAATAACTGTCAATGTTCTCAAAGAGGACCATGACATCATGAAGATGATGCCATGCCTTCAAGTGAATTGGATTTAAGTGAGGGAGGGCTGTTCAAGGTCACCAGCTTCACTTTCTCCTCCAGAACCATCAGGGTCCAGTGGCAAGATATAGATCAGGATAAACGGAGATGCTCCCCACATGTGTTTTTAGGAAAATAGTAAAAGCCTACTCATTCGGGGATCTGAAATGAATCTAGAGAATTTCCTGGTGCAGTGAACATAATGTTAAATACATCCTACAGTCTTTTGAAGGCATGGCACACAGGGCATGAGAAACCACTACTTATATTTGCAGCAGGACAATATTTTTAAATATCAGTCTCTAGGGCCTCCACAGTAGCCATAACACTGCTGAGTATTGGTTTTATGACGTGAATCCCATTCTAGGTCCACATTGTTTGGTAAAGTTGGCTTGATGACCTGTAAGGCTTTGCCATTTGGTCTTAAGTGTGTGCCACACCTCTTTTTTGTTGTGAAAAATCATTGTTTATAGAGCCATTTTTCATCAGTCGATCACACTGGAATCAATATTAGATAACTGGAATAACTGATGATACATTTGCCCACATTTATCACATATAATCATTTCATTAGGAGCCTCTGAATCTTCTTTCTCACATTATAGAGACCATTTTTCTATTTCCAATGCATTGTGTTTTCACATCTTTCTATAGAAACCAGGATTTAGGACTAACTTCAAATAGATTTATTTATATATTTAACTTAACAATATATTTAACTTAATTTACATGATAACTTTGTTTTATATTTGGAACAGTATGATGTATACGGTAGATTTGAAGTTTCATGTGTAATCTTTTTTATTATTATTATACAGTGTTATAGAAATGCTGTTTTGTTCTGTGAAGTGAAAATAAATGATTGTTCCAAGATAAAATAAGCCATCTAACTATTTAACTATTTCATCCATCTTGTAAAGACATTTTGGTCAAGGACATAGGTATGGGGTCTTTTAGTTTCAAGATAAAGGCAAACACTTATGGACCAATTAATTACATACTCCTTGTAGAGTTTCTTATTTAATCACTTCAGTGGTACCAACCACTTCATACAGGAAAAATCTATGAACAAAATCACATCCTATTGAGCGTTCCTCCTCATCCCCTTTTCTCCACCCCCAATCCATGATTCCAAGCCCTCATAAGGCACCAGCCCTTCTGGACTGTATATAAGCAAACACACTCCAAGGTCCTGAGGAACTGGGTTTGAGAGGAAGGTTGAAGAGGATGGGAAGGAGAGAGATAGTGCTCACACCAGCCTCTGAAATGACTGGATTTCTCTATAGACCTTTACTGTTTTGGTTTCCTGCCGAGTACCAGTGTATTGGGGGAGAAGAGAAGGACAATTTTTTTTCTACTATACCTCAAGACCTCTATCTTTTGATTCTTCTGTTGATTCCTCAAAACAATTTTCTGTTTTCATGAGAACTTAACTCCCCATTGATTTTTGAGAGGAGGTATTGAATGCAATGAGTTGTAGAATTTTGAAATACACACACTCATGTAGACATACATATATACATATACTTACCCACTCACCTACTTCCAGATACATATATGTAGCAGTATTAAATCTTAGAAAGTCAATGATTTTAAGTATTCTAAATTTACTCCTAAATCAGCTGAAAAGTGAATAGTAAATTCCCCTTGCATTTAAAAAAATGTAATTTAAGAAAAACCTCAGCTTGCACAGTGAAATGGAAAGAGCAATGGCAAGAGATTCAGGAGATTTGGGATCTAGCTCTGATTTGGGCTCTAAGCACCTGACTGACATTGGACATGACCATGATTTCAGGGCATTAGTATACTCCTTAATCAAATGAATGGGGTGGATTACTTTTCTGAAAATCCCTTATGGTTTTGACATTCTGTAATAAGTTTCTTTCTGGCTCTAACATTTTTCTTTCTAGAATATAAGGTTCTATTCAGCTGTAGCATTCTGTATTCTTAGTTTTTAGGCACACTTTACCTCTGCTATTCTATAATTTCAGCACAGGAAATAATATTTGAATTAAAAATTAAAACAATTATGAGGCAGAAACATATGTAAAATGAAGTTTTAATGACATTAACATTCATTGCTAGGAAAGATTATGAACCACAAAAGCAATGCTTATTAAGATTCAATAATTCATAATTGATGGTCAAATAACAGGAATATGCAGTTTTCAGAGGAAAAATCAGAGGATAAAAAGCCATATAAAATTATCTAAATCATGAATGACTAGTGAAATACGAATTAGAAAAAATCTACAGTATCACCTTATACTCATCAGACTGACAAAGTAAAAAAAAAAAAAAAAGAAAATAACATATCTGGGAAAGGCTGTGGGAAAATAGGTATGATGATTCACTAGTGGTAGAGGTGTGAACCTGTCTAACCCTTCTGGAAAGCAATTTGGGAATATGACCCCAAAACTTCTAAACTGCCCACAGCTTTTGACTCAGTGACGCTGCTGCTAAAGAGATCAAAGAAAGTGTGCCTTTAAAAATACATAAAGAAATAAAAATTAAACAAGACAAAAGTAACAAATCAAATAATATATTATGTCGTATATTATATATTCTATTACAGAGGAGTTGAGTCAGATAAAATTGTCAGCAGCAACAGATATGGAAAAAAGAAAACATAAAAAGTATTGGAAGAGATACGTAAGACAATCAAAAAAATTATTGACGTATTACTGGTAAGAAAAAGAGAGATAAAACAACAGCTGAAAAAAAGTTTTAAAAAGTCACAGAAATAACTCAGGCTAGAATTTTAAAAAAGGATAACATGAAGGAAATAAATCAAAAAAGAAGAATTTGCATTCATAATAGAAAACCTAAAAAAAAATCCAGAGAAGCAACTAACTGACTTATGACTATGGAAAAGTAAAACACTTTTAGAGTAGCTAGAAATACAAACTTAAATAATCCATAAATTAGTTATTTTTTGAAAAGAGTTCAGACTGAAATGACTAATTGGGCCATGACACAGAAATAATAAGGTTATTTTCATTTCAGAAAAAAAATAGGAAATTTAAAATCTGATCACTATATTCTAGGACACTGATAAAGATGATTTCCTAAAATTGGTAAGAACAAGTCATAAAATAAGAATAGAATCTACAAGAACTCATTAAGGAAAGAAAAAAAAATAAGTTTTAACATATTTAAATATATCACAATGAAGGTCCAACACTACAAACATAAGAAAAACTATTAAAGACTGTTAGAAAAAATGCAATAATTTCTTATCATGAAACAATAACGAGGATCATAGTGGACATTTTAAGGAGAACCAGGGATTACCAAGGAAACTCGTAACCAACAATTCAAAAATAAAGAAGCATGGGTCATGATCTCAGAATTAACTATCTGGTAAGATAGTATGCATTACGAATCAAATAGACATATTTTTTAAGCAAATATTCTTCTAAAGGTTTACAGAGAGACATTCACTTCAATGAACCATTTGAACTAAACAATGAGGCTGTTAGCTCCAAAGATTAATATTTAAGACAATATTCTACAATCTACATAAATACTTTATTGGTGATAGAAGTAAGGAAAAGGTGGGGTGGACAACAAGCACTTATTAAATTCTTACTATTGCTTGCTATATGGCAGGCTTTGTGTTAACTTAAGCATTTTATAAATATTATATTATCTTATTTGATCCTTGCAACAAATCTGGGAGGAAAGTGCTATTATTTTCCCTGTTTTATAGTTGAGAAAACTGAGGCAGAGGAGAAGATTCATGAGTTACTGTGTCGGTAAGGCAAAATGGGCTCCTTAGAATGGGCTCCTTAGCACTTCAGGAGTTTGGCTTTTGTTTACTTTGAGTGAAAGTACTTTCAGCTGTTAAGTGCTAAGCCCCAGGCCCAAAGCCCTATCAGGTGTGAAACCTGTGTGGGTGTAGATTAATGACTTAAGAGGGACCAACTCAGGAACCAATGGTCTCTGGTCATTGAGGTGGGGCTTGAGAACACCAGAGGAAAGGTGAGCCAAGAGACAACTACAGGGGAACTGGAAGCTGAAGCAGGAAGCTGCGGAAGCAGAGCTGACCTATGTGTAGACCCAGGAGTGCGAGCAAGGACTTGAGGCCAGTAAATATGATTTGGCTAAAAACTATCTTGTTTTTCTGTGGCCTCCTGGTTACTCTTGTGAGGTGGGCTTTCTGGGCCTGGAGTCTTTTTGTCAAGATGTCAGAATGGGGAGGCTGGCTCATGGATCTGCTGCAGTGGGGCCTAAATAAATGTTTTGTTGCGTTCTACTTTGAGAATCTCTCATACCTTGCGATTTCGAACCATTCAAACATATACACGATTATATTTGAGATTATAAATTCAGCCTTCCTGCTACAGTTACCCAATGTTACAGAGCTAGGAAGTATCTGAACCCAAGTTTGACCTCATGTCTTGCTGACTACAGGTCTGGTGCCCTATCTACTGTGTCACTGAGCTGCCTCAAAACAGCAGAACCCTCAGATTAGTGCATTAACAAAAATATTAAAGTGTTTATAAGTTTGTTTCAGAGTAAAATATGGGGATAGAGCACCAGGCCTGGAATCGGGAAGACCTGAGTTCAAATATGGCCTTAGACACATAGTAGCTGTGTGACCCTGGGCAAGTCACTTAACTGTTTGCCTCAGTTTTCTCATCTGTAAAATGAGCTGGAGAAGGAAATGGCAAACTACTATCTTTGCCAAGAAAATCCCAAATGGAGTCATGAAGAATCTGACAGAAATGAAAAACATGAGACCATCAACAAAAACTACAACAACAAAAACTACAACTACAAAAAGAATAAATCTATGCAAATATAGATGAAGTGGTCATGATTCTTCCTCTAATCTCAAACAGGAGAGTGGAATAGACAAAGAGTTTTATGTATAAACACATAAAATCATAAGGGGAAAAAAATCAGAGGTAAGAAGTGACTAGAGTTGGAGAAGTAACAATCACAATGAAAACTTCAATATTTTTTCGAAGAAAGAAATTAAAGATATCAATAGTCATATAAAAAAAGCTCTAAATCTCTATTGATTAGAGAAATGCAAATCAAAAGAACTCTTAAGTATCATATATTTCCTGTCAGATTGGCTAACACGTCAAAACAGGAAAATGGTAAGTGCTGTAAAAGATGTATAAAATTGGAACACTATTGCATTGTTAGTGGAGTTGTGAACTCATCCAGCCATTGTGGAGAGCAATTTGAAACTATGCTCCAAGGGCTATAAAAATGTGCATCCTCTTTGACCCAGCAATACCACTTCCAGGGCTATATCTCTGTTGCAACAATCTGGCTAGCAGCTGCTGTGGGGGATAAAGACCAACACAAGCCCAACAACAAGAACACCACCATCACAGATTCTTTTGATCTGCTTTACTAAAGAAAGCAATGTTAAGGGGTTAACAATCTTATTTCAATCCAACATACAAATATCATTCACTTAGTTCAGGGGAAAAAGCTAGCACCCTGAACTTCAGAACAAATACTAATACAAACATACATTAGAAACAGAACAGATCACAATTCATAGTTACCAAAAAGCATCAATATGTGAGTTCACATGCCATGGAGCTCAACAACGGTTGGCCCAGAGTCATGGCGCCACTCAGAGCTCCAAGGGAGAATGCCAACCCCTGGGTTTATATATCATGTTCAGAGTCAAAGGTGAGTCACACATGTGACTCACCCACATGACCTAAAAGTGTCACAAAAATTCGACTTAAACCCACATGGTCTAAAAGCCTCTGATGTTGCAAACATGTCATTCAAACCTATGTAAACTAGGCTTTTCCTTGAGGCAAGGAAGTCATCAAGGATTCCTTATTTAATCAAGGAAACAAAGGCCAAACTCTTAAAGGGCACTTGACTGAGTAAGTGTTAAAATCCCATCTTAATTACCAATGGAATATCAAAGAGATTATACAAGGGGAGAAAGGACCAGTATGTACAAAAAATATTTATAGCAGCTTTTTTATGGTAGCAAAGAATTGGAAATCAAGGGGATGCCCATCAGTTAGAGAATGGCTAAACAAACTTTGTTATAAGAATGTAATGGAATACTATTGTGCTATAAGAAATGAGGAGCAGATGGACTTCATAAGAACTCGGAGAAACATATGATCTGATGATGAAGAAAGGGAGCAGAACCAGGTGAACATTATACACAACCACAGACACAATGCTTCTGTGATGACTAACTTTGATAGACTTGGCTATTCTCAATAATGCAAGGTACTAAGACAGCTCCAAAAGTCTCATAATAGGAAAGACTACCCATATCCAGAGAAAGAATTATGGAGTCTGAATGCAGATTGAAGCACACTATTAGCTGTCTCTCTGGTTTTTTTAAATTTAATTTCATTTTTGGTTTTGTTTCATCTCTTTCATGATTCATTTCATTGGTTATAATTCTTCTTTACAACTTGATTATTGGGAAAATAAGTTTAATGTGAAGGTATATGTAGAACCTATATCAGATCACATGATGTTTTGGAACTCACCAACTTGTGGAACTTAATATTGTAAACTAAAAATAAAATAAATAATATATATGCATATGTATACATACATACATACATATATATATATATATATAACTTTAATATTTTGAAGGTGGTACATAAAGAGGTTGTTAAAAGGAAGGAAAAAAAAATGCAAGAGCCAATGATCCAGGTATGAACTAGGTGAACAGTAGAAAGGCAGAAAAGTGGAACCAGACTACTTCAATTAAAGATTATTAATGTTTATCATATTACTTCTGTTCTTCCTTCTTTGTGAAGAAGGCAGTTGAGGGAAATTAGAGAGAAAAATGAGAGAATTTGATAGAAGCAAAAATGCAGTAACACTTATGGACATCATTGTGAATGGCATGGACTCAATTTAAAAAAAACAGAATTATAAAAAAAAAAATTTAACAAAACACAATAACAATTTTAAACAATAAAGAGTATTTGAAGAAATGATTCAAAATAAAAAGGAGATAAAAATAAAATTCACCATAATATGTGAATCAGGGGAATTCTGGGAAGATGGTGAAGTACAGAGTATTCCTAAAGTCTAGACACATAGGTAGAAATGCATATTTTCAAGAAATGAAGTGAATGAAATTTTCAACAACATTTTATTTAGTTGGAATATTAAAAAATAACATCTTCAACATGATTTCGATCATTTGTGATACAAAGGCTAATATGCTTTGCAAGATTCATGTGAATTCCATGCAATAACTCCATATTGCCATCAATTTTAGCACATTCACTCTTGGAATATGAATATGAAATCATATGTTCTTATTTGAAGTTGAATATGTTTTTTGATAATTTCCCAATTAAATAAAATGTTGTTGAAAATTTCAATCATTTAATTTCTTGAAAACATGCATTTTTGCCCATGTGTCCAGACTTTAGGAAAACCTGGTAGATCAGGAAATTCCTAGTTCCCCAGATTTTCTCCACAAACAAGACAAAATAGTGTCCCAGCAGGAATGTAGAGTGACAAAAATAAATGAGAATCGAGGCAAAGCAGTGGTCCTATTGGGACAGCTGGAGCAGACCTGAGGATAAAGGTTCAGCCTGCAAGAAGGCAAATACCTTTGGGCTGTCTCTGCTGAAACGCCATACAACAAGCCCTAGAGGCATCTAGGTTGAGAGGTAGCCTCTGCTCTCACCTCACAGTTTTGTTTTGTTTTGTTTTGTTTTGGGGGGGTTGGCAGACATTTGAGCAGGGTAAAATTGAAGGACCTTCTGTTGCCAAGGGATCGCTAGACCCAGCTGTGTTGCCAAGAAGGTCAGGTGGCAGCTTAAGGCTAGAAGGAACCAGCAACCATCACACACCTGGGATGACTGCAGAAGCTGTGGGGCAGGGCAGGCATGTTGCTGGCTGTGGGCTCTTAAAAGAGAGTTGAGTTCTTGGTTTTATTTCCTGGCCACAGAGAGGAACTGAAGGTTAGAGCCACTGGAGAGTCCTCAGGGAGCAAGAGCATTTCCAGCAGAGAGTGCTAGGGCCCAGTTGTGGCTGAAGGAAGAAGACGAGGGGAGAGTACAGGAGGAGTATTGCTGAGGTTGGCCCTGGACACTGATAAAAAAATAACAGTAAGAAGGAACTAAGGAACTGAGACCAGAGGCACCATCCCTCACACCCTAGGACTAGAGGAGATTATAATAACAAACTGCTAAAAATAAAAATAAAAATAAAAATACAATGATATTTGGGTCAAAGGACAAATAATGGAAACAATTGACAATTTCATGAAAAAAAATGACAAGAAAAATACTCAAACTTTTGTGATGCAGTCAAAACAGTCCTTGGCACAATATATCTATAAATACTTTCCTCAATAAATGAGAAAAAGAACAGATCAATGAATTGTTCACATAACTAGAAAAACATAAAAGAATTTAAGAAAATCTACTAAACCCAATAAAACTTATTAAAATCAATGAGGCAGCACAGATGAAACAAACAAAATTTAGTATTTTATTTTTCCCATTTACATGTAAAAACAATTTTAACATTCATTTTTAAAACTTTGAGTTGCAACTTCTTTCCCGTCCTCCCTCCACTAGTGAGAAGACAAGCAATTCAGTATAGATTATACATGTATACATTATACATGCAAAATATTTCCCTAATAGTCGTGTTGTGAAATAAAACACACAGTAACAGCAACAAAAAAAATACCTCAAGAAAAACAGATAAAATATTTTTTTAAAAGTATGCTTTAACCTATATTCAGACACCATCAATTCTTTCTCTGGGGATGAATAGCTTTTTTTTCTTACAAGTCCTTCAGAGTTGTCTTGGTTCATTTTTTGCTGAGAGTAGCTAAAACAAACAGTTGATTATTTTACAATACTGTTATTACTTTGTACATGCTACATTCCACATTGCGTCAGATCATGCAAGTTTTTCTATGCTTTTCCAAAAGCATCTGGCTCATCAGTTCCCATAGCACAATACTATTCCATCACAATCACATAACACAACTTGTTCAGCCATTCCCCAATTAATGGACATCCCCTCAATCTCCAATTCTTTTCCACAAGAAAAGAACAGCTATAAATTATTTTGTACATAAAAGTTCTTTTCCTTTTTTGGTGAGGTGGGCATGGGGATATAGTCCTATAGTAATATTTCTAGTTCAAATGGTATGCATGGTTTTATAGCCCTTTGGGCATAGTTCCAAATTGCTCTACAGAACAGATGAATCAGTTCACAACCATTTTTCATTTTCTTTGTCAGTCCTCTTAGCCAATTTAACAAGTGCGAATCAAAAATATTTTATTGATAAGTAGTACAAGGAGCTTTTAAAGGAAAAACTAATTTGACAAATTTTCCTGATTTGATACAAAAAGGCAGGAAATTAAAGTCATTGTATGTAATATGAAAAAGAAGAATTCGCAACAGATAAAAAGGGGAAAAAAGTAAAACATTAGAAATTACTTTTGTGAGACAACAAATAAGGGGAGTGATGACCGGTGAAGGGTGTTTACATTTTAAAATTCATAGGATTTGATTATAGTTCCAGAGCTGGAAGTAGTGGGAACTGAGGCAGAAGGTAAGAAGAGAACCATGTATGTGATAAACTGAAACATAGCTGAGGCGAGATTGATATATTGTTTCAGTGGCAAGTGAAAGATGAAATGACTGAGAAAACAAAGGTTAAATTTTCTGAGCATATCAACTTATGAAGCAACACATGCCCACTGTTCAACAAATTGGGACCAGGTTCCTTCCTCAGCTTAGAGCTGGACCCTCAATATAAGGGGAGACACACGTTTATACACTAAAAACAATTATTCAGAAGAGGACAATTAATTAAAAGGAAACAATAAATCATTACTTAATCTGATTTCTAAATGAATGAAAGATTAGGGACTTTCTAAATTGGGAGGGGGAGAATAAACAGGTTCAATTCCCCGAAATCAGAAAAGGAAGTGCCTGTAAATAATCAAAAGAATATAGAAATAATAATTAATTTATTAGCAGGGGGAGAGTTTTCAGATAATATATATGATTTTCTAGAGGTATACAATTGTGAGAAAATTTATTGCATAAAATTTTGGATCTGAAAGAATTTCTAGTTAGCCCTTAGTTAAGGGAATCTAAACGGCAGGTACAGGTGGTCCAGCTTTCCAGCCATGCAGGGCTAGGTTCAAATAATGCAATACTGTTTCTCCAAATTCCTACAACTCATTTTTTTTTCCTACAAGACAGAAATTGGACTAGACACACAATTGAATACAATAGGAATTGAGTTAGCTCCTAAATTGAGTCACAAAATGGATTAGCTATGGTTTAATCCATTCTTATAGGGGCTGAGTTGAAGGAAAGAGGTCCCTTCTTGAAGCCATGGAATTATGGAGGATTTGTTCATTACCTCTCAGAGAAGTCCAATTAATTTTTTTTCAAGTATTCAAGTGAGCTCATTATTTACATAAAACAAATTCAATATTATAATAAATTATAAGTGATTGTTATGTATTGCCATTTAATTGTAATTTAACTTGTAATAATTGTAATACAGTGTGCATACATATCAAATATTAATATGAGTCAACGAATACATATATAATTTAGAGTTAATTATGTACTACTGAGTGCATTTAAAATTTTGAAGTTCTATAGCAAATATTTTTAATTAGCATTTATGATATTTTCTTTTTAATTATATATTTTAACATTCATTTTTTTAAAAAAAATTAATTCCAAATTGTATCCCACCCTTCAGCTCCTCCCTGACCCGTTGGGGAGGCAAGTAATATGATGTGAATTATATATGTGAAATCATGAAAGTCATTTCCATATTAATCATGTTGCAAAATAAAAGGGATAAAAAATAAATGAAAAAATATACTTCAATTTGCACTCAGAATACTTCAGTTCTCTCTCTGCAGATGGATTAATCAACATGTATCCTTTGAAATTTTTTTGGATAATTGTCTTTATTAGAGTAGCTAAGTCTTTCGCAGTCGATTTTCATTACATTATTCCTGTTACTATGTGCAGTGTTCTGGTTCTGCTCATGTTACTTTGAAGTTCATATTAAGTCTTTCTAACTTTTTCTGAAACTATTCTTCTTGACATTGTTTATAGCACAATAGTGTTCTGTCATGGTCATATTCCACAACATATTCAGCTATTTCTCAACCGATGGGCATCTCCTAAATGAGCAATTCTTTGCCACCACAAAAAAAAAAAGACCTACCATATACATGTTTGTACATATAGGTCCCTTACTTTTTTTAAATTTCTTTGGAATACAAACTTCATGGTAGTATTGTTGAGTCAAGGGTATGTGGTTTTATACCCTTTAGAGCATAGTTATAAATTGTTCTCTACAATGGTCCTCTCCAGCATTTGTCATTTTCTTTTTTGTCATGTTAGCCAATCTAATAGGTGTGAGGTGGTACCTCAAAGTTGTTTTAATTTGCATTTCTCTAGTCAATAGTGGTTACAGCATTTTTCATGTATCTATAGATAGCTTTGGTTTTGTCTTCTGACAATTGTCGGTTCATATCATTTGACCATGTATCAATTGGGGAATGGTTCTTATTTTTATAAATTTGACTCAGTTCTTTATGTTTGAGAAATGAGGCCTTTATCAGAGAAACTTGCTTCAATTTTTTTTCACAGTTACTATTGCTAAGTGTATTTTCCTGTCCTATTTCCTCCCCACCCCTGTTTATTCTATTCTTTCTTTCCTTTCTTCCTGCCCTTCCTCAAAAGTGTTTTGCATCCCATTATTGCCTTCCACAATCTGCCCTCAGTTCTACAACAATCCCACCTCTTTTATCCCCTTCCTGTCCTACTTTCCTGTAGGATAAGATAGATTTCTATTCCCAGTTGAGCATGTATGTTATTCCCTCTTTCAGCAAATTCTGGTGAGAATAAAGTTCATTCACTCCCCCTTGCCTACCCATTTTCCCCTCCAGTATAAAAAGCTTCTTTCTTTCCTTTTTTATGTGAGATAATTTACCTCATTCTACCTCTCTCTTTCTCTTTCTCCCAGGATATTCCTCTCTCACCTCTTAATTTTATTTTGTTTGATATTTATCCCTTCATGTTCAACTCCCACCTCTGCCCTCTGTCTATATTTACTCACTATATTTACTCCTATATCTGCTCTAATAATGAGAAAATTCTTATGAGGTACAAATATCATCTTCTCATGTAAGAATACCAAGAGTTTAACTTTATTAAATCATTTATGTGTTCCCTTTTCTGATTACCTTTTTATTCTTCTCTTGAGTCTTGTATTGGGAAGTCAAATTTTTTATTCATCTCTGGTCTTTTAATCGAGAATGCTTGAAAGTTCTCTTTTCCATTGAATATCCATTTTGCCCCCTGAAGGGTTTTACTCAGTTTTGTGGGTTAGGGGTAATTGTTGGTTGTAATCCTAGTTCAGGAGTGGGCAAACTACACCCTCAAGGCCACAGGTAGCCCTATAAGTCCTCAAGTGCAGCCCTTAGAATTCAAACTTAACAGAACAAATCCCCTTAATGAACGGATTTGTTCTGTAGAACTTGGACTCAGTCAAAAGGCAATGCCCAAGGATGTAGAAGGCCATGTGTGTCCTTGAGGCTGGAGGTACCTCACCACTGTCCTAGCTCCTTTGCCCTCCAGAATATCATATTCCAAGCACTCTGATCCTGTTATATAAAAGCTGCTAAATCTTGTGTTATTATGACTGTAGCTCCAAAATCTTGAATTGTTTCTTTCTGGATTCTTGCAATATTTTTTCCTTAACCTGGAAGCTCTGGAATTTAGCTGTAATATTCTTGGGAATTTTCATTTTGGTATCTCTTTCAGGAGGTGATAAATAGAATCCTTCAATTTCTATTTTACTTTGTGGTTCTATGATATCAGGGCAATTTTCCTGATAATTTATTGAAAAATGATGCCCAGCCTCTTTTTTCATGCCTTTCAGGTAGTCCAATAATTTTTAAATTCTCACAGATCTGTTTTCTAGGTCAGATATTTTTTTTCAATGAGATATTTCACATTGTGTTCTATTTCTTTCTTTATTTTTTATTATTTCCTGATTTCTCATAAAGTCATTAGTGTCCATTTGCTCAATTATGATTTTTAAGAAATTATTTTCTTCGGTGAGCTTTTGTACCTCCTTTTCCATTTGGACAATTCTACTTTTTAAGGAATTTTTTTTCCTTCAGTGAATATTTGTGCCTCTTTTTTTCAGTTTGGCCAAATTTGGTTTCTGAGGTATTCTTCTCATTTGCTTTTTGTACCTCTTACCAATGGGCCTAGTCTATTTTTTAAGGTGTTATTTGCTTAAGTATTTTGTATGTATGTCTCCTTTACCACACTGTTGACTTGTTTTTCATTATTTAGTTGCATTACTCTCATTTCGCTTCCCAATTTTTCTTCTACCTCTTTTACCTGATTTTCAAATCCTTTTTGAGTTCTTCCATGGCCTGAGACCAATTCATATTTTTCTTGGAGGCTTTGGATCTTGGAGCTTTGACTTTATCTTCTTCTGAGCATATATTTTGATCTTCTTTGTTACTATAGTAACTTTCTATGGTCAGAATATTTTTCTATTGTTTGCTCATTTCTCCAGCCTGTTATTTGACTTTTAAATCTTTATTAAAGTAGGGCTCTGCTTCCAGGGTGGAGGGTGTATGTTCCTAAGCTTCAAGGATTTTGTGTGGCTGTTCGCATAGATACCTCCTGAGACCTGTAAGCTTTTAATTCTTCCAAGGTGGTATGATCTATTGTGATGTATGTTTATTCCTCTCCTGGCCTATGCTCTTGTCTGTGAGCAACCACAAGCATTCTTTTCTTTCCTGGAACTGTTAGTATTCCTGGTCCACTGTAGCTGCAAGCTTTTGTGCACTAGTGTTAGTCCTTGCCTTGGGACTGACACCCAGGGCTGTGACTCACATCTTAGTATGGACAAAGCAACAGAGTCCTGCTTCAGTGCTAGCACAGAGACCCCTGTAATCTTCTGACTTGTTAGACTTATCCTCTGTGGCCTGAGAACTCTGGAAGCATCTGTTCCCCCTCCTGATTGAGTGGTTCTCAAGGCCTGATCCTATTTTGCTAGGGCTGGGTCTGTGCTGGTGCAGCCTGGACTGGACTGTGCTCCACTATCAACCTGGTGTGACAGACCTTTCCTGCTGACCTTCTAAATTGTCTTTGGCTAGAAAATTATTTCACCCCACCCTTTTGTGGTTTCTATTGCTCCAGGTATTGTTTTATCTAATTATTTAAAGATGTTTGGAGGGTTTGGGGGGGAGATCTCTGGCAAGTTCCTGCCTTTTCTCCACCATTTTGGTTCCTCTTTAATTGATTCTTTAAGGTTCTCTAAGTATACAATCTTATCTGCAAGGAGTGATAGTTTTTTTATGGCCTATTCTTATTCATTCCATTTTTTCCCTTCTCTTGTTGCTATAGCTAGCATACCTAGGACAACATTAAATAATAGTGATGATAATGAACCTCCTTGTTTCATACTTGGCCTTATTAGGAAGGTTACTAATTTATCTCCACTAAAGATAATGCTTGTTCTTTGTCTTAGATAGCAACTATTTATCATATTAATAAAAGCTCTATTTATTCCTATGCTTTCTATTTTTTTAAATAGGAATGGGTGTTGTATTTTGTCAAAAGCTTTTTCTGCATCTCTTGAGATAATCATATAATTTTTGCTATTTTGTTACTGATATGGTCAATTATACTTACGCTTTTCCTGACATTTAATCAGCCCTGCATTCCTGATATGAATCCCATCTTTCACAACATATGATGTTTGTGATATGTTGCTATGATCTTTTTGCTATTATTTTATTTATTTATTTTTCATCAATATTCATTAGGGAAATTAGTCTATAGTGTTTTTTTCCCCTGTGTTCTTCCTGCTTTAGGTATTAAAACTATATTTGTGTCATAGAAGGAATTTTGTAGAACTCCTTTATTTCTTTTTAAAATGGTTTATATAGATTAGGAAATAATTTCTCCTTAAATGTTTGGGAGAATTCCCTTATAAATCCATGTAGTCCTGTGATCTTTTCTTAGGGAGCTCATTTATACCATATTTAATTTATGTTTCTAAGATATGTCCATCCTCAAAAGTGGGTTCTCTTCTGACTGCTGTCTCTCTTGATCTACCCTACCCTACTTTTATTCCCTTCCCCTTCTACTTCCCTGTTGATTATGAGACAGTGCTATACCCAACTGAATGTGTCTACACATTATTCTATCTTTGAACCAATTTCAGTGGGAGTGATATGAAATAGTTGTCCCCTCTCTATTTTTCCTTTCACTGTAAAAGCTTTTTCTTCTGTCCCTCTTTTAGGTGAGAACATTTTCCCTATTATTTCTCTTCTTTCTCCCTTTTCCTAGCGCATTCCTCTTTTTTTTCATCCCTTTTTTGAGACTATCCCAACATAATTGACTCATATCCATGGCCTCTATGTAGATTCCTTCTAACTGCCCTAATAATTATAAAATTATTAAGCATTACATTTATCATTCTCAGATTGAAATATAAATATTTTAACCTTATTTAGTGCCTTATGATTCCCCTTTCATGTTTGCCTTTTTATGTTTCTCTTGAGTCTTCAGTCTGAAAGTTAGACTTTCTGTTCAGCTCTGGTCTTTTCATCAGG
The DNA here is from genome assembly GCA_028646595.1 of Phalanger gymnotis. Lineage (NCBI taxonomy): Eukaryota > Metazoa > Chordata > Mammalia > Diprotodontia > Phalangeridae > Phalanger > Phalanger gymnotis. The sequence goes on from CM053625.1 coordinate 193,273,374, forward strand.
AATGCTTGAAAGTTCTCTATTTCATTAGATTATACTCAGTTTTGCTGTGTGTGTTATTTTTGGTTTTAATTATAATTCCTTTGTCTTTTGGAATAGCATATTCCAAGCCTCCTCTCCTTTAACATTGAAGCTGCTAAATCTTGTTTGATTCAGAATGTGGCTCCATGATATTTAAATTGTTTCTTTCTGGCTGTTTGCAATATTTTCTTCTTGACCTAGGAGATCTGGAATTTGGCTATAGTATTTTTGGAAGTTTTCATTTTTAGATCCTTTCAGGAGGTGATTCATGGTGTCTTTCAATTTCTATTTAACCCTCTAGATCTTAGATATCGGTTTGGTTTTTCTTTACAATTTCTTGAAAAATAATGTGTAGGCTCTTTTTTATTTTATCATGGTTTTTAGGTAGTCCAATCATTTTAAAATTATTTTTCTTGGATTAATTTTCCATTTCAGTTGTTTTTCCAATGAGATATTTCCCTTTTATCCATTTGTTTTATTTCTTGATGTCTTGTGGAGTCATCAGCTTCCACTTGCCCAATTCTATGTATTTAAGGAATGTTTCTCTTCAATGAGATTTTATAATTTTTTTTTCCATTTGGGTATTTTTGCTTTTTAAGAATTTCTTTTATTCAGTGAATTTTTGCGCCTCTTTTACCAGTTGGCCAGTTCTGTTTTTAAGGTATTATTTCCTTCAGTATTTTTTGTTGATTTTTTAAACAAATGCATTAATTTTCTTTTCATATTTTTTTTACATTATTCTCATTACTTTCCACAATTTTCCCTCTGCCACTTTTATCTCTTTCTTTAGTTCTTCCAGGAGTATTTTTTTTTTGTTGTGTGTCCAATTTGCATTTTTTTTCTCTGAGGATCTGCTGATAGCTATTATCATGTTGTTGTCTTCTTTTCAATTTATAGCTTGACCTTCTTTGTCACCATAGTACTTTTTATGGTTCAGTTCTTTTGTGTTTACTCATTTTCCCAGCCTGTTTCTTGGCTTTGAACTTTATTTTAAAATTGGGCTCTACTAACCTGGAGATGAAGAGGCACTTTCCCAACCTTCTGACTTTTGCTTCTTTCAGAGCCAGTGCTGGGGGTCTGTAAGTTTTTGGTGATTCTGAGGTGGCATCATCCCATACAGGTGTGCTGCTTTCCTGATCTGAGTTCATATTTATTCATGGAGGGTCTCTGCTCCCCTGAAGTAATAAGTGGTTGTGCTTCCCTATGCTCTGGACTTGCAGCCAGGGATCCCATTCAATTGGAGGTATAATCTCTTCTTTCTACCCTGGAACCACAATCCAGAACTGTATATTGGCAATTGAGTTGCCAAATAGCACCTAGTTCTTTGCCCAATTCTAGCTCCTGGTTCCCAGCAATCTCTTTCTTACTAGTTGTCCAATGTCCTTACTGTCTCTAGGCAGAAATTTCCTAAAACTTCTGCCCTTTCTCTTGCCACCTCCAAGGCTCACATCTAGTATTGATGCCATATATGCTTCAGGCCAGCCCTCATCCCATGTCACAGTCTTCTACTTATGACTTCCTAAGTTGTTTCTGGCTGGGAAAAAAATCTCACCTTGATCACGTGTTGGCTATGTTGCTCTAGAATTTATTTGATGCATTATTTTATAATTGTTCATAGGGGAATGTTGGGAGATTTTGATTGGTTTGCTGTCTCTACCATCTTGACTCTACCCCTTGCCACTTTTGAATATTTATTTTATTTATTAAAAAAAAGTTTTTCTTATGTTAAGCTGATAATTGCCTGTTTGCCACTTCTATCTATTTCTTAGATGCTAATGAATCAAGTGCTGAAACTAAAGTCAGAAAGACTTGGATTTTACTCCAGTTATGATGATTTTTAATTCCATAATCCTGGGTAAGCCACTTAACCTGTATGATCCCTAGTTTCCTCATCTGTGAAAGATCATTATAGTTACTTCTTTAAAGGGTTGTTGTAGGAGTCTAATGAGAAAATGTATGTACAACACTTTTCAAACCTTAAGGATCTATATAAATGCCAGTTTTTATTGCTCCTGGTTCTACCTTCTGGGGCCAGGTTAAGTGATTTCTTTTTCACATAATAACCCTTTCAACATTCTATATCTCAGCAAAACATGTCTAATTATTATTAAAGTTCATGATGAATAACTAGGGGAAAATTATTTTTTCAATTATTATTCGACTATTCCTAAAATCATTTAATGTTGTTTAGTCTCTAATTTGAGGTCATGTCTACAGCTTTTAGCTGTTAAGCTCACTTGATTTTTTGTAAAAAATAATTCTTCTGGATTGTCCGTGTAACAAAAATAAAAAGTGAACAGAAATTTAAGGGAAGATTTAGTGAAGAGCATCTTAAATTGTATGCCAAGATGAGTTTGCCTCCTATCTCTTATATGTTCTCCCTGCCCCCATAAAACAATAATAAACAAAAAGGAGATTGCTTTGGTTGTGTCTACACCACACTGACTTCTGTGCATATTTCATATGTATATATATATATGTTTATATGTGTGTATGTATATATGTAAACATATATAAAATACTGATGATAGCTGACAAAGTGATCTAAAATTTGAAAATCTAATTATGCAGAGTATAGCATTTGATCTACACAAGCCTGTGTGCTAAGTCCTATAATTATTATAATATTATTTTCTTTTTTCAGTTAAGAAAATTGTCTCAGAGATGTTGAGTGACTTGTCCATGATCATAGAGGTAATACGTAATATGGGAAGAATTTGAACCCAGACTCTTTTAGTTCCAAATATATCCTTTTATGTATAATGCCATGTTATATTCAGTCAGCCTGTAACTTTGGATACAACCAAATGAATGATTAAAAAAACAATTTCAGCTGATACATGTTTTCAAAATAACTGATGTAGATACATGGTAATCAACATCAGTGATAGACTTGTTTTACCTCAGGTATCCCGGGACAGAAGAACAAAGTTACTGAATATAGGCAACTTTCGGGCAGCTTGTTGAAGTAGGAACTTTAACAGCAAAGTGTGCAGAAGTTTAATATTGTCAATTCTTCAATTCTTGCCTTTAAATAAGAAAGAGGCAGGAATAAGACTCTGGAAAGTCTTATATTCCAAGCTGAGTTTGTCCCTGATATTCCACACTTCTCATGTCAAAGATTCCATTTAGAGTTATAGGGGAAAAATTATACATGGACATGTGATGAGAAATAAAAGAAGAGAATGAAACTTGACAACGTAGCTCATTTTTACAGGAGAAACCCAGGTATAAAAAAGTAGATGAAAAAAGCAGTCCACTATTTTCAGTACCAAACTTCAAAGCAAAAATAATAGGTAGGAGTGTAGTCAGTACTGATTTTGATTCAGCTGCAAAAGTGACAGCTCGAAGTTTCTCCACTCCATTCTAGATCTTAGAGCCCTTATCAAATAGACAGTGATCAATGTTTTGGAAAAAAAAAAAACAATTGATTTTATTTTTCACCTAAACGAGGTTAGCTCCCACTTCCTTGACTATTGTTAGATATTCAGACATGTGGTTAAAATTGACTGAATTAATTCTCTGACCTTATTTCTTCTGAAGGGCACACAAACCTTTCTAGGGAGATTGTCCTCCCTGCATGCTGCTGGACATAAACTCAACTGTGAACCTGTCACATTACATGAATTAACGTTCTTCCTCCTCAAAACTTTTAATGACACAATTCAGACAATGAAATTTGTGATCATATAAGCCTTTGAGGAGCATTTGAGTATCAGTAGTCATATTTATAGAATTAATATATTTTATACAGACTGTATGATTGAATCCTAATGCTCAAATTCATTTTTACAGCACCACTATTTTCTCAATAATGCTAAATAGCATTGGATCAGAGAATGATCCCATTCCAAAAGTTTGGAAATGCAGGTAACTGAAATGCTGGCATATTACCACTAGTTACTTATATCCTATCCTCCACAGCCCCAGTGACCATCTTCAACACCCAATTTACTTGCCTATGGCAAAGGCATGTTTTCATCTACTAGCCTAGCAAGACAATTTCAGGTTGGGCTGTAACATGTGAGATTCTCTGCCTCTTCTCTCTGACCTGAGGCTTTGACAAAGTCTCCTGTTTGTGCTGGAGGACATAAGGCCCTGGTATATGAACAGAAAGCCTTGTGAAGTGACAGTCCCTCTCTAGAGGGCCTTTTCATGGCCTCCCCAAGCCTTGGGAATTCAGCCTCTCCAGGTTCTAATGATGAATAAAATAGAGATCAGACAATTCATCACAAATAGGCCTAGGCACTTAGGTGCTCAGAGAGACTGACAATAAAAATGGAAAAGACAAACAAGGAAAAAGAAAATCAGACAATGATGGAAATATAATCCAGAAAAGATCCTAGCTTTTTCTTAATACTTTAACCAAATGGAATTGTCAGAAATACATAGAGACCTAATTCCTCTTGGAACCCAGAACCTCTAGGTTGATGATGCTGATAAAGAAGAAAAGCAAGATGAACAAACTTAGGAGGGGTATCAAAAACATGAACAAAACTGGAAAATGAGACGAATTGCTTCTTTGGGCAACTGAAAAAAAACTTCAGCTTGCAACAATATAGAGGTTGCTTTCTGAAAAAAATCCCTTAAGTAAATACCAGAGAGGAAAACGAATACATATTTCTCTATGGAGGTTCATATAGCAGACATTTAGAAACTATCTGGAATTCTAAATTTGAGTCTTAAACATTCTGAGAGCTTTTTATTAATCTCTGAGTAGCCAGCACCTCATTAGGATTAGATACAAAAGCTCCCACAATGTTCAATTTAATTCAAAGTATACTTACTTTGCAAACATTCAGGAGTATTTATACCAGGTGATTAGACAGTTTCACTGTCAAAGTGCAAATGAAATGTCTTTAATGGGCTTTCTACTATTTACATCTCCGTGGTTGTTTGGTGATATGACCAAATATAATTCTAGCTTACCTGTATATTTTTTTTTCTATTTAGTGTTTCATAACTATTTAGACAATGGTCATTGTGTCTTACACTTCTTTTAATTCTAAGGTTTTTATTGTTGTTCAGGCTTTTTTCAGTCATGTCAGACTCTTTGTCACTCATTTTGGGGCTTTCTTGGCAAAGATACTGTACTTGTTTGCCATTTCCTTCTCCAGTTCATTTTACAGATGAGTAACATGAAGTGAGTAGGGTTAAGTGACTTGCCCAGGACAACACAGCTGGTAAGTATCTGAGGCCAGATTTGACCTCATGAAGATGAGTCTTTCTGATTCCAGGCCCAGTGCTCCAACCACTGTGACATCTAGCTGGCACAGTTCTAGATTAACTAGATGAGAAATAGTTAAAGGACTCCTGAATTAAAAAAAAAAAACTAAGAACAAAACTTCTCCCTGTTATTCTATTATGTTATAAAATAGTGTATATGTATGACATAAGGGAAATCACTTAAGTTCTTAGTGCCTCAATTTCCACATCTATTAAATGGGAACTAACATACATGCAAAACTTGGATCATAGGGACATTGTGGGCAAAGCACTTTGCAAATCTTTAAATTCTGTGGAAATATAATTATTCTTTTAAATTCTATGTTGTTTGTTATTATGCAAGATATGCTATCAATTTACCTGTTTTCTCTACCTCTACCCTATTAGGACAATTTAATAGCCAAATAAATTAGGAAGAATACTGAAGATTTAGACAGACTTGTTGAAGAACTGTGAAGAACTCTATTAGCTGAGATTAAAAAAGTTCTTAAGTTTAAACATGTACTAACATTGGTCACCTGCTCAGTCAAGTCTTCAGACCTGAACTGTATACCAACAAAGGGTAAAAGGGAATTTATCCTAGGATGCAAGCATGAAGGGTATACTCTCCCTCCCCATAAAAGTCCTTTCCAAAGCTATATCCATGGTTGTCATCCCTTCACTTCATCACCTCTTTCTCATCGTGCTACTGTTACCTCTCTCTTGGTAGAAGTATTTTCTATGATAGTGGAGATCCTTTCTCCATCCCCAAATTCATGGAATATATATATGTGATTTTGGCTAATTGTTACTCAAATTCAGAGGTTTTACCAGAGTTTCTAATTCCTTTGATTATCCCTATGTTTAGCAGCCAGGAGAAATTTACCTGCAGAAATTACCCATCCTCACAACCACCATGAAAATGTCTGCTAAATAAGGAGGAAAGTATCACTTTGACAGATATGTCAATCTCAGTTTGATTTGGAGTGTGTCTTTGCTGGAATTTATTCAAATATTAAGTAGGTAGAAGCATAGTATTCTCCAATATTTAAAACCAAATGTACCAATTGGAACATATCTCTGTGGGTCCATGGCCAAAGGTAGTATTCTCATTCCTACAGAACCATATGCCCTTATAGGAAGTTAGTCAGTAATGGTGTCTGTCTATTCCAAAAAGAAACTCACTAAATAATTCCCTTTCATGACTTTTCTTAGCCAAAACAAAGAAAAACAATAAAACAAGAACAAGTTTTGTCTTGATAATTGAGTTCTGTCATCATTCAATGAAACATGACTCACTTCAAAACTTTTAACTGTTTCCACAAACTTGGTGACATATGTTAGACCTCCATTCCCATCATTGTCACTTTCTACCTTTTGGGCAAACCCATAGAGCTTGTCTCTATCTAGCTTGTCAACAATTTGTGCTTCCTCACCTTGTCAGTCCCCCTGACAACTGCACATCCAGTTACTTCCAAGTTATTTTCTCCTGTCAAATACCCAAATCCTCTTTCATCCTCTATTTCCCTGGAATTTCTACCCTACACTCTATCATTGACATAAGTGGTAAGAGGCTCATTTTCTCCTTGCTCTGTTCAAGCCAAATCTCCAGCAGTCTACTTAAGTAGAATTCTAAGTCTTTGCTAATGTTCATGCATGAATACCAATTGTGGAAAACTTATAAATTATGCCACATTTACCTTTAAAGTTTATTGTATTATTCGAGTAAATTGAAAAATACTCACAAAAATGCATCCTCCTTGAGATAAGGTCATCCAGACAGTTAATTCAATTAAAAATAAACTTCTGTTAGTTACAGGTGTCATGAATGGCCTTTGTCAAGATATTTTTCATAGAACACTCTGTCCAAATGACCTTATCTAGAGATAAGTACGAAACAGTGAATATTTATTGCTGGATCCCAAACACACACAAGCAAATTCAAATCTCTATATATTTCTCACGAATGAGGGATGAAATATGTGGAGCAACAAAGGACATCAAACCTCTGATTATATAATTCTAAACGAAATTCCCCAATTCTAAATCCAAAGGTCTTTGCTTTTCTCTACTTCTAAAGTCAGTACCATGAATAAAGTTTTGCCATTAAAAAGTGTCTATCAATGGATCAAAGTTTACAACACTTTATTATAAAATTATAAACTCTCGATTTCATGTGAAGTACTTAGAATCAGATGACCTGGCTTTGAACTCTGACTCTAACACTAATTTTCTGAGCACAGGAAAGTCACTTAACTTTTCTAAATGTAAAATGGGAATATTAATCCTGTAGTATCTACTTCATAGAGTTGTAAGGATCAGTGAATGTAATTCTCAAAGGATTATAGAAATATTTGATGTTACTACTTTATTGCCTAGTAATATTTTCATCCCATCACACTACACATCTCATAGTATCCCAAAGGTCTTAGTGCACTTTTAAGCTTTAACAGTTTTAATATCAGTCTTAAGCTACTAAAACTTAAAACTGAAAAAATACTTTTTGGACACTACAATTGACTTTTTTCTTCTGAGTCTTTTTTATGACAATTTTACAAGACATTTATCTAACAAACTCTACCTTATACTAGGGCACAAATTACTGTAAATCAAATGGGATGGGGAGAAGAGATAATTTCATAATCTTCACACCAGCTAGAACCTGGTTGCCCCTGAGATCATATTCCTGAGTTTTGTTTTTTTTTTTAGGCCAAGGAGAATTCATCTGTTTGGAACAACTTCCCATAGCATCTTCAAAAACTAGAAGTCATTATTACTTCTTCTATTCAATCCTTTAGGTTCTATTTAAATCCATTTCATCTTTTATTGATAGGTCTCATTGCTAAGTTAATAGCATGATACATGCTTTCTAATCCAACTTAAGATAGTTATTCATTTTGGCCAGGGCCAAATCAATTTTTTTTAGTACCTCGGTGTCCTAATTTGTAAAATAGGGATCATATTAATTTCATTCTCTAAATCTCAGTATTGCCACATGTAAATTACTTTGCAAACCTTAAAGTCTATAAAAGTGGGAAGGAATTATTATTGTCAATATTCAATTTTGTGAAAGGGGATATAACCCAAAAACTTATCATAACTCTGGATAAGTGACTGCACTTTTCATCCATGTAAAATATCCCAGCTTTCCCAGTTTACACTTTGTAAGCTTTAAATCATCTCTAAAACTATGTATGGAACCTTGTGAAAGATTTCCAACTTTAACACTGACCTGGGGAAAACTGGGAAATGTGATTTTTGTCTGTCTGCCCTAAAACTAATTATTTAAAGAATCCAAGAATCAATGTTAGGCATGCAAGGAACCTTAGAGATCAGGTAGGACAATATCTTCATTTTACAAATTAGGAAACAGAGACTGAGTTTTCACTTGCCCAAGGTCAAATCATCACTGAATAGTGGGAACTAGATTCAAATCATGTATTTTGTCTTTGAAGTCAGTGTGTGTTCTGCTACTATAGCATGATATAGCTACTATAACATGAAGGCAGAATTCATGATTTGAAAGAAAATCATAAATATGTCTGAATGGTTCAGAATCACAGGATATAAGGAATTCTCTAAGTAGAAGGCAGAGGAATTAAAGCATTTATTCAAGCTCCAAAGTAGCAGATCCATGGACCAGTGCCCTAAGTTGATTTCCTGGCCAAAGGCTTCCAAGCCCAATAAGTCCACCTCACAATAGTAACCAGGAAGTTACAGAAAAAACATTATGACAGTAAGCCAAATCATGTTTGTGCCCCCCCCCCCCTCTCAATACTAGGGCCTTCCAGTAAGAAGATTACCCACTGGTGTCAAGCCCTTGTTCAGTGCTCAGCACTCAGCACTCTCCAGTCTGCACGTGGGTCAGTCCTGTTCTCAGTAGCTGCTTCAGCTTCTTCTGCTTTGGCTTCTGCTGCTGCTGCTTCTACCACTTATCCTTCTCCTTCCTCCACCATGTCTCAATCTCCAAGCTGTGTTCTCTCTTTTTATACAATCATTAGATGTCATCCAATCGACTAGAACGTCATCTGAGTGACCATAACTTAGGCACCTACTATTGCCTCTGGTTTTAGCAACTCTCCTTAGGACCCTGGGGGCTTGGTGTCCAGATGGGCTTAGCACCTAGTAGCTAGGGGTTTTGGGCCTACTTGGGAGCAAAGATATAATTAGACCTCCCTTCATTGGCCCCACCTGGGGCCTCACCTGAAGCCTATTCAAACGGTCTGGGAAAAATCTTCTCATTTACTGATTGCCTTAACAGCTACAAAACACTATTACCTCAATGTCTACATATTGAATCCTATAAGATTCAATGGAAACCTGAATCTAGAGTGAGAGGACTTCTGTCTGAATACCAGCTTTGTTATTTTATTATTATGAGACTATGAGTAGGTCACCAAGGCTGTAGTCCTTTAAGATCCTTTGGTGCTATTATCCAGTTATGTCTGATCCTTTGTGACCCCATTTTGGGTTTTCATGGCAAAGACATTGGAATGGTTTAGTATTTTCATCTCCAATCATCCATCTTGGCTGGCAATCAACAGTCAAGTGACTTGCTCAAGGTCACACAGCTAGGAAGTTTCTGAGGCTGGATTTCATCTGAGCTTTCTAACTCCAGGTCCAGTGCTCAATCCGAGCCACTGGTTACCTCTTTAAGATCTTTGCCTCCTCTAAACCTATGTTCCTAAGGTATGAATTCAGGATTTTTGGCTCTCAGTCAAATGCTCTTACATTCTTCTGCCTTTATTTTTTTTAATTTGGATTTTAATAGGAAATTTCAATACCCGGTTTTATAAATATGGAAATTTAAGATAATGAATCAATCAGTCCAGGAGCATTTAAATCTTAATTGCTGAGCAAGTCTAGCTCATGATTTGTACCCATAAAATTGAAGGAACCAGAAATAGTACTCTATAAATAGCCATTCTACCATTCTTAAATTATATAAATGGATTCAAATATACCAGAAATCATGATGGTCCTGAAACACACCTAGTAGAAATTTACGCACTTTAATTCAATTCCTTGTAAGGTACATATTATTTCTTTTAACACAGAGAGAAGAAAGAGACACAATTTTTGTTAATTTATTTGATTATTTACTCTATTTTTATTCTTCAATAATGTTTTATTTTTTTCCCTCAGTTACATGTCAAGAAAAATTTTAGCATTCATTTTGAGTTCCAAAATTTTCCCTCTCCTTCCCTCTCCTCTTCTGAAAATGGTAGGCAGTTTAATACAGTTTATACATGTGCTATCATGTAAAAATATTTCCCTATTAGTCACAGTTGTGAAAAAATAAATAGATCAAGACAAAAAATAAAATAGGTGAAAAAATATGCTTTGTTTTGTGTTCAGAATCCATCAGTTCTCTATCTGGACATGAACAGCACTTTCCTTCATGTGCCGTTTGTATTTGTCTTGGGTCGTTGTGTTGCTAAGAAGAGCTGAGTCATTCGTAGTGGATCATCACACATTGTTGTTGATACTGTTCATACAAGTCTCTCTGGGTTTTTCTGAAAACTGCCTGTTCATTATTTATTATTTCCCAATTGTATTCCATTATATTCACATACCACAGCTTGTTCAATTGTTTCCCAATTAAGGGACATCCCCTTAATTTCCAATATTTTGCCACCATGAAAAAGGCTGGTATAAATATTTTTCCACATGTACATCCTTTCCCTTTTTTATTACCTCTTTAGGATACAGACGTAGTAATGGTATTGCTGGAGAAAAGAACATGCACAGTTTTATTGCCCTTTGGGTATAGTTCCAAATTGTTCTCCATAATGATTGGATCAGTTCACGACTCCACCAATAGTGCATCTGTCTCCAAATTTTCTTACATCTTCTCCAACATTTATTGTTTACCTTTTTTGTCATATTAGCCAATCTGATAGGTGTGAGGTGGTACCTTGGAGTTATTTTGATTTGCATATCTCTCATCAAAAGTGATATAATAGGGGCAGCTAGGTGGTGAAGTGAGTAGAGCACTGGCCCTGGAGTCAGGAGGACCTGAGTTCAAATCTGGCCTCAGACACTTGACACATGTACTAGCTGTGTGACTTTGGGCAAGTCACTTAACCCCAATTGCCATGCCAAAAACAAACAAACAAAAAAAAAACAAAGATAAAAGTGATATAGAAAATTCACATGCCCATAGATAGCTTTGATTTCTTCATCTGAAAACTGTCTGTTAATATCCTTCAACCATTTGTCAATTGGGGAATGGTTTGTATTCTTGCAAATTTGATTCAGTTCTCCATATATTTGGGAAATGAGGACATTATCAGAGACACTTGCTGTAAAGATTGTTTACTATCTTTCTGTTTTTCTCCTAATGTTGGTTGTATTGTTTTTGTTTGTACAAAAGCTTTTAAATTTGATATAGCCAAAATTATCTGTTTTATATTCTGTAATGCTCTCTCTCTCTTGATTGGTCATGAATTCTTCCCCTTCCCTGAGATCTGACAGGTAGACTATTACTTGATTTTCTAATTTGCTTATGGTATAACCCTTTATGTTAAATCAGGCCAAAGGTCTGTCATATCTAACTATTCTAATATTTTATTTACCTCTTTAGTTTCTTATTTATTTTTGGTTGGATTTATTGAGTTCTGGGAGGGGACAGTGGAGGTCCCCACTAGTACAATATTGTCCTCTATTTCTTCCTGAAAATCAGTTATCTTCTCCTTTAAGAATTGGGATTCTATACCACTTCATGCATATATGTTTAGTACTGATATTGCTTCATTATCTATGGTACCTTTTAAGAAGATTATTTCTTTTAATTAGGTCTATTTTTTTTTTACTTTGAAATCAAGATTGATGCTCCTGCTTGTTTATTTTTTTAATATTTTTACATCAGCCAAAGCATAATCAATTCTGTCCCAGCCCATTTACTTCACTCTGTGTGTCTCTCCGCTGCAAGTGTGGTTTTTGTAAACAACATATTGTAGGATTCTGATTTTTTACCCACTTTGCTATCCCTTTCCTGTTTAATGGAGAGTTCATCTCATTTACATTCACAGTTAAGATTACTACCTGTGTATTTCCTGCCATCCTATTCTTCCTCCTGTCTATCCTCTCTTTCCCTTCACCCTTTCCTTCCTCATCATTGTTTTGCTTCTGTCTACCTCCTCCCCGATCTGTTCTCCCTTCTGTCAGTCCCCACCCACAGCATTACTTGATCTCTCCTCCTACTTCCCTATTGAGTAAGATAGATTTCTATATTCAATTAACTGTGTATATGATTCCGTTTTTGAGCCAATAACAATGAGAGTAAGGTTTAAGTGATATTCATTACTCACCTTCCCATATTCCCCTATAATGGGCTTTCATCCCTCTTCTTGTAAAAAAAAAATTACCCCCACTCTTTCTCTGCCTTCCTTCTTCACTCATTACACTCCTGTTTTTCATCTCTTAATTTTTTTTTTTATGTTGTTCCCTCTAAATCACCTTACACCCATGTCCTCCGTCTATGTATATTCCAACTAGCTATGTTTTGGTGATACAATTTTTTTAAAGAATTTCAAGTATCATCTTCTCGTGTATGGATATAAATAGCTCAGCTCTATAAAATCCCTCATATTTTCTTTTTCCCTTTTACCTGTCGATATTTTTCTTGGGTTTTGATATTAAAATCAAAGTTTTGGTTTCATTCTGGTCTTCTTATGAAAGCTTGAAATTCTTCTATTTCACTGAATGATCATTTTCCCCTTGCTGTATTATGCTTAATTTTTCTGGGTAAGTGATTCTTGGTTGTAGTCCTAGCTCCTTTGCCTTCCAAAATATTATGTTCCATGACTTCCAGTCCTTTCATGGTGCAGCTGCCAAGTCCTGCAGAATTGTGATTGTGGCTCCTTGATATTTGGACTGTTTCTTTCTGGCCCATTGCTGTATTTTTTCCTTGACCTCAGAGTTCTGAAATTTGAATATAGTGTTCCTTGGAGGTTTTTTTTTATTTATTTTGGGATCTCTTTCCATAAGTGAACAGTGGATTCTTTTGATGCATATTTGCTCTCTGGTTCCAGGACATCAGGGAAGTTGTACTCGATAATTTCTTAAAAGATTCTTTCCAGGTCCTCCTTTCGATTATGGCTTTTCAGGCAGCAGTAGGAAGCACCTGAGGCTACCTCCATAGCACCAGCATCAGTGGCTTCCTGAGTCCCTAGATCACATGATAGGAGGAATCTAGCAGTAGTTCAGAGCAGGAGTACAAGGAGTGCTTTGTGGGCACAAAGGCAGATTCTCCTGCTGTGCCCTGCTTGGATCTGTATTGCGGTGCTGGTTGGCAGTTCTTGCGGGAGGGGGAGCGCTGCGGTGACAGAGCCTGGGGTGATGGTGGAATAGAAGTAGCTCTGAAAACAGCAGTGCTTGGACCCTAAAGGTTGGGACAAAGTACTCTCTACTCTACAAGCAGTCATGTCCTGACAAAAAAGCTCAAGAGTGAAGTAGCTGGATAGAAAAATGAACAGGCAGCAAAAATGAACTCAGACTCAAACTCAAACTCTAGATTCCTTTTTTGGGGACAAAGAAGACCAAAACATACAGCCAGGAGAAGTCAACAAAGTCAAAGAGCCTACATGAAAAGCTTCAAGGAAAATATGAATTGGTCTCAGGCAATGGAAGAGCTCAAAAAGGATTTGGAAAAGCAAGTAAGAGAAGAAGAGGAAAAATTGGGTAGAGAAATGAGGGTGATGCAAGAAACCATGAAAAACAAGTCAATGACTTGCTGAAGGAGACCCCAAAAGTAATGAAGAAAATAACACCTTAAAGAATGGATTAACCAAACATCAAAAGAGCCCCAAAAAGCCAATGAGGAGAAGAATGGCTTGAAAGGCAGAATGAGCCAAATGGAAAAGGAGATCCAAAAGGCCACTGAAGAAAATATTATCTTAAAAATTAGATTGGAACAAGTGGAAGCTAGTGACTTGATGAGAAATCAATATATTATCAAACAGAATCAAAGGAATGAAAAAATGGAAGACAATGTGAAAAATCTCATTAGAAAAACCACTCACCCTGAAAATAGATCCAGGAGAGATAACTTAAAAATTATTGGACTACCTGAAAGCCATGATCAAAAAAAGAGTCTAGATATCCTCTTTCAAGAAATTATCAAGGAGAACTGCCTTGATATTCTAGAGCCAGAGGGTAAAATAGAAATTGAAAGAATCCACTAATCGCCTCCTGACAAAGATCCCAAAAAGAAAACTCCTGGGAATATTGTTACCCATTTCCAGAGCTCCCAAATCAAGGAGAAAATGTTGCAAGCAGCCAGAAAGAAATGATTTGAATAGTGTGGAAACACAATCAGGATAACACAAGAACTAACAGTTTCCACATTAAGGGATCGAAGGGCTTAGAATATGATATTCTGGATGTCAGTGGAGCTAAGATTAAAACCAAGAATCACCCCCCAAAAAAAAACTGAGTGTAATGCTGCAAGGCAAAATGTGGATTTTCAATAAAATACAGGAACTTTCAAGCTTTCTCAATGAAAAGACCAGAGCTTTCAAATACAAGAATCAACAGAAGCATGAAAAGGTCAACAAGAAATAGAATTCATAAGGGACTTACTAAAGTTGAACTGTTATGTTTATATTCCTACATGGAAATATGATGTGTGTAATTCATGAGACCTTTTTCAGTTTTAGGGGAGTTGAAGGGAATATAGACAGAGGGCACAGGATGAATTGAATATGAAGGGATGATATCTAAAAAAAATGAAATAAATTTAAGGGGTGAGAGAGGAATATTATGAGAGAAGGAGAAAGGGAGAGATAGAATGGGGTAAATTATCTAACATAAAAGTGGAAAGAAAAAGCAGTTCTGTTGGAAGGTAAAAGGGGGCAGGTGAGGGGAATGAGTGAATCTTAGTCTCATCGGATTTGACTTGAGGAGGGAATAACATACACAATGAAATGGGTATCTTACTCCACAGGAAAGTAAGGGGAAGGGGATAAAAAAGGGGGGATGATAGAAGGGAGGGCAGATGGGGAGGAGGTAATCAAAAGCAAACACCTTTGGAAAGGGACAGGGTCAAGGGAGAAAATTGAATAAAGAGGGGCACGATAGGGTGGAAGGAAATAGAGTTAGCCCTTCACAACATGAGCACTGTGGAAGTGTTTTGCATAATGATACATGTGTGATCTATATTGAATTGCTTGCCTTCCCAGGGAGGGTGGGTGGAAAGGAAAGAGGGGAGAGAATTTGGAACTCAAAGTTTTAAATGTCGATGCCTAAAAAAATGAAAAAAAATTTTTTTTGCATGCAGCTGGGTAACAAGATATAGAGGGAATGGGGCATAGAAATCTATCCTACCCTACAACAAAGCAAGGAGAAAAGGGATGGGGTTGAGGAGTGGGGTGAAAGAGGGGAGGGATGACTGGGGAACGAGGCAATCAGAATATATGCCATCTTTGAATGGGGGGGGAGGTTAGAAATGGGGAGAAAATTTGTAACTCAAAATCTTGTGGAAATCAATGTTGAAAACTAAAATATTAAATATTAAATAAAAAAAATTGAATGCAAAAAAATTCTAACTTCTAAGGTGTTCTTTTTCTCAATTATCTATTGTACTTTCTTTTCTATTTAGCCAATTGTATTCTTCAAGGAGTTATTTTCTTCAGTGTTTTTTTGTATTTCCTTTTCCATTTTGTCAATACTACTTTTAAGGCAGTTTTCCAAGCTCTTGCCCCTTTCTTCATGTTTCTCTTGCATTACTCTCATTTCTTTTCCTATTTTTTTCTACCTTTCTTACATGATTTTTAAGCTCCTTTTTGAACTCTTCCATGAGTTTTATTTTGTTTTGTTTTCTGATCCTGGGACCGCTTATTGTTCCTTGGGGTTTTGCCTATAGGTGTTTTGATATTGATGTCCACTTTTGAGTTTGTGTCTTGGTCCTCCCTGTCACCATAATAACTTTCTATGGTCAGATTAGTTTTTGTTGTTTTTTTTTTTTTTGCTCATTTTTTTTCTTTTTAGCTTTTTCCTTTTTTAAAGATAAAATTGAGCTCTGCCCATGGGGTGGAAGGGGAACTGTCTCAGGCTTTTTGTACCAGTGACTGCAGGCACTAGATGTTTAGCTGGTGTTTTGCTGATGTTGCTCTGAGGCCCTTATATCTAGTGTTGTGCTAAGGGAATGGTGTGGGGGGTGGTTGGTACTACTGGAGGCTATAGGGGCCTGACAACTTATCTGGTGCAGAGTTTGGGTCCTAGTGGTGGTGTCTGGCCTTTGATGAGGCTTGGAAGGGTGTTTCTGCTTTTACTGGATTGCACTGAAGCCTGTGGAACTCTGGACTTCTTTCTTGTCCTTTTAGAGAATGCATATTTGCCCAGGGCTACACTGAAGCATGTGATGTTTCTCAGAACTGGAGTCTGCCAATTGCCTGGCTATACTAAGGCATGTGGGGGTGTTGGAGTTGGTGTTTGCCCACTCCAACACACTAAGCCTCCTGATCTCCCACTGGTTTGCTGAGGTGGGACTTTCTGCTGGTTTCCTGGGATGCTACCTGTCCTGCAATGTGCCCCCTTTTAACCTGAGATAGATTTTTCTTGCTGATCTTCTAAGATTCTTGGGCTAAAAGATTGTTTCACCCCATCTTTTTGCTATTTCTTCTGTTCCAGGATTTGTTTGGGGGCACTATTTTATGATTTTTTGGGGGAAATATGGGAGAGTTACAACAATTTACTGCTTATTACACCATCTTGGCTCCCAGAAGTCTATCCCCAAAAAGCACTGTTTTACTTCATTATTTGCTTTTGTTGTGACCTTTGATCTTGAAAAAATTACACACACACACAATATCCTATGTATGTATGTATGTATGTATGTGTGTATGTATGTATGTATGTAGGATAGTGTATTAAATTCTAAGGGCTTTTTGAGATTAAAATACATTTCAATCTAAGAGGCATAATGGTTAGAGTACCAGGCCTGAAGTTGGGAAGACCTATTTTCATGAGTTCAAATCTAGCCTCAGCCATTTACTAGCTGTGTACAAATCACTTAACCCTTTATACCTCAGTTTTCTCATCTGTAAAATGAACTTGAGAAGAAATTGTCAAACCACTCTATTATGTCAAGAAAATCCCAAATGGGGTCATGAAGAATCAGATACAATTTAAATGACTGAATAAAAGTATAAAATACTAAAGGCAGAGCCAAGATGACAGCTGGAAAGCAGGGACTTGCTGAGGGTTCTCCCCCAGGACCCTGCAAACACCAATAAAAAATGGCCCTGAACAAATTCTAGAACTGCAGAACACATGGAATAGTGGAGGGAAGCAGGGCTCCAGCCCAGCACAGCCTGGATGGTCACTGGGTAGGGTGTATCACACAGAGCTGGGAGTGGAGCGGAGCAGAGCCCAGCGTGGGCGGCGCCCAGACTGACTAGAATGGGAGCGCCCTGAATCAGTGAGCTGTGACAGTTACCAGACTTCTCAACCCACAAACCCCAAAGACAACAGAGAAGGTTAGTGGGAAAAAACTGTGGGGACAGAGTGAAGGGGGTTCACGGTTTGGCCACCACCCTGGATGGGGGGGGCAGTGGAGGTGGTACAGCTAGAGAACTACAGCTGCAGTTGCTTCCAGCCCCAGGCTCACCTGGAGGGAGGAATTAAATGGCTGATCAGAGCTGGAGTGCAGAACCTGCTCAGATCTGAGTCATGGTCCAGGTTGGCAGTTCTTGGGGGAGGAGGAGCGCTGGTGTGGCAGATCTGGCTGTGTAGAAATAGTTCTGAAAACAACAGTGCAGCCCCTTAAGCTTGGGACAAAATACTCTCTACAAGCAGTCATATCCTGACAAAAAAGGTCAAGGGTCAAGTAGTTGGCTGGGAACATGAACAGTCTGTGAAAATGGACTCAGATTCAGTCTCAGACTTTGGAATCTTTCTTTGGTGACAAAGAAGACCAAAACATACAACCAGAAGAAGTCAATAAAGTCGAAGAGCCTACATCAAAAGCCTCCAAGAAAAACACGAACTGGTCTCAGGCCATGGAAGAGCTCAAAAAAGGATTTGGAAAAGCAAGTTAGAGAGGTAGCAGACAAATTGGGAACAGAAATGAGAGTGATGTGAGAAAACTATGAAAAACAAGTCAATGACTGGCTAAAGGAGACCCAAAAAAATACTGAAGAAAATAACACCTTAAAAAAATATACTAAGTCAAATGGGAAAAGAGCTCCAAAAAGCCAGTGAGGAGAAGAATGCCGTGAAAGGCAGAATTAGCCAAATGGAAAAGGAGGCCCAAAAGACCACTGAAGAAAATACTATCTTAAAAATTAGATTGGAACAAGTGGAAACTAGTGACTTTATGAGAAGTCACTGTATTGTAAAACAGAACCAAAGGAATGAAAAAATGGAAGACAATGTAAAAACATCTAATTGGAAAAACCACTGACCTGGAAAATAGGTCCAGGAGAGATAATTTAAAAATTATTGGACTACCTGAAAGCCATGATCAAAAAAGAGCCTAGATATCATCTTTCAAGAAATTATCAAGGAGAACTGTCTCGGTATTCTAGAACCAGAGGGTAAAGTAGAAATGGAAAGAATGCAATGATTGCCTCCTGACAAATATCCCAAAAAGAAAACTCCTGAGAATATTGTTACCCATTTCCAGAGCTCCCAAATCAAGGAGAAAATGTTGCAAGCAGCCAGAAAGAAACAATTTGAGTCTTCTGGAAACACAGTCAGAATAACACAAGATCTAGCAGGTTCTACATTAAGGGTTCGAGGGCTTGGAATATGATATTGCAGAGATCAATGGAGCTAGTATTAAAACCAAGAATCACCTCTCTAGCAATACTGAATATCATGTTCCAAGGCAATATATGGATTTTCAACAAAATAGAGGATTTTCAAACTTTCTTGGTGAAAAGACCAGAGCTGAATAGAAAATTTGACTTTCAAACACAAGAATCAAGAGAAGCACGGAAAAGTATACAAGAAAGAGAAATCATAAGGGACTTACTAAAGTTGAACTGTTTTGTTTATATGCCTACATGGTAAGATGATGTGTATAATTCATGAGACCTCAGTATTAGGGTAGCTGAAGGGAATATCCATGTATACATATATATATATGTATATATATATATTTATATGTATGTGCACATATATATATGCATATATATGGATATGTAGAAAGAGAGCACAAGGTGATTTGAATATGAAGGGATGATATCTAAAAATAACTAAGGAAAGAGAGAGGAATATATTGAGAGAGGGAGAAAGGGAGAGATAGAATGGGGTACATTATCTCACGTAAATATGGCAAGAAAGAGCAGTTCTATAGGAAGGGAAGAGGGGGCAGGTGAGGGGGAATGAGTGAATCTTGTTCTCATCGGATTTATCCTGAGGAAGGAATAACACACCCACTCAATTGGATATCTTATGCCACTGGAAAGAATGAGGAAGGAGAAAAAAAAGAGGGGATGATAGAAAGAAGGGCAGATAGGGGGAGGACATAACCAAAAGCAAACATTTTTGAAAAGGGACAAGGTCAAGGGAGAAAATCGAATAAAAGGGGATATGATAGAATGGAGCAAAATGTAGTTATTATTTCACAGCATGAGTATTGTGGAAGGGTTTTGCATAATGATACGCATGTGGCCTATGTTGAATTGCTTGCCTTCTTAGGGAAGGTGTGTTGAGAGGGAAGAATGGAGAGATTTTGGAACTCAAAATTTGAAAAGCAGATGTTTAAAAAAAAGTTTGTGCATGCAACTAGGAAATAAGATATACAGGCAATGGGGCATAGAAATCTATTTTTCCCTGCAAGAAAGTAAGGGAAAAGGGATGGGGAGTAGGGTGACAGAAGGCAGGCCTGACTGGGGAATGAGGCAATCAGAATATATATATGCCATCTTGGAGTGGGATGGAGGGTAGAAACGGGGAGAAAATTTGTAATTCAAGCTCTTGTGAAAATTAATGATGAAAACTAAAAATATTCAATGAATAACAAAACTGTATTATTTTTGCTTTAGTCCAGTTGATTTTCCCATTTTTGTTTACTTTTGGGACATCAGGTTTATTAATGCGTAATATTAGCCTCTTTGTTTTTTTTTCTTTAGCTGAAATTCAACCTTGCTGTTTGCTCAAATGCAACTCTCCTTCCCAGAAGGAGGGGGAAGACAGGAAAATTCATTCAGCCTTACTTAATATGAATAGCATCATAAAATCTTTTCCTTGGAGGAGGTTTTAATATAGTGGAATGAAGTGGGGCAATTGGGATGTCAAGTGTCAGAAATGAGAAGGTAGGAGTGTGGTCCTTTTGCTTTTCTTTTTTTTTCTTTTCTTTTTTTTAAATTTATTTTTAATATGTTTAGTTTTCAGCATTGATTTTCACATGCGTTTGAATTACAGATTTTCTCCCCATTTCC
>CM053625.1:193294488-193324383 GCA_028646595.1 Phalanger gymnotis
AAATTCCAAGCCCTTCGATCTCTTAGTGTAGAAGCTGCTAGATCTTGGGTTATTCTGATTATGTTTCCACAATACTCAAATTGTTTCTTTCTGGCTGCTTGCACTATTTTCTCCTTGACCTGGGAACTCTGGAATTTGGCTAAAATATTTCTAGGACTTTTCTTCTTGGGCTCTTTTTCAAGAGGCAATCAGTGGAGTCTTTCAATTTCCATTTTACCTTCTGGTTCTAGAATATCAGGGCAGTTTTCCTTGATAAGTTTTTGAAAGATGATATCTAGGCTCTTCTTTTGATATTGGCTTTCAGGTAGTCTAAGAATTTTTAAATTATCTATTCTGGATCTATTTTCCAGGTCACTTGTTCTTCCAATGAGATATTTCATATTGTCTTCTATTTTTCTTTCCTTTGATTCTGTTTCATGATTTCTTGATTTCTCATAAAATCATTAGCTTCCATTTGCTCCACTCTGATTTTTAAGGAATTATTTTCTTCACTGAACTTTTGGACTTCCTTTTCCATTTGTCCGGTTCTGATTTTTAAGGCATTCTTCTCCTCATTGGGTTTTTGGACCTCTTTTGCCTTTTTGATTAGTCTACTTTTTAAGGTGTTATTTTCTTCAGTATTTTTGGGTCTGCTTTAGCAAGCCGTTGACTCATTTTTCATAATTTTTTTTCCATCTCTCTCATTCCTTTTCCCAATTTTTTCTCTACTGCGCTTACTTGATTTTCAGACTCCTTTTTGAGCTCTTCCATGGCCTGTGACCAATTCATATTTTTCTTGGAGGCTCTGGATATAAAATCTTATTTATTGTCTTCTTGTTGTATGTTTCAATTTTCTCTGTCATTAATGTAAGATTCTATATTCTGATTTTTATGCTGTTTCCTCATTTCCCCAGTTAATTACTTGACTTCTGAGCTCTTTGTCAAGTTAGGACCCTGTTTCCAGAGTGGAGAGTGCTGTTTCCCAAGTTTCAGGGGTTTTGTGCAGCTGTTGTCATCTAACGCCTGCAAATTTTCAGTTCTTCTAAGGTGGTATGATCAGAAAAGAGGTGTTTAATCCTCTTCTGGACAGTGCTCTGGTCTGTGAGTGACCACAAGCACTCTTTTTTGCCTTGGAACTGTGAGGAGGATTCTCTCTCCACAACTTTCTCAAGCTCTACCATGCCAGCTCTCATCCTCACCCCAGGACCACCACCCAATACTATGACCCATATCCAAGCAGGACAAAGCAAGAGAATACTGCCGCAGCACCAGCAAAGAGATCCCTAAATTCCCCCTCTGATCAGCCACTTGATCCCCCCACCATCTTTGGGCCTGGAGCTTCATAAGCAGCTGCTGCTGCTGCTGCCATGTCTACCACCACCATCTCTGCTGCCCTGGGGCTGGTGCCAGGCCACAGCCTTCTCTCACCCAGGTCCAACTGAGTTTTACCACTAACCTTCTACTTTGTCTTTGGTGTTTGTGTTTTGGGAAGTCTAGAAACTGCCTGAGGCCTACTCTGCCCCAGTTCTGTGCCAGCTTGGCCCATGCTGGACTGCACTCTGCTCCCAGCCTGGTATGATAGACCCTTCCTGTCAGCCTTCTAGATTGTCTTGGACTTGAGATTTGTTTCACTGTGTTATTTTGTGGGTTCTGCACCTCTAGAAATTGTTTAGAGTCATTTTTTACAGGTATTTGGAGGAACTTGGGGGAGAGCTCAAGCCAGTTGCTGCTTTTACTCCACCATCTTGTTTCTGCCCCTTCAAGCTTTTATTTCTGAATAAAAATATGAACCATATTGTTGTTAGGTCAGAATTGGTGAATTACACTAGATTTACTTGAAATATTTGAGGTAAAGCCATAAAACAAAGCATTTCACTAGGACATCCCTTATGGAGGTTCATCTTGTTTTATGGGCACAAAGTATATTGTTGGAACCACAAGCCACAGTAATAATTACCATAGGGAAAAACAGGGATATTCCCCAAAGTGACAGTATGATGTGGGAGGGCATACTTCTTCCTATGGACTAGGAACTACTATTCCAGGATCATCCTTGGTCTTCCATTATAACATTTCTTGTCCTGTACCTTCAGTCCTCAGGCTCTCACTGCACTATCGTCACTCTCTTGGGTCTGTCTTTGCCTTGTATCAATCTCTTACATAGTATGACTGTACTCTTAGGCAGCTGTCTTTTGTGACCCCCACACTACTGTTGCTCCAGGTGAATCATTTCTAATTAAGGATCCAAGGTATATTTGAGTCCTCAGAGAGCAGTATGTTAATTCCATTGTTAAGATTATGCTAATTGAGTTGACATCTTTTCAAATAATTTCCTGTACTATTCTATTGAAAATGGATAACACATTGGCCATTGGTAAAACTGAATCAGGTCAGATAAACATTTAAAATAGCAGTTGGTATGTTGTTAACTTTAATTTCCTGTTTATATTGACAAGGGAACATTGGCAGAGAATTGTTGTCTTTATCCTGAACTTTAATAAGCAGAGGGGCTATATGTTATGACTAAAATGATTAAAGTAGAATTTCGTTCTGTTTTTAAAGACCAAATTATAGCCTGAAGGAACATTATAATGAAGTAGCTTTTAGGAAACAATTGATGTCTCCACATTTTATTTCAAGACTCAGAGGCTTGACCCAGGTAATACTCTAATTATGCTCTAAAATAGAAAGAATAGCAGAAAGAAACTCTCTCCTTGCGTAAAAAGAATGGAGGTGAGGAAGGAATTTACATAAGAAATGCATCTTCCAGATTCAATTTACACAAGTACATCCTTTAATAGTGATACTCTGAGTTTTTCCAGTTGCAAGATGGCTGGGAATGTGAAAATATGCATTTGGTGAACATCTAGTATCACAAAGTTAATGCTGGAAAAGACTCAGATATTATCTAGTTAAACCCTCTCATTTAGTAAATTAGGAATCTAAGGCCTAGAGAAGTTCAATGACTTTAACAAGGGCTTATAGTTTATATAAAGCACAGCCAAAATTCAAAGATGGTGGAAGAGCCAAGATGGAAGAGCGCAGGCAGTAACCCAGCTGACCTCTTCCAATATTCCCCTCTTAACTTTAAAATAACTCCTTAATCAAATTTTGAAGAGGCACAGACAACAAAAGGTCAGAGTGAGACACTTTTTCAGTCTGGAATACCTTAGGAGATAAGTAGTCTATAGCTCATGTGGCAACAGGCAACAGTAGCAGCAGCAATAGTGATGAGCCTTGGAGGTGGCTGGAACAGACAGTCAGAGGTTGGAAAATGAGAAAGAAATTATATATTGCCCCTGTGAAGTTCTGGGTATCAGTTTCTGGGAGAAGAGTGCTTGTGGTTGGTCACAAGGGACCAGGAAGTCTGGTCCCAGTTTCAAGGTACAGAAGAACATTAGTATTTGCACTTTCAGGAGAATATGGAATTTGGTCACAGTTCTAAGGCCAAGAGGAGTGTGAGCATTTGTGGCTACAAGGGAGCAGGGTCCTTCCCAGATAAAGAACAGAGCATAGACCAGGAAAAGCAGTGACCTTACCTCTCCTAAGATAACACAACCTTGAAAGCACCAGAAACTTGGAGACCTCCAGAGCTAGCTCTAAAAACAGTAACACAAACATAATTCCTGAAACTTGGGACAGTGCCTCCTCACCCCTAAGTGAGCAGAGCCCAACCTTAACATGAAGTCCAAAGTCAAGAAATAAGTTGAAAATATGAGGAAATGACCAAAAATCCCCCAAAACATGACCATAAAAAGCTAACAAAGTCTCAGGGAAGATCAAGACTTAAACTCATAAGACAGCAATGTAAAAAGAGCTACAAAGTCTCAAAGAAAAAAAAATACTAACTGAACCCAAGCTCAACAAGAATTCCTGGAAGAGTTAAAGAAAGATAAGAGTAATAGAGGAAAAATTGGGAAAAGAAATGAGAATGATGTAAGAAAAAATATGAAAAGAGAATTAACAATTTGGTAAGAGTCAGAAAAATACTGAAGAAAACAGTACTTCAAAAAACAAATTGGCTTAATACTAAAAATGGCACAAAAATTTACTGAAGAAAATAACTCCTTAAATAGGACAATGGCATGAGTAGAAAAAGAAGTACAAAAGCTCACTGAAGAAAAGAATTTCCATAAAAAATACAATTGGGCAAGTTGAAGCTAATGACAGAGAAGTCACAAAATAAAACAAAATTAAAAGAATAAAAAAGAAGAAAATGCAAAATAGCTCATAAAAAAAAACTAATGTGGAAAACAGATTGAGGAGAGATATTTTAAGAATCATGGGACTACCTGAAAGTCATGATTAAAAACAAACAACAACAACAAAAAGCCTAAACATCTTACTTGTAGAAATTATAAAGACTACCCAATATCATAGATCCAGAGGGTAAAATAGAAATTAAAGAAATTTACCAATCACCTCCTGAAAGAGGTCCCAAAATGAAAACTCCCGTGAGTACCATAGTCAAGTTCCAGAGCTCCTAGGTCAAGGAGAGAATATTCCAAGTAGCCAGAAAGAAATAGAATATCGGAATAACAGCCAGTCAAGATCTGGCAAGATACAGCAGCTTCCACATGAAATGATTAGAGAGTTTGGAATATTATATTCCAGAAGACAAAGGGGCTAGGATTGCAAATAAGAATAACCTACCCACAAAAAACTAACCATAATCCTTTAGTGGAAAAAAAATAAGTAAACATTTAATGAAGCAGAAGACTTTCAAGCATTCCTGATAAAAAGAACAGTGCTGAATAGAAAATTTGACATTCAAATACAAGATTCAAAAGAAGCACAAAAAGGTAAACATACAAGAGTAATCTTAATTGACTCAATAATGTTAAACTGTTTACATTCCCATACGGGAAGAAAAAACATGTAGCTACTAAGAAATTTATCATCATCAGGGCAATTAGAAGAAGTCTACAAAGAGAAGGTGTGGGTTCAAGTTGATTATATTGGAATGATCTCAAAATAAATATGAAAGGCTGAGGAAGATGGATGCCCTGGGAGAGAGGGGATAGGAAAGGTAGCATGGCAAAAAACTCCTTACTTAAAAGAGGTCTGAAAGGAAATGCTTATATAGTGGAGGGGCCTTATGAGGAGGTGGTGGGTGATGCTTGAACCTGATTCTCATCAGAATTGCTTCAAATTGGGTAAAATACACACACATTCAATTGGGTATATAAATGTATCCTATCCAATAAGGAAATACAAGGGGAAGAGGATAAAATATATAGGCAGGAGAGAGAATGATAAAAAGGAAGGTGGATTAAGTTAGGCATTGGCCAGAAGCCAAACAGACTTTGAGGTTGTGCAGGACAAAAATAGAAAAAGAAAAGAAGAAAATAGGATGGAAGGAAATACACAGTAATCATAAATGTGAAGGTTACTGGGATAGCTCACCCCTAAAACAGAAGCAGATAGCATACTCCAAAATTATGTTATTTATAAGAGAAACACTTGAAACAGAAACACACAGGGATAAAATAATGAGATAGAACAGAAACCACTATACTTCAGCTAAGGTAAAAATGGCAGGAATAGTAAACATGATCTCAAAGCAAATGCAAAAATAGACCTAATTAAAAGAGATTAACAGGACAATTGTATTTTGCTAAAAGATATGCTAGACAATAAAGAGCAAATCATTTTATGGAAAGTTTCTCTGATAAATGTTTCATTTCTCAAATACATAAGGAACTGAGTAAAATTTATAAAAAACAAAAGCCTTTCCCAATTGATAAATGGTTAAAAGCTTTGAATAGACAGTTTTCACAAGAAAAAAAAAATAAAAATTATAGTCAAAAAAGAGGCTTTAAATCACTGTTGATTATAGTAATGAAAATTAAAACAACTCCAAGGTACCACCTTATATCTATTAAAAATGACAAATGCTAGAAGAGATGAGGGAAAATAGGTACACTAATAAATTGCTGGTAGAGTTGTGAATTAGTCCAACCATTCTGGAGAACAATTTAGAACTATGCCCAAAGGTCTATAAAGGGGTACATACAATTTCACACAGTAATATAACTACTAGGCCAATACCCTAAATATATCACAGAAAAAGGAAAATGACCCATATATACAAAATATTTATAGCAGCTCTTTTGTGGAAATTGAGAGGATGCTCAACAATTGAGAACTATCTGAACAAGTTGTGGCATACAATTTTGTTGGTGTACTATTGTGCTTTAAGAAATGATAAAGGGGGTGGTTTAAGGAGGGAAAAACTTGGGAAGACCTATGTCAAGTGAGGCAAAGCGAAATGAGAAGAACTGAGAGATCAGTCTGCACAATAACAGTAAAGTTGCAATATTGATCAATTGTGAAAGACTTAGCTACTCTATTCAGTACAGTGATCTAAGACAATTTCAAAATACTCATGATTAAAAAAAAATTATCTGCCCCCACAAAAAGAACTGATGAACTCTGAATATGTAATAAAGCATAATTTCTCTATTTTCTTTCCTTTTTTGTGGTATGGCTAATATGCAAATATGTTTTGCATCATTTTATATGTATAATGAATATATTGCTTGCCTTCACAACAAGGGCAGGTGGGGTGGGAGGATGGTAGAGAATTTGGAACTCAAAATTTAAAAAGAAAAGAAGGCTAAAAGTAAATAAATAATGAATTAATGCATGGGGGGGGGATTCAAATCTAGAACATTTGACTCTACATCCTGTATCATGTTGCCTTTTATTTTTTCCTCAAAAGACAAAAAAAAAATGAGACACAGTCTATTTCATTCTTCCTCATCCCAGGAACTCCAGCCCTCAAGTTGTCCAAATAATCTTTTTTCCCCCTCT
The DNA here is from genome assembly GCA_028646595.1 of Phalanger gymnotis. Lineage (NCBI taxonomy): Eukaryota > Metazoa > Chordata > Mammalia > Diprotodontia > Phalangeridae > Phalanger > Phalanger gymnotis. Next base: position 193,301,284 of record CM053625.1, read on the forward strand.
CTATGTCCTCAGCCTATGTAGGCTAAATGATGAGTAGGTGACATTATATGACCTAGATTTGACATACTTAAAGACTCCTCAATTCATCATAAAGACGCATCAGTTGATTCAGGCATCAGATCAGTAAACTGGTTCTTCTCCTACTACTTAACTGGTTATTGTATAGAAATAACAGGGTTGAAAAGATTTTATATTTGTGGGACCACAAATTATGGACTAGAATGACCAAGATAGGATATGACGAGCCAGTAGTATATAGAAATATATACTATATAGAAATAAAAAAAATCTGGTATTTGGTAGAAATGTGGTTACTTGTTAGATAAAAATGATCTAAGGTGTCCATTGATTAAGCAATATTGATCTCTGAATCAATTATGCAGAGATTTATTTGCAGATTTTATTTATGTTCAGAGTGCCAGCTCCTCTGGATGAAAATTAAGAGAGCCCAGGGCATCAGCTTTATCAACCCTATATGGATTGAGAACACATAATCAGGATGTGCACAATGGAATTTTATAGCAAGCAGGAAGGGAAGATAAGGATATCAGAAGGTGGCAGGTAACTATTCTGTTTCAGGAGAGTCAGAACTGGAGTTTGAAGTTTGTGTCCCAAGCTTGATTGTGCAGTTGGGGTGATAGAGGCAATATGTTCTTATGTTAACTCTGTGGCAGAGTTTCTTTCCTAATACAGTCTTTCTCTTATCACAGTGACAGTAAGAGGCCTTAGCTAGAAATTCTTTTGCCACACTACCACTATACAGTGATAGTGGATTAAAACATGAATAGGTATGAATATTAACATATCCATATTCAATTGTAAAAGTAGGAGTACTGAGCTATCATGGCTCTATAGCTTTATACTTTAGCTGGAAATATCAGAATTTGGCTTATAGCATCATTTTAAGGGCCTTTAGGTGCTACAAAAGCAATCAGGCTAAGACATTGTGTGATGAATTCCATTTAATCCCACAAAAAAGGGAAAAAATATGTGAGCCTCTTCACAGGAAATTACGATTCTAATTTCCTTTCCTTCTGGCAGATCTCACCATTTCTGTGGCTCTGTACAGGGAACATGAAAAAGGTATTAGTAAAGGGATAGTATGGAGTTGTCTCATCATAAATGGAGAGAAATAGTATGAGATAAGAAAGTCTTTAATAACAAAGTATTTTTAGCTTTAATTACTAGACACCAGAGAATCACTAAGGGTTTTGAGGAAAGGAGTGACAAAATGACATCTATGCATCAGAAGACATCTTGTAATTATGTGAAGGATATACCTGTAAGAAGATTACAGAAGTAATCTCAGAAGCTGGTAATAAAGGCCCATGATAGGATGCTGGCAGTGAGAATGAGAAAAAAAGGTTAAGATATGAGAGACTGGGTAGTGGTTGAATCCACAACAATTGAGTGGCAAGGGTAAGTGAAGAGGCAAAGAGAACAAGAGTGTGATAGCACAATGTACTGAAAATTCATGTAGTCACAAGACTTAGGTTTAAATCTCAAATATGCCTATTTATATTCTATAAAGGAAGTTATTTACTGCTCTGAGCCTCAGATTTCACATTTATATAATGAAGAATTTGAACCAGATAAATGAATGATAAAAAAAATTATCAATGATTACTAGATGTCAAGCATTCTAAGCCATGGGAACACAAATATAAGCAAGCAAGATGGTCTAAGAAATCAAGGAACCCACAATCTATTATATTCTAATGAGGAAAGGCAATACATAAAGGCAAAACTAAAGGAGAAGAGGAATAGGAGAGTAAACATCTGGCTATATGGTTTGGAAATGGCCAGGAAGTAACATGGAAGCATACTACTAGGCAAGATGGGAGAAATCTCATTTCTCAGGCTCCAGTATCCCAGTAGCAGAGTACAATGACCTGGAAGCAGAATTAGGAAGATGAAGATTATTTCTAATGGTCTCTTCTAGCTGTAAATATCACAATCTATAACATAATTAAAAAAAAAGGTGTCAACCAGAATAGCCTAGGAAAATGATGGCACAATTCGTAGGAATAGCAAAGTGATAAGGAGGAACAGGTTTTTGGGGAAAATTAATACACATGGTTTTGGACAAGTACAATATATGCATTGGTGGGGCATTCACTTAGAAATGCTTTATAGTCAGTTGGGGATCATAGAATACCAGATTTAGAGCTAGAAGAGACATTAGAAATCATCTTGTTCAACTCATCTTGTTCAATTAGAGCTCAGAAAAGTAATCAGAGTTGGAGAAATATTTGTTAGGAATGTGATAGAGATTGCAAGTGAAACCCAGAGAGTAAAAAAAAAATGCCATAGGTAAAAACACATTGAGAAGGGTTAAGAACACATGTTTTAAGGGATTGGGAAGATTCAGAGAAGAAATCTGATAGGAGAGAGAAGACTCAGGAGAAAGTGCTATCTCTGAAACTAAAATAGGAGAAAGTAATCAAAGATAGCTAAGAGTCATCTTCTGCATGGAAACCAGGGAAGATAAAGGCTGAAAAGAAGCCATCACATTTGATAATTGGGAAAGCTTTGATGACCTTTGGAAGAAGTTTCACTTAAGTAGTAGTCAGAAAGCAGATCTGGATTGTTGTATTTTTTAATTTAAATTCCAGAACAACCTTATGTGGAGATGGACTTGAAATGTCTCTAGATTAAGCTTTCTAATTCAAGTCATTCTATATCTCTACAAATACACCTTCCAGATATACATATGAATAACTAGCCAGCTACTTGGATTGGTAGACAAGATAATCTATTTAGAAAGGTATATAGATATAGACATATCTACGTAGATATCGGTATATATATGTATACATATATAGTTACTTTTCCACAGGCACCCAAAATAATTTGTAGATAGATTCAAATGATGTCTGATATTTATTTAGAAAGAGATATTTCTAGGTAGAATAAACAATATAAATAATGGAACAATTGGAATCCTGGAAACAATTCTTTCAAATGAAAAAGAAAAAGGAAACAAACTAGAAGCAGATGATAAAAGGCTTAATACCATGAATTCGTGGAGTCCTTCCCTCTCATTCATTAGAATGGCTCATAGTAAGTAATTTGAATGAGAATACAGCATTATTCATTAATATTTTGAGAACTATAAATCTAAGAGAATTTGTCATCCTAAAGGTAACTTTTTTAACATGCTTTTATAACTACTTCTACATTTACTAATTAATTCAGGTAGGTTACATGAAGATAAAATGTATTTTTGCGTCCCTTATTATTAAGTTAGGAATGCTAGAGTGTAGTTTCACTGAATGATTACACTAACTTGACATGCCCTATTGGTAAAAGTACAGATTTAGAAAAATTTAATTAAAGTATACCAGGTGTGATGATCATTGTTTCTTTCATTGCTCCCATTTTTTCTCTGCCCCCACAAAAACTGTGCTATTTCTGAAACAAATAAAATAAGAGGTGTGCATGACATTGGATAAGCAGTGGTAGCACAAAATTAGAGGTAATCACAATAAGTAAAGGATGGTTTCTATCCATGTATTTGCCAAGGTAGAATTGTAGCTCTGCAGCATTTTCCTCCTAACAAAGCTTTGGCTTTTGCTATAATGATTTCTTAAGGAAACTTTTCCACTTGTGCTGAGCTTTTCCTGGAAAACTGAGAAGCATCATTGAGTCAATTTATTTTCCATAGTGGCTGTGCAGATTTATCAGCTCAATCAGTTAATAAACATTTACAAGTACCTACTAGTTCATGGTGGTAGGTGCAAGGGGAAATGCAAATATTAGGGAATATATGTTGTCTTTCCTCATGGAAGTTACTATTTCAAGTCAATTTAAAAACCTAGAATTATTAAGCACCTACTATGTGCAAGGAATTATGCCAGGCCATGGGGAAAATATCAAGATAAAAACTATAGTCTCTGATCTCAAGAAGTCTTACAATTTAATGGACATGAGAGCCCTTGCTGCTCAGTCATTTCAGGCAAGTCTACTTCTTTGTGACCCCTTTTGGGGTTTTCTTAGCAAAGATACTAGAGTAATTTGCCATTTCCTTCTCCAGCTCATTTTATGGATAAAGAAACTGAGGCAAAAAAGGTTGAATGACTTGCCCAGGGTCACACATTTAGTAAGTATGTGAGGCCAGATTTGAACTTAGGAAGATGAATGTTCCTGACTCCAGGCCCAGCACTTTATTCACTGCACTACCTAACTGCTCCATAAGTATAGGGACATGAATACAAATAATGTCATATAAGGTAGAATAAGTCTGATTCAAGGTAGAATGTGTTAAAAGAAAGAAAAATCAGGCAAAATCAGTGGAGAAATTTTGAGGAGAGAGAAATTCCTTCTTGGAAATTGGGAAGTTTCAATAGAATAAAGGATATCTGAATTGGTCTTTGAAGGACAGTAAGAACTTGAGTGCATGGAAACTTCTATTTCAAATCTAATCATTCCTTTAGATAATTACTTAACTGTATACTTCCTCCAAGGGAGACAGTGTTCTAAATAAAGGAGTGTTGATCAATGTGTTGGTATTATAAAAGAGGGGTTATAGGGCAAGGACAATTGTGTAACTTGTGGTGGGTTTAAAGGAACAATATTCATCATCTGGGTGGGGAGGAGGTAGATTGGGTTGCTATACTGTCTTGTATAATGGAATGCTTTTGTGTTCTCGTGGGGAACACCCCCACAACAGTGCTATAAATCTGGAATACTGCTTACATTCGTGGGTAATATATAGATCAGGGGAAGTGAGTCAACTCTCCAGTGTTTCCAAGTACCTTCCCTTTTGAAGGTGGCTTAAACCTAAGGTAGAACCATAATTATATAGGGCCGGAACAATCCTTCGCTTACTAGAGAAGGAAACAGAGTTGACAGACAATTGGTTGTCTATTTATGGGCATGTAAGGGCAAGCAAAGTGGGACTTTTCACTGTTTTGTTTTTTTTTTTCTTTTGGAGTGCTTCCCAGCACTAAGGCAATCAAGTGCCTTTCATTGAGTCTTGCCTTTATAGGAATGCCCACGCCTTTTGCAAATTTGGTCATGAGAGGTGTGAAGCCTTTAGGCTCTGAAAAAGGATATATATACAAAGAGGATAGGCATTGAACTCAAAATAGAGAATTGAAAATCAAAAACTCTCAGAACTGTGGGAGGTGGGGTTTTGCTTTAGGGGCTCAGTCATTGGAAGATGGTTCCTGTGATTTGGCCAGATGAGATTATGGGACTCTGAGTAGCTGTTAAGGACCCCACCCTGCTTTGAAAACCCAGATGTTGGTGCTTCTCTCTCTGGTAACCTTGTATGTATTGCTATGGTCAGACAGTTAGAAACCTGTCTGTTGATTTGTGTTTATTTGCTCTATTTATATAATTTCTGCTTGTAATTTCTGTTTGTGTTTTCTCTGAAGTTCAGGGTACTGACTTTCCCCCCAATCTAAGTGAATGATATATGTATGTTTAATTAAAGTAAGATTGTTAACCCCTTAAAGTTGCTTTCCTCAGAAAAGCAGATCAAAGAACTTGTGCTAGCAGCCTTACTCTGTGCTGCTGTTATTGGCCTTATACAACCACAGTGGCTGCAAGCGGCATTGCTGTTACAGGGTATGATATGGTAAGAGATATCCTTTTTTTCTGGGACAAATATGGGATCTTTTGTTACAACTGTCTAGAACAGAGAAGGGAAAAGGAAAATTTATACTGGCAAAACCATCTTGGCAAAGAGTGGGTAGTAGGATAGAGAAGGAAGATGACTGGAGTGAGTGAAAAACACTACTCAACAGGCTAAAACAGAGTGGAATTTCATCATTGGCAATGAATTTCTTATCATTGGAGGTGCAAAACAGAAATTGCATATTAGTTTGTTAAGAATATTATGACAGGCTATGCTTCAGGTTTGCTGTAGATTATCAAAACGTGAAAGACATTTACAAATTAAGATTCTATGGTTCCAAGAAGCAGCTTAAACAAAAAATAAGTTCTAAAATCATCCATTTACTTGTGAATGAGCCAGTTTGCCTAAGCTTAATTGTTACAATAAGTTGAAAGATTTTGTAGTGGACAAACTTCAGATATCAGTAACCAAGTGGCAAGATATTTTCAGGGGAAAGAGTCCTTCCTGATTTACCTCAAATCACGCTATGTAGGCAACTGCTTATTCTGTCTGTATGAAAGGGCAGTCCTGAATGAGAGCCATATCAGGGGGAAAATGGTATATGTTTTCCTTATTTATTAGTTCTGGGCACATGTCCTGCTTCCAAACCTTGAGCATCAAGGCTTCTAGGATTTAGACCACTTCATGCTTTTCTTCTAATCTTCAGATCTTTGATTATGAAATTCAGTTACAATAAGAAGCCAGGTAGTTTTAGAACTGCAGCCAAATTAATGTATTATGGTTCATATTTTCCCATCAATCATCATTAAGTCTTCCAATCTCTTGTGTGAGTCTAAAACACATTTCATTTTTGAATAATGAAAATATTCAAAATTTTTGTTGCTTTTTCATTTTTGTTTTTTTTTAATTGTTATTATAACCTGTGTGGCCCTCAGGTAACTTTTGTGTAAAATAATGAAAAAAAGAAGGTTGGAAAAGAAATTTATTTCTTTTATCTAGATCTCCATGCTCAACAATTACCTTTTTCCTTCTACCCTTCTTATCAAAATCTCCATTCTTTCAGTTAATGCCTGGAGAAAACAATCTGAATTAATTCACATTTAAAGTTATGAATAGACAATCATTCTAAGGTAACATTGTTATTTAAAATGTCATGTTACCTCCAAAAGATCTCTAACTCCAGACTATATGGAAGAGAGATTTTATTCAGCAGGGAGGTCTTTCAGCTGTCCCTTACTTATTAAATATCCTCATCCTTAGCCACCTTAAAACATCGCAGCTTGTCCATTTGGCATTTAACTTCTGAAACATGGTTGGTGCTCAGGGTTTAAACATTTACCAACATACTTGGTACCTTGGGTACATTTTCATTTTCTTCTGAAAATAAGAATTTTATCATCTCATGAATATTAACTACTCTAAATGATTAAATTCTTTTTATGTGGAATAAAATAATTCTTAATTAATTGTTTTGGTAATTTATTCAAACATTTATGCAGTACCTACAATGTAAGAGACATATTGATAGTACAAAGAACAGGGTACAAAGTACAAAGAGTACTGGACAAACTCGAAATTTTCTTCTAGGTTTAATTCCTATGTCATTAGGAATAAATTATTCTCCATGGCTTTAAGGGGCTCATGAAGAAAATATATGTGTATATAGTTATTTCAATCCTTCAAGGATCCATTATTTCATTAGTGTGGATATACTCTTCATTGATGCGGAGTGCAACCTTAGAAGACTATCTTTCAGAATTCCTGTGACTGAGACTTGCGATTGCCAGTTGGGTGTAACCTCTCTGCTCTTACTGGGGTTGTTCCTCAAGTGAGAGACAGACACTGGATTTATACACATGACTTCCAGTTTCATAGAATTTGTCAGCATTTGTATTTTCTAGAAATTGTCACTCCCATGCCACAGTGAAGTTTAGAAGTATGACTAGCAAAGGAAAATATGTGCATAAAAAAGATAAGAAGTAGAATTTGAGGATAACAGGAAAAGAGTGCAATGTATAATGTGCATCTCTATAGTACAAACAATTGAATAATAAACCAAGAAATAATATTTTAATACTCAAACAAATCTGTGGTGATTTAATTAAGACATTCCTTCTTATGGCGCAGATAGCAACATTCCACTGCCTTCCCATCTTATGTGACTCTCATCCATGTACTCTCACAAATTCAATAAAGGGAGGCTATCAGATATGCTAGTAAAAGCTTCCTGCCATTTTTGATACAGGGGGTATGCCAGTGTAGCACAGGATCTGTCAGTTGGCTGTTCCAATGCCATCAAACAAATAACAAACAAATATTCTACCAGTTGTTTCCTACAAGAAAAAAAAAGTATAGATAGATATATGAATGTGTGCATATGTATATGTGTAGGTGCATATATGTACATACATACATGCATATGTGTATATATACACACATACACATATAAACATATATAAAAGGTTCAGGCTTACAGAAGCCATTCCATTTTCCTGGTGAAAGGTGAGAAGAACCTTGAAAAGAGTAAGTCACATTGAGAGTCTTTAAAATTTATTTTGCACATTTTCTTCATTCCAAGGATGTAGGTCCCAGGGTGAGGACCCATTCCCAGGACTCAAACACAGTAGAAATAAGAAGTGTTATTAAACCCATTCTTCATGTAAGTAACTCATTACAAAGGAAACAATGTGGAACACAGTTAGTGATTTATTCACAGTAGAAATAGAAGGGACTTTTTTAACTTTTCATAAAATCTTTTTAGAACACTCAATAGCAACTTTTCCTCCAACAAATGATCAACAATTCCCCCTCCCCCACCCCCATTCAGCCAGGCCATCACACTTCTGGCAAGAAAAACAGCCATCACTAAAGAACACCCTGTATTCCTGGACAAACCTAACCCCTACACATATCTCTAATGGAGCTGTACCTGGATATGGAATTGGAAAGAAACTGGTGAGCTTAGCCTTTAGGTATTCTCTGAGTCAAACACATTACTAATAGGTATAGGGACTAGAGCCATCCCCAGTGGGCTGCCAAGTGGAAGGATCACATTGTGTGCTCATCCCTGCTTTGAGCCAAGTGAAGTCAGTTAGGGGTAGAGAGAGAGAAGAAGAAGAAGACAATAACCAAAGAAGCAAGGAGAGTAAAATCTAGGAATTATTCTAGTTAGTTTTCCCTGACAATATTTACTGATCAATTCCATTGATTGCCTACTCTCTCATGCCATTGCATTAGGAGCTGAATGAACTGGATTATAACTTATATTTCTACTTACAGCATCAAAGAATCTTCTAAATTCATGAATTTAAGCTATCTTCAACTCTTCTTTCTTGCTTCAACTCATATCAAATCAATTTCTGAATACCACTATTTTAAACTCACTAGTTCTCTCGTATTTGTCCTTTTCTCTCCATTCCCAGTGTCACCATCTTGCTTAAGTCTTAATTAACCCTCAGTTGGTCTTCCTAGAAGTTCTTCTGGCCTTCATCATCATCATCATTTTCTTCTTCTCTTCCTCCTCCTTCTCTCTCTTCTCCTTTTCTTCTTTCTCCTCTGTCTTCTTCTCTTCTTCTTTCTTCTCTTCCTCCTTCTTCCTCTTCCTCCTCTTCTTCTTTTTTCCAGAATAGTTTTCTTGTGTATAGATCAGGCCATATTTCTCCTTTTCAAAAAATTTTAATATTGAATCTGGTATATATTTTTAATTCTCAATCTTTGAATGAAAAAATCTGCCACCACCTTTTGTCACCTTATTTTTACAGACTTATATTACTCTTGCTGTACTCCATACTCTAGGCAAACTGGTTCTCAATCTCCCAAAACACATCCTGTTCAGGCCCACCTCAGTGTCTTTTGTTATGCTATCCCCTATGTCTCAAAAATCCTCCATTCCTAAAATTAAAAAAATAATAAGTTCTAGAAATTCTGTGAAGAAAACAAAAATCTTCATAGGACTCTGGGATTAATTCAAAGAGGGGAAAAAATTCTGTAAGACTCAATGGAGCCTGAAAAATAATAGAGAAACAATCCTCACTACTACTTCCAAAGACCAGATATGTTACTTTTTGCCTCTCCCCATGGATTCTCTGTTCCACTTCAGGGGTTTGGGGCTTAAGGGGTTTCGGTGAGTCTAGCCTCTCTCCCAATGGCTCAAGTCCCCACAGTAGTGTTCCCCCAAGTTTAGGTGGATTCCTTGCCTCCTAGTTACATGTAACCACTAACAGTCACGTTATCTTTTGCAAGGGAATATTTACTTCAAAGATGTAACAATAAATATACAAACTTGTTCCTCCATTACATGGGGCTTATTCTCTCACATCCCCATTGAATGACCACACACTTTGGCAAAGGGAAGGCAATTTGGTTGGTTAGTTACAACCAACTACCTACCTGGATTCCTACTTGGAATCCTGGATCTACAGTTGTCATGACTCAAACTCCTGGGTCCAATGGGGATTACTGCCCACACCTGAAAGTGAAGAAAAAGGAAACCAAGCAAAAACAGAAAAAAACCCTAAGCCAAAGGGCCCCAAAGAAAAAAAAAGTTGGGGGGAATGGTAGTCCCCCTTCCCAATTGATTTATAGCACCTGTGCTATGGATGAACTGTGTGTCATCTTCACCTTCTGAATACAACTGGAATGACAGTGCTTGCAAGAGATAGTGAGACTATCCCAGTCTAATACTTTTAAAGATGCAGCCTGTTCTAGCTACACAGTCAATTAAAGGCAGCTACTCCTATTCACATGGCAGGAAATTTCAGGGTGTCTCCTATCAGAAGACAGGTGCATCTCCCTGTTAGATCTAGGCATGTTTTAAATAAGTTCCCATTAAATTGAGGAATTTGCCCAATTGGTGGATAGATGATAACCACAACTTTTCAGAATTCACAAACTCTAGCCATTCTGAATTAAATCATTTAAATTTACAATTTTATTCTGTAACTTGAATTAACAGCTGCAGGAAGCTGCAGCTGTGTAGATGCCTTGAAATTTGAGGCAACACAGCTGCTGCTAGATGGATGTGGGCACAGAGTCCTAAGCAAGGGAGTTATAGCTCCAAAGTGGCTCTGGGTCCTACTGTAGCTCTTCTAGTTGGTTGACTGCTAGACAAGGTTGGATGCAAACTGACCTTGATGCTCTACACAGTATTTCTTGTAGGTGGCTTCACCATGGTGATTGGGGTTTAGAACATATGAATGCTTTATGGGGGTCATCTTCTGACTATCCTACTGAGTAGATTTACTTCTTTTATTATCCCAGTATATATAGCTTAAGTATCCTACCCAGAAATCCACAAACCACTTGTTTCATGCATGTAGCTGATGGATATCACTGGGATATGCACTGGACTGTATCTATTTTTATTTCATGCTGCTGCTCATGTGCTTCAGGCCAGAAATCCCAAGGTTACTGATGACTAAGCTTAGGAAGCAGGAAACCATGACCAAAATGAAATTTTATTTGTTGGTTAAATCAGAAACAAGAGGTGGAACAAAAGAAATATAGGCATATGGACCAGAGATTTCAACAAGCAAGTTTGAAGAATCCAACAATTCACAAGTCCTTTCTTATTGGTGTGTTTCTAATGGCTTTTCAATAATTCTCAGGAATCAGTGCAATGATGTTCTATACCGAGATCATTTTTGAAGAGGCCAACTTTAAGGAGAGCAGACTTATTTCAGTAATTGTGGGCATCCTATAGGTGGTCTTCATGCTGTAGCTACTCTTGTTTTAGACAGAGCAGACCGAAGTTTATTCTGTTGTTGTCAGGCATTATTATGGCTCAAAGTTGTGTAATGTTTGACATCTACTTTAAAACTACTCCTCAGATTCTTAACAACCCTTTACAACCTGGCCTCCTCACATATTTCAATCCAGAGTTGGTGGGAGAAAATGTTGGATTGCTGTGGTTAATGGCATTTTAGCATGATATTCTTCCTCACAGACTTTTCCTTAACCTGATGTCCCATTGTCTGTCTAGAGGCATCAGAGATATTCCAAGTCCAAATCAAAAGTCTGGCCAGTGGAGTCTGTGTTCTTAACAGCTGGATCGTGGTCTTTCTTGATAAAGAAATTAGCAGCCTCATGGGTTTTCTGACTACATATGGAACTTTCTATTGTTTCTCTACTTTCTGCTTGCTCAGTGTAATTTTCACATTATACTGTTTTCCTGAAACAAATGGGACTTTGGAGCAAACTGAAGCACATCATCAAGGAAGATGGTGGAATTCTATTGAGAGCAGCCTTGCCAGACAAGGGGACACTGTCTGATCGAAATGGAAAGAAAATGATGATTTGAATATGGGGCTTTTCTATATTTCCCAATAAGCATAATCTCTAACTGGAATTCTAGACTTTAGCTGGAACTAAGAGAACCAATACAAAATATGTGTAAAAACAAGATTTTAATTGCTTCTGAATATAGTTCGAGTAGATTTTTTTTTCCTTTTTACACAGACCATCTCCAGAGAGGACCCTGAGAGCCTTCATTATTGAATAGGTCTCAGCCCAGTTGTATTGGGTATAGCGTGGTATAGCAGCTATGGCTGCTATGAATATACCAGTGTAGTTCTGAATCACAAAGTATAATAGACTTTCTTCATAGAAGGCAGAACCAAAACATTTATTCAAACACCAGAAAGCCAAATCCCAAAACCAGAACAATGAATCCATCATAGAAACAAAGAAATCTATACATATTATCAATGCAGGGGGCATCAATATCCCTAAGCCTTCCCTCCATTGGGCACTCCCACAAACCAAGCTCCCTCTGGCAAAAATGCCCCTCTCTTACCCATATTAGCTGCTCTGTTCTCTGACTGCCTCCTCTCTCTCCAAGCTATGACTCCCACCATCTCTCTCCCAGCTCCGATGAACACCAACTTCTTGCTCCACCCATTCTGTGAGCTCCTCCCATAACAGGTTCATGTGACTCAGACTTCCATGTGACTCAGACAGGTCACATAGGCCTATTAATGGATGGGAAGACCTTCAAATTGTGTTACCATTACATGTAGTGTATGGGGTTCCTGTTGGAGTCTATTCCCAATTAATTCTTGATTAAATTGTATAAGAAAAAAAACTACAGGAACTTTGAAGTCTTAGCATTGGTTTCTTTCACCTATGCATTTTTCTTTATATAATTGAAGGGATCAGACTCAAGTATTGGATCTATCTCTCACCCTTTAGAGTAGCAGAGAATTTTAGGAATTGATTTCCATTCAGATTACTTTTTTAATCTTCTGAAAAAATTCAATCAAGAAGAAAAGTATACTTTTCCACGAATAAATATTTTCTTCTGAAAAAATCAGCTCTATTCCATTTCTTTCATTATAGTTGAGCTTATTTCAGTAATCCAACAAATGTATTGGGTCTCTTATTTTTTGGTATCTGTGGCCCATTAGAGCTGAAGTTTCACCAGTGTTATAAGCAATTAATTTTTTTACTTTTGTTCATAAACCATGAGATAAAAGAATATCTGAAGAATCATGATTATAAGTGACATAAAGAATAACAGAAAGATGTATGATAGTGGTAAGCAAGTGATATCATATTACCAATGTTAAAATGAGAGAAGAAATCTAAAAATAACCAAGGACATGTATAGGAAGAAATGTGGGATTTGGAATCAGAAGCTGTAGATTCAAATTATGGCTCTGCTATTTGCTATCTGAATAAATGTAGGCAAGTTATATAATTTCTTTCAGCCTCAGTTCTTTCATCTATAAAATAACAGGGTTGGAATAAATGGCCTTTGAAGTCCCTACCTACCTTAGACCTATCATCTTATGATCCCATTTTGACCAGTATGTGATGCTGTCAGGTAAGGTGAGAATCTAGTTCCCATATTTAGAATTTGGGATGGGCCATTGATCTCAAACTATGCCTTTCATCTCCCATAAAGATGGTCAAGAGAATGTGACCTTCTTCTGGTCAGTGGCTTTATTTTGCCCCTTCCTCCAGTGACTAGAATCTTCATTAAGTGTTTGTCACACTACACCATCAAAATCTTGAATGCTTATGATTCTGTAGCTTTGGGTCTCGATTCTTGTGTTTTGGATCTCTCTATTAATAAGTAACATGTAAGATTCATTAATAAGAAGACCAAAATCATAACATGTTCATTATTACAGCTCAGAGTCCCTCAAACTAGCAAGAAACATTAGATATTTAGGACTGAGGTTCAAATTTCTGTTCTGTTTAGCTATGTATATTCCAATATATTGATTAATTTTGCCCATTGTAACCCCTCTCTGTTAATTAGCACATGTGTCACAAAGCATTTATTACCACACATAATTTTATGTGAGACAAATGTAGGATATAATGTGTTGAATTCATCATTGGGGAAAGGGTAACCAATTAAACTTTGACTGTTATTTCACTGATTTCAAGGGGCACCAACAGCCAAAATCTTCAGTTAATTTAAGCCACATACTTTCCTTCCCCACAGTTAAATAGGTGATGTGGTGGAAATCAGCAAAGATTTATAGTGACTAATCCTTCTTCTAGTCCCTGCCCCCACCTTCTACCCCAGTGTTAATCTCCGTTAAAATCACCCTCTTCTTCTTCAAACCCAAACTAAACTTTGTGTTCTCACTTCAGATCAAACTCCAGCTCCTAAGAGTCTCTCTGTCTTTCACTTCTAGCCAAGAGGAGCTTACATTGTCACCCTGGGCCACAGTTCCGAGAGGTACATGAAGACATCCTCTGAAATCTTCCCTTTCTTCATCAAAAGTAGTTCACTTCACTCAAAGCCTGGGCATGCTGATTCTGTGATACAGATAAATATCATGCAGAGTGACCAAGTATGGATGGCTTGTTGTTTCAGCTGGTCAGAGGAGTGCCCACATGAGATCCTGTACCTTTTGAAATGTTGAGAATATTTTTTTTTCTTTTTAAAATAGAGTAGGCATTTTGTTTTTTTGTTTTGATAATTTTATTTTAACATAGTATATACTTTTCTTACTTGAATGATTCAGAATGTCTAGAACAATTTAGTGTGAACATTTCAAAACATTACCTCTGGCTGGTAGTGAGCATGAAAAGTTTCTGGTCCCTAAATGAAAAAATAAAGTATTAGGGGAAAAAAAAAAGTTATGATTCTCTAAGCACAGGCAATTAGGCTCAAAACTAATTCATAACTTTATCTACTGTGTTCACCATGCATGAATTCCAAAATCAGGGATACAGAAGGAGTTATTTTTAAATAATGCATTCTGTGTTCTCTCCATGGAATGCACATGGAATGTTAGCAAATAGTATTAATGAAAGGTTTGGAGTGTTGGGGAGGAGAATGATAGTGTGGGAGGATGGGGAGGATAGTGGTGACTATTCTTACTGAGTTTCTGCCTCTTTCACATGGATTTTTAAAACACTTTGAGCTTTTAAAAGAACCTTCTTGAAAAAAGGAATATGTTTGCATGCATCTCAGGGAAAAGATGGAAGGAAATCCAACTCTGTATTTACCATCTTCCAAATTACTCAAACTACATGAAAAACTTTTGATGATGACTATGTGAATTTGGGGCCTGGAGCTACAAGCTTGTAGCTTCTATTTGACAAAGAGAAAACTTAAGTAATGTATTTCGATTGTTTCTTCAGTGCTATAAGTTAATAGGAGAATTGGGCTAGTATTCATGTATATTGCAATCAAATGCACTAAAAAATACATTCATTTCATCAAACTGTCAATAAATACCCCAAGATATTTTCTATTAAATTTCAAACCAACCATAGCTTTTTGTTTACGTTTTTGTTTTTTTATTTAATTGCATTTAATGATGAAAAATGCACCATGAGTAATAAAAGAAAAGGGGGATAGCTTGCAATTATAAAAGGAACAATGAGAGTAATGTAATTAATCTGGTCCTTTAAAATCTGTCTTTTAGTTTTAGCTCAGCCACTTACTTGCTGCAAGCAAGCAATTCATTTCTTTTCATTAAAGCTGAATTTCCTTATCTATAAAATGAGAGTAATAATGCCTTTTACGACCTGTTTCAGTGTTGATGAAATTGATGTAAACTTTATTTAAATATAACCACTAGGGGGCACTAGATAGCACGGTAGGCTAAATGTCAGTCATCCACGAAGTCGGAGGACCAACTAAACATACTGTTACTACTTATTCTGTCCTTATGGATAGGGCTTTTATAGCTGCCCAGGGACAAAGTTTTCACTTTCGAGCACAACCAGGGCTTTGAAATTAAAAGAAAAATGTAGCCGTTGCTGTCATTTACTACTCTGTGACTACTTGCTATGATTACATAAAATATACTATCTTCTCTCTTAGTGAGTGGAGCGTTGAATCTTCAATCCAATGTAATCTGCAGTGTTAAGCATGTAATTATAAAAATATGTACCAATACTTCAGATCTCTCCTTTCAGAGTTCTCTTTCCATACTCAATCTTCCATGGACATTCAGAAGAATACATCTGACAAGAAGGTATTTATCTGTTTTAATGAACTCCCCAAAAGCCCAATAAAAACTCAAAAGGCAGTTTTAAATTATGTATCTGTTTAAAACAGAATTACTTAGCCTACCTCTAGAAGAGTGAGATGAAGATGCTATATTTATCCATTTCCCTTCATTCTTTTCTCTGAGATAACAGCAACACAAACAACGATGCTTTAAGGTTTGCAGACCACTTTTATAAATGTTAACTCACTTGATCCTTACAGCAACTGTATAAGATAGGGACTCATTCTTAATTTGCATAACTGAGACACAGAGATTTTAGTTGACCTGCTTAGAGTTACATACCTAGTAAGTATCTGAGGTAGGATTTGAACTCAGGTCTTCTCAGTTTCAAGTCCCACTTGTCCACTGTGCCACACAGTTAAGAGGGTTGAAGAGAGACAGTAGGTTAGAATATGTAAGTGAAGATGGGAGATAAAACTATTCTTACAGAGAGCCCAGGAGAAAATCATTGATGTCTACTTAACAAATAGATACTGAAAGAGATATTTTAGGCAGTCCTAAGACATGAATTGTACTGTTGTTTGAAAGCGTTTCCTAGGTGAAGTTGGAGTGAGCTGTAGATTTTGAGTCAAGTTCTCTCATAATCTTTCAGCCTCAAGGTCAAGCCAAAATTTTCCGGAGGATCATGGAAAAGAGTATTGAGAAATTTCTAACCGAAAGCACAGCTTTCCATTTCTTGGGTCTCAATCTCCTCGAAAATGCCTGAAGGAAGTGTGGCCAAGATAGCGTTACACAAATATGGCACATTATTCTAGTTCATCCTCCCTTACTGCATTACTTTGAATTAAATATACCTGCATCTATATCTATATATCTATATCTACATATCTATATCTATATCTCTATATCTGTCTATACACACACACACACACACACACACATACACACACACCTTGAATTAAACTTATATTTCTTTGAGTGTTCACTTTTCTGACTGTAACATGTACTAGGCTACTTCCACTTCTCTCACTACTTTTCCCCTTTCAGTAAATAGGGAAAACAAAGTATTCTCTTCAAGGAATACGTTTGGTGATGGTGGGGATAGGTACAAGACTGATTGAGACAGGAACGTAGTGGAAGAGCAATGCATTTTTTATATTGAGAGCATCGTGACCACCCTAAGAGTGGAGAAAGACTGGAATAGAGCTTTGTTTGGTCCTCACAAATATTTTTCTTTTGTTTTTCTAAAAAGGCAGCAATAATTTGCTGGGTGTCATCTCAGCATGTTTTATTTATTTCTTTCTGTATTTATTTGTTTGCTTATTTCTTTATTTCTAGTTTGTAAAGCTAATGAAGTATGTTATCATGCCATGGAAATGGTTAGAGAGGGAAAAAAAGAAAGAGGAAGGTAATCTGGCAAAAAATATTGCAATTGCCTCACTCATCAGCCTGATCTTCTTAATTTCTGTTCACACATGTGGAATCTGAGAACACTACTTTCAAAAGTAGTGATCAAATTCACCTCAATATCATTCAATCTTACAGAAAATGAAATATAGAATTTAAGCTTAATTTATGGAGTAAAGAAAACCATACCATCCTATGAGCCTGTGAATAAGAGAAAAGGGCAATTCTGCCAATGGGGCTAATGTTTGTTTCATGTCACTTCACTTGACATAAATCATAAGGATTAGTGGTTATTTATTCTATGATTTATGTTTTATTTTCTTTGTAAAAATAAAAACAAACAAAAATACTCTTTTCCTCTTAGTTTTGAATTTCATGCTTGCTAGTAGGGAATCTGTTATAATATAACGAGAGTATATATATATATATATATATATATATATATATATATATATATATATATATATACGTGTGTGTGTGTGTGTGTGTTCCCAGATTTTTTGAGTTGGGTTGTGACACAAGAAAGTAAGAAAATTTCCTCAAGTATGGCACAATTATTTGGATCATGAGTCTTTGGTTAAAGGGTACCATGAGGATAATAGTATGTTGACTGCCCATTTAAAGGAGAATGAACCAAGTCACTTTTTAAGCTAAAAATTTCAAGTAACATATATTTTATTAATAAGTCTCTTTCATTACCACCTCTTCTATTGAGCCTCATAAAACAAAACAAAACAAAACACTTCATTCTGTATTTTAAATACATCACTTCCCAATCAGGAGGTGAGTGGCATGTTTCATCTTCATTATATCAATGCCTAGAGTTCTGAAGTGTTTCATAGCTGAATTTATAGCATTGTTAATGTATAAATTATTCTCAGAGTTCTGCACACTTGCTTCATTCTACATTAGTTTGTAAAGGTCTTCTAATTCTGAAATTGTGCATTACATCATTTCTTATGACAATAATATATCATTACATTGGTATAACATATTTTTTCAGTCGTTTTCCCAGGAGAGAGCAGAAGACTTCTTGAGAGAGTTTCCAGCTCAAAGCTCTTTAATCCCATTAACAAGTTTGAACCACAATATGGTATAATGGAATAAGCTCTAGATTTGGAGCCAAATTAGAGATCTGGCCCTTCTACTTACTTTCCAAGTGACATCAGACAAGTTGTATCTACTCTCTCTTGATATAAAGTGCATTGGAGTAGATGATCTCTTTTAATTTTAAATCTATGTCCTCTCCCCACTGATATTGTAACAGCTCAGCAGTCCAGTGTCAGTAAATGACATCTTTCCTACAAATACTACATATTAATGAAATGAAATTGAAAATTGGAACAGATTTGGTGGGCAATCCTGCACTTGCCTGCCTTAGTAAACAACAAAATGAGTCTGTATTGCATGGTAATATATGTATGAAAAGCAGCATGGTGTACTGAATAGGGAGTTGGCCTCTGATCCAGAAATATATAGCTTCAAGTCCTACCAAATATACTGGCTACATAATCCTGGGCAAGTTCCCTAATGGCTCAATGTTCCAGGCAATTCTCTATCACTAAATTGCACAGAAGTTTCCAATCTGTACTGGAAAAGGAACTTCCTCACTTAAAATCATAGGTTAGTCAAAAAGTAAACAAACAAGTGAAAACAAACCCCAGTAAACATATTAATGTAATGATAACAGTAATAAAGGCTTTTAGTTATATAGCTGCCTAAAGCTCATAACCACCCTGTGAGATAGGAAAGTAGCATTAATATTATTATTTCCATTTTATATTTGGGAAAAAAATGAAGGAACAAACAAAAACATGGAGGCTTACAGGAAGTGAATTGCCCAAAATTGTAAGTTGAGCAAGTAGTGGAGCAATTAAAGTGTTAGCCTCCATCCACAAGTCCCAAACTCTAAATGAATCCTATTATTTTAATAATGTTACATGTTAATGCTGTGCAGGGAACATGGATTGTATTAATAAAAACAAAACCCTACTCCTATTTCCTTGACTTTAGAATTATCACACAGCGAAAAACATAATGTTATGATTTAATTTCAATTTTGATTACCTGGACTCATAGAATCATAACTTTGTTTTCTTCAGGGGAACCAAAACGTGTTATATTCTCGTGACTTAAAGTAATTATTTTGAGTATTGTTAACTTAAATTTCAATGATGACATGACCTCGTAGGGTGCTGAGTTTTCTGGGACTGTTTGACTGTAGACTAATTGGTCCTAGATAGCTTGGCCAGTTGTGATTTTTTCTTATTCTTACTTCATTCCTGTATCTACTTGATGATGTCACTACCCGTCATCATCTGCAGCTGTCTTTTGTTTTCTTTGGTTTTTTCTTTCTTCTTTTTTCACCTTCTATTTCTTCTGCTCAGTTCTTTGATGATGGGTTTTGGATTCATACTCAATTCCAGCTAAGGAGCTACTTACTTCTTTTTTCTTCCCACTTTATTATGGTCATTACTAAAACTATAGCTAATAATTTTTGCATCTAATGTATCTCAACTATAAAAGTAGGCAAAACAGCACAAAGTATGGATTCATTTTATCTGACCATCCTCATTAGGTCTAGTCCTACATTTCTCCTCTACTTCTTGGCTAAACTACTTGAAAAAAGTTGTCTTTAAATTTAATTTAAAGTTATATTATACCAAACAACTTATCAGAGGAACACTGTATAGAACTTGACAAAATAATAACAAAATTCATTTGGAGAAACAAAATATCTAGACTATCAAGGGAAATAATAGGGGCAGAGCAAAAGTAAGGAGAATAAAATTTCCAGACCTTAAACTATATCATAAAACAATAGTCATTAAAAACTTTTGATATTGGCTAAATTATAAGGAAGTAAATCAATGGAACGGATTGGACAAGGGAGAATGAGAAATAATGAACTCAATAACCCAGTGTTCAATAAATAGGAAAGAACTCCCAATCTGATAAAAATTGCCATGAATACTGAAAATCAGTCTGGCAGAAACTTGGCCTAGTCTATAACCTTATGCCAAGGGGTCAGATCATGAAATACATGAAAATCCATGGAAGCACAAATATGCCACAAACACTCTTGATTCTTTTCTTTTGGAGAAACAGTAGTAAAGCTACCTATAATCAAGAGAGTTAGTAGGGAATACACAGTGTCAAAGCCAGGCAATGGAAATCTTCCTGAGCTCTTCTCTGCTAAAAATTTCTCCGCTCTCCCCTGTGTTGTAATACTCACAACAGTTGTTCTGGCATGATGATTGTATACTGACAGCATTGTGAGAATCACAGAATCATAGAATTTAAGGGCCCTAACAAACCATCTATTGAAGACATTACCTAACCCAATAAATTTATATTTTTGAAAAAAAAAAACTGAGGGGTGGTGCCAAGATGGCCACATGAAAGCAGCACCTTACTAGAGATCTCTCACAAGTTCTGTAAGGTACCTCCAAAAAAGTGAATCTGAGCAGATCTGAGAGAGTTAGAATCCACTATTAGTCTGAGGGGGGCAAATTGCCAAGGCAGGAGAGTCCAAAAGTTTGACAGGACAGATCTGTAAGCTGGGAGAGTGCTCAGAGTGTGGAGCTGTACCAGACAACACCAAAGTGGAAGCAGTTGTGTAAACCAGCCAGCAATCCAGGCTGGGAGAAAGCTGGGCACCCGAAACTGGCAGAGATCCCCAGGCCTCTCAACACAGGATGAGAGTCTGTCGAAGTGACAAGAGGCAGCAGCACAATGCCTTTGTCTCTAAGACTCCTGAGGCTTGCAGCCCAGAGGTTTGAAAAAGCACCTTCTTGAACTTCCAGGAGATATAATGGCCAGGTAAACAGCTCTAATAGCTCCCTCCTTGACCCAGAGAATTCCTTGGAAAAAACTCTGGAATAGAGGAGACAGAAGTGAGGCTCTACTGGCTGAACAGTGGGAGTTCCTGAGTCCCAGAAGGGCAGAGCCAGCAGGGGTCAACACCAGCAGCCCAGACATATGTTGGCACAGCCAGGGAAAGTGGCAGACACCAGCACAGACAACAAACAGCTGAGACCATTGCTGAAGAGCAACAGTGCTGGAGAGTAGCTCCAGGGGAAAAAGAGACTTCAGGCAGCCAGCCCCCTCCCCCACACCTCAGGAAACTGAAGGCTATAATACACAAAGCCAGTAACTAGACTCACAATGCCCAGAACAAGAAACCTGGGACAGATATCCCTGAGCCCCAAAAGGAGAAATCCATTGTAAAGCCATGAAAAACTTAACCAACATGAAAAAGAACACGAAAAAACCTAGGATAGTTGATTCTTTTTATGGAGACAGGGATGATCAAAATACCAATTCAGGAGAGGATAGTATTGACGTTATACCCACATGAGATACCTCAAAAGGGAATGTGAACTGGTCTGAAGCCCCAAAAAGCATTACTGGAAGAGCTAAAGGAGGATTTTAAAAACCAAATTATCAAGGTAAAAGAAAAAATGGAAAAAAATGAAAAAAAAACACTGATGAAATCAAGTTTTAAAAAATAATGTCGGCGAAATGGCTATGGATATTCAGAATCTAAATAGAGAAAATGGCACCCTGAAAGGTAAAATCAACCAACTGGAAAAGGAGGCTCAAAAGCAAAATAAAGACAGCAACTCATTAAAAATTAGAAATGAGCAAGTGGAAACTAATGACTCTATGAAGCATCAAGAAGTAGTAAAACAAAATGTAAAGAATGAAAAAATTAGAAGAAAATGTGAAATATCTGATTGGAAAAACAACTTAACTGGAAAACAGACCCAGGAGAGAAAATTTAAGAATTATTAGTCTACCAGAAATCCACAAAGAAAAAAGAGGATTGACAGTATCTTCAAAGAAATTATCAAAGATAATTTCCCAGAGGTACTAAACCAGATGGTAAAATAGTCATTGAAAGAATCCATCAATCACCCCATGAAAGAAATCCCAAATTGAAAACTCCAAGAAATATTATAGCCAAATTTCAGAATTACAAAGTCAAGGAGAAAATGCTGCAAGCAGCCAGAGAGAAACAATTCAATTATCATGCAACTACAGTCCAGATCATGCAGGATCTTTCAGCTTCTACATTAAATGACAGGAGAAATTGCAATATGATATTCTGAAAGGCAAAAGAGCTGGGACTAAAACCAAGGATCAACTATCTAGCAAAACTGAGCATAATTTTTTCAGGCAAAGAGATGGATATTTGAGGAAATAACAGAATTCCAGACCTTCCTGATGAAAAGGCCAAAACTCAATGGAAAATTTGATCTTCAAATACGAAACTCAAAAGAGAAATAAAAAGGTAAACAGGAGGGGGGCGGAACCAAGATGGCGGCCGGGAAGCAGTGACTGGCATGAGCTCCCCACCAAGTTCCTCCAAAAACCTATAAAACAATGGCTCTGAACCAATTTTAGAGCTGCAGAACCCACAAAGTGGCAGAGGGAAGCAGGGCTCCACCGCAGGACAGCCTGGATGGTCTCTGGGTAAGGTCGGTCCCACATGGACCTCCCAGCCCCCAGCCGAGGGGAGTGGAGCTGAGCGCAGCGCGCACGGCACGAACAGACCAGACACGGACCTACCAGACCAGGAGATGAGCGGAAAGTGCCCTGGCATCCCGAAATACCGAGCTGTGGCATGTACCAGACCTCTCAACCCACAAAGAGCAAAGACAGCAGAGAAGGTTAGTGGGAAAA
>CM053625.1:193324883-193340514 GCA_028646595.1 Phalanger gymnotis
AAGGGGGATAGGTTAGGAAGAAGCAAAATATAGTTAATCTTTCACAACATGAGTATTGTGGAAGGGTTATACATAATGATATCCACGGGGCCCATGTTGAATTGCTTCACTTCTTAGGGAGGGTGGATGGGAAGGGAACAGGGGATAGAGGAAGGGAAAGGGGGATGGGAAGGGAATGGGGCGACGGAGGGGAGGGCTGACTGGGGAACAGGGCAACCAGAATGTACGCCATCTTGGAGTGGGGGGGAGGAAATTGGGAGAAAATTTGTAGTTGAAATGCCTGTGAAAATCAATGCTGAAAACCAAACATGTCAAAAATAAATTAAATAAAAAAGGTAAACAGGGGGAAAACCCCCAACAAAACTTATTAATCAATAAGGGCAAATTATTTACTTCTTATATATGGGATCATATCATCTTATATGTGTTATACATGTCAATCTGGAGAATAGTACAGTTATTATGGTAGTTGAAAGGGATGCACATAGACTGTAGATGTCTGTGTAAATGATATAAGGATAAAAAACATAATTAAGAGATGTAAAGTGAGGGTTCTGGGAGAAGAGGTAAGGAGGTAGAAGAAAACGGTAAATTACATCAAATGAAGAGGCACAAAAACACATCATTGTAGAGGGAAAGAAATGAGGGAGAAGAGCAATAGTTGAGCTTTACTCTCATCAGATTTGGTTCAAGAAGGGAATAACATACCCTGATAAATATAGAAATCTAACTTGCCCTACAGGCAGTAGGAGGGGAAAGGGGAAAGAAAAGAGGGGGTGGTTAGAAGGGAGGGAAGAAGTAGCAAGTGGAAAATGGGAAGATAAGGGAGGGGAATCAAGAGGGAGGGTAAACTGAGGAAGGCAGTGGCCAAAAGCAAAACTTTATTGAGCAGTGGAAGGGGGAAAGGGAGAAATAAAAGCATAAACATGGGGGAAATAGGATGGAGAAAAAGACACAGATAGTAATCCTAACTGTGAATATGAATGGGATGAACTCTCCCATAAAACAGAAGTGGATAGCAGAATGGATTAAAAACCATAATCCTACAATATGCTGTTTACAAGAAACATATTTGAAACACACGGATACACACAGGATAAAGGTAAAAGTCGAGTAAAATCTATTGTGCTTCAGCTAAAGTAAAAAAAAAAAAAGCAGGGGTGGCAATCCTAACCTCAGATGAAGCAAAAGTAAAGATGGATCTAATTAAAACAGATAAGGAGGGACACTACATCCTGCTAAAAGGCACCATAAACAATGAAACGATATCATTGTTTAACATATATGCACCAAGTGCTGTGGGATGCACATTCTTGGAGGAGAAGTTAAGGGAGTTACAGGAAGAAATAGACAGAAAAACCATAATAATTGGAGACCTCAATCTCCCCCTTCTCTGAACTTGATAAATCTATCCTGAAAATAAATAAGAAAGAAGTTAAGGAGGTGAACAGAATTTTAGAAAAGGTAGATATGATAGACTTCTGGAGAAAACTGAATGGGGATAAAATGGAATATACTTTTTTTTTCTCAGCAGTACATGGCACATACTCAAAAACTGACCATGTACTAGGGCATAAAAACTTCACAATCCAGTGCAGAATGGCAGAAGTAGTCAAAGCATGCTTTTCTGATCATGATACAATAAAAATTATTTGTAATAAAGAACTACGAAAAAATAAGCTAAAAATTAATTGGAAACTAAACAATCTAATTCTAAAGAATGAGTGGGCCAAAGAACAAATCAGAGAAACAATTAATAACTTTATTCAAGAGAATGACAATAATGAGACAACAAACCAAACCATATGGGATGCAGTAAAAGCATATTCTTAGGGTAAGTTTTATATCTGTAAAGACGTACATGAATAAAATAGAGAAAAAGGAAATGAATGAATTTGGCATGCAACTGAAAAAGCTAGAAAAAGAACAAATTGAAAATCCCCAATGAAATACCAAATTAGAAATACTGAAAATCAAAAGAGAGATTAATAAAATTGGAACCAAGAAAACTATTGAATTAGTAAATAAAACAAAGAGCTGGTTTTACAAAAAAAAAAACCAATAAAATTGATAAACATTTGGTCAATTTGATTAAGAAAAATGAAAGAAGAAAATCAAATAACCAGCATCAAAAATGAAAAAGGTGAATTCACCTCCAAATGAAGAGGAAATCAAAACAATAATTAAGAATTTTGTCCAATTGTATGCCCATAAATTTTATAACCGTAGGGATGTGGATGAATATCTACAAAAATATAAATTGCCCAGGTTAAAAGAAGAGGAAGTAAAATTTCTAAATAACCCCATCTCAGAAAAAAGAAATTGAGCAAGTCATCAATGAACTCCCTAGGAAAAAATCTCCAGGGGCATATGATTTTACATGTGAATTTTATCAAATATTTAAAGAACAATTAATTCCTATACTTTATAGACTATTTGGGAAAATAGGTGGAGTCCTACCAAATTTTTTTTATGACACAAATATGATACTAATATCCAAACCAGGAAGAGTCAAAGCAGAGAAACAAAATTATAGACCAATTTCCATAATGAATATTAATACAAAAAATTTAAATAAAATATTGGCAAAAGGATTGCAGCAACTTATCACTAGAATAATACACTATGACCAGGTAGGATTTATTCCAGAAATGCAAGGCTGGTTCAATATTAGGAAAACTGTCAGCATAATTGCTCGTGTGAACAGCAAAACTAGCAGAAACAATATGATGATCTCAACAGATGCAGAAAACGCCTTTGACAAAATACAACACCCATTCCTAATAAAAACACTAGAAAGCATAGGAATAAATGGAGTCTTCCCTAAAATTATAAATAGCATCTACCTAAAACCATCAACAAGCATTATTTGTAATGGGGATAAGTTAGATGCCTTCCCAATGAGATCACAGGTGAAACAAGGATGTCCATTATCACCTCTACTATTCAATTTGGTACTAGAAACGTTAGCTGTAGCAATAAGAGAAGAAAAAAATTGAAGGAATTAGAATATGCAAAGTAGAAGCTAAATTATCACTTTTTGCAGATGATATGATGATTTACTTAGAAAATCCTAGAGAATCAAGTAAAAAACTACTTGAAATAATAAACAACTTTAGCAAAGTTACAGGATATAAAATAAACACACATAAATCCTCGGCATTCCTATACATTGCTAACAAAGCCCAACAGCAAGATACAGAAAAAGAAATTCCATTCATAGTTACTGTAGACACTATAAAATATTTGGGAGTCTATCTGCCAAGACAAACCCAGAGCCTATACGAACATAATTATGAAACAATTTTCACGCGAATAAAGTCAGATCTAAATAAATGGAAAAATATCATTTGCTCATAGTTAAGCAGAACTAATGTAATAAAAATGACAATTTTAGCTAAATTAATTTATCTATTCAGTGCCAAATTAAATTAATTTATCTATTCAGTGCCAAAGCAATCAAACTACCAAACTACCAAAAAATTATCCAGAGCTGGATAAAATAATAAGAAAATTCATCTGGAACAACAAGAGGCCCAGCATATATAGGGAACTAATGGAAAGAAATGCTTGGGAAGATGGCCTAGCCATACCAGATACTAAACTGCACTATAAAGCAGTAGTCATCAGAACTACCTGGTACTGGCTAAGAAACAGAGTTGTGGATCAGTGGAATAGGATAGGTACACAAGATGGAGTAGTCAACAACTGTAGAAATCTACTCTTTATAAACTCAAAGAATCCAGCTTCTGGGCTAAGAATTCACTATTTCACAAAAACTTCTTGAAAAGTTGGAAAATGGTAAGGCAGAAACTAGGCATAGACCAATATCTTACACCATATACCAAAATAAAGCCAAAATGGGTTCATGATTTAGGAATAAAGGATGATACTATAAGCGATGTGGGAGAGCAAGGAATAGTTTACCTATCAGATTTATGGAAAAGCAAAGAATTCATGACACAACAAGAGATAGAGAGCACTACAAAATGCAAAATAGATAATTTTGATTATGTTAAATTGAAATGTTTTTGTATAAAAAAGCCAATGCAATGAATATTAAGAGGGAAGCAGAAAATTTGGAGAAAATCTTTACAGCTAGTGTCTCTGATAAAAGCCTCATCTGTAAATATACAGGGAACTGAGCCAAATTTATAGGAATACAATTCATTCCCCAACTGAGAAATGGTCAAAGGATATGAACAGGCAGTTTTCTGAGGAAGAAATTAGAGATAGCTATAGACTTATGGAAAAATGCTCAAAATCACTACTGATTAGAGAAAGGCAAATCAAAACAACTCTGAGGTACCAAATCTCTCCTGTCAGATTGGCTAAAATGACAAAACAGGAAAATGATAAATGTTGGAGAGGATGTGGGAAAATTGGAACACTGTTACACTACTGGTGGAGTTGTGAAATGATCCAGCCACTCTGGAAGGCAATTTGGAATTATGCCCAAAGGACTATAAAAGTGTTCATACCCTTTGACCCAGCAATACTGCTTCTACAGTTGTATCCTAAAGAGATCACACAAGTGGGGAAAGGACCCATACGTACAAAAAATTTATAGTGGCTCTTTTTGTAGTAGCAAAAATTGGAAACCAAAGGGATGCCCATCAATTGGGGAATGGTTTAACAAGTTGTGGTATATGAATGCAATAGAAGACTATTGTGCTATGAGAAATGGGGAAGATATGGACTTCACCATAACCTGGAAAACCATACATGATATAGTGCTAAGAGGTGCAGAACTAGGAGAATATATACAACCATAGACATATGGATTCTGTAATGACTAACCTTGATAGTCTTTGCTCTTCTCAGCAATATAAGGTGCAAAGACAACTCCAAAGGACTCATGATGGAGACTGCTATTTGCATCCAGAGGAAGAACTACTGATTTTGAATGCAGATTAAGACACACTTTATGCTAGCTTTTTTTTTCCTTTGTTTTTTTTTCTCTTTTGTTTTTGTCTTTTTTTATTTTTTTGGGGTGGGGGTTGTTTCTTCTTTCTCATGATTCATTCCATTGGTCATAATTCTTCTTTACAGCTTGACTACTGTGTAAATGTGTTCAATGCAAAGTTATATGAAGAAGATATATAGGATTCCAAGACATTTGCAGAGGGACTGGGGAGGGGAGGAAGAAAATCTGAAACTCAAAATTATGTGGAACCAGGTGTTGTAAATTAAAAATAAAAAATTTGAAAAAAAAGAAAAAAAAATAGCCATTCTTTGTTAAAAACTTCTAGTAGGGAGGAAACAACTATCTCTGAATTTAACCCATTCCACTTTTGGATAGGGCAGCTAGGTGGTGCAGTGGATAGAGAAATGGGCCTGAAGTCAACCTTAGTTGAAATCCAGCCTGACACTTAGTAGCTGTGTGACCTTGGGCAAGTCACTTTACCTTGTTTTCCCCAGTTTTCTCATCTGTAGAATGAGCTGGAGAAAGCAAACCACTCAATTATCTTTGCTAAGAAAACCCCAAATAGAATCATAAAAGTTGGATATGACTAACTGATGAAACAATAACAAATTTTTGGATTGCTCTAGCTTCTAGGAAATTTTTCTTCTTGTGTCAAGGCAAAATCTGCTTTTCTGACTCCTGGAACCATTGTGATCTTAATTTTATACTTCAGGGTGAAGAAGAACAATTTGAATCCCCCCCTCTATATAAAATCTCTTCAAATTCTTGAAGAGAGACATCATAAATCATCTAAGTCTTTTTTCCTCCATACTTTCTCTTTAGCTCATCCAAATGATTTTCACATAGCAAAATCTTCAATTTTATCACCATCTGGCTCCAAAACAGATATGCTCCAACTTGTCAGTGACCTTCCTAAAAGGTGGAATCTAGAATTGAACACAGTAATGTAAATATCCATGAATATAACAGTTGATGGCAATACTATCAGTTGCCTTTTCTTGGATACACTTTATCTTTTCCTTGCAGTCTATTACATAACATTTGATATTTTGACTCCCTGCCATATGATGCAATTACCTTATATAGAACTTGTAGTTCACTGTAAGCCTCAGATTATTTTCATGTTATTTTTGTCTAGCCATTGTGTACTCATGAAATTGAATTTTAAACAAATATTAAAAACTATACATTTGTCTCTATTGACCCACAGTTACAGCTTATCAAAATCTTTTTGGTCTCTGACTCTCTATAGGGTTATAAAAATGTGTTGAATTTGAAATCAGAGGACATTTTTTCTCAGTGTAACCTTGGAAAAAAATCACTTAATTTCTCTTGCCCTTATTTTTCTCATCTTTGAAATTAAGGGGTTAGATTAGATGAGTTCTGAAGTCCTTTGCAACTCTAAGCCAATGATTTCATAAACTTTTTCATTCATAAATGCATTTTAATGTGATCTGAACACTTAGCAAAAATGTTTTCTACATTCCTGGAAAAATATTGATTATTTCACAGCTAAGTAAAGATGCTTTGGATAGTCCATAGTATTACTTCCATATTGATATCCAGCCATTAGGTTGTTATCTACACATTAATCTTTTGAGCCAGGCCTGGAGTCATTTGATCATTTTAAAATCTACTGCATTTTTTATCTTGTCCCCATCTGTCCTTTTTGTCCATAAGGACTGCATGTAGTACTTTTGACAAATGACTTACTGAAATCTAGGGATAACATTTCTATAACATTCTCTGATCTACTAGTCTAGTTAGTGTGGGGTAAAAAATGAGATTACCTTAGCTTAAACTGTTCTTGACAAAATCTTAATGGGACTGAATAGTCATAGCTTCATTTTCTACACAGTCACAAACCATCTAATTAATAGTACATTATAGAATTTTATCAAGTATCAACTGAACATTATCACTCTGCCCTCCTCACTTTTTTGAAGATCAGATCAGATCAGCATTTTCCACTGTTTAAGTAGAGTACACCCTCCCTTCCTGCCTCTACACTGGCTGTCTCCTGTGACTGCAATGTTCTCCCTCCCTTCTCACCTCTGTCTCTTAGTTCCTTTCTCCTCCTTTATGACTTTGCTCAAATCTCAATTACTATAGAAGGCCTTCTTTTCCCAGTCTCCCCCAGGAGTAATGCCTTTCCCTCTGGGACTTCCTTCCATCTACTCTGAAAAATAACCCTTATGTACCTAGTTATTTCCAAGTCATCTTACCCATTAGGATATGAGCTCCTTGAGGACAGTGATTGTTTCTGCTTTTATTTGTGTCTTCCACACTTAGCACAGTGCTTGGTACATAACAAGCTCTTACTAAATGTGTCTTGACAGATTGTCATCGTTGTTCAGTCATTTCGGTTGTGTCCAACTCTTCAATGACTTCATTTTAGGTTTTCTTGGCAAAGATGCTGGTATGCTTTCTTATTTCCTTCTCTAGCTCATTTTTATAGAGACAAACAAGATCAAGTGACTTGCCTAGGGTCACACAGTTAGTAAGTGTCTGAAGCCAGATTTGAATTCTTGACTCCAGACCTGGCATCCTATCCGCAGTGCTACCTAGCTGCCCCCTAAGTAGATTGATACATTTTATATTATGACTAGTACTAGTTGTCAGCTGCTCAAAATTTTGATTTGTGTCAGAAGAAGGGTCACTATTATAAGCAGATGACTACCACTCTTTCGTTGGCACTAAGCAGAATTGTTCGGTCAATATTATCTTCCCCACTACCTATTATGATGTTTGAAATAATGTCACTGGGATAATAGTAGCTCACATTTTAGAGCATGATTTACAATATCTTTTCCTCATAATAGTTATATGAGGCATATGGTATAGGAATTGTTCTCCCCAGTTTTCTTAGGAAGAAACTGAGTCTCAGAAAATGGAAGTGATTGACTCAGGGTTGGAGAGCTGATAAGTGCCATAAATCAATCTTGAACCCAAGTTTTTTACCCAAGTCCAGTGTTCTTATTCTGTTTATGACACATTGTGCTCCAGAGATTTGTCACTTTCTAAGACTCTATTAAAATGCAAGTAGTCCTGAGAGGGATTACCCCTTGAAATAACAGTTCTAACATCTTAGTAATGAATCTGACATGGAGATAAGGAAAAGACTGAGTGAATGAGATGCTGAAAAAAATGAGATGCTGTATCAATTCCTAGAACAAAAAAAAGGGTATCAAGTCATTAAAGTGAACTACAGAAGAGGAAGAGAATAGTTAGAAATATATTTGGTTTACTACTATTTTGCCAAGGGTCAATCATTATTTAAATGAATCTAATGTAACACTATAGCCTCTTAGACACAGTCTTAGCCTGACAAGAACATAGAAAGGGGATAACATTCTGTGATATTTGTGGAAAAAGTGTAATCCTACAGGTACCATATTCCTCCCCCATGGATAGAGGACATATTTCTCCTGTGACAAAACATGGTGGGTTTCAAGCCTTCCCAATGAGACTTCCCAAAATGTTGACCAGTCCCATAGTAGACATTTTTTAATGACTGAGTTCTTTCTCCGCATGGCTCATACCTCCTGTAGCTCCTCATCATTCTTCCCCATCTCCAGAACCCCTGTTGTTCCTTGACAGATGACTGTGATGAGATAGGGCTGGCAAGTTTTTTGAAAGGCCTTGGATGTAGCTGCATTATTTCTTTTAAATAGAAGCTCCTGGGGTGTGGTAAATTAAAATCCAGCTCATTATCACAGCACTGTAATAATCAAAAGGCAATTATGAAGAAATCAAAAAAGTTCGTGGCATTAGATTAATTCAACACATTCCTAGTAGAAATATGAGCGTATGAGTTTACCAATCGTCACATCAGCCCCTAAGGTACAATTTAAAAATACGACTAACGAAAACTCAGTGTAATCTCTCAAGCCTAATTATCAGAAGGACATAGTCTTGCAACAGGTGTGAATTTTAATTCAGGTTCAACTATGCCCTGAATAATTAGCAGAATTATAATTTGAAATGTGGGACAATTGCTGTTATTGGAAGAGGAGATGTATGGCATCAGCTTTTATAAGCTTTATAGCATGAAATAAGGTTTTGAAATTCATCAAGATATCAGGATGGGAACTCTTGCATTGGAGAGTTACTAAACAACCATAACAAGCATGCAATTTTCTCAATAGCCCTTTGATACCATTATTTTTCTTTTGTCACCTAAGAAAATGAAACATAAAAAGTTAATAAACTCCCTCAACTGTTTAACTCCTTTTTCCCTGCTGAAAGGGACTCACCTAATCCTTCATTTGTAGACTGGGCCCTACTCCAGACTCTACAACCAATCTGTGCCCAGTCATGTAGCCTATAAAGAGCCTGAGGACAATAGTTCAACATCTAGGCGATGAGTTAGTCATTCTCAGTCTCGCTTTGATCTTTATGCTCCACATTAATAAGTATTTATTAAACACTTACTACATGTCAGGCACTGTTCTCTTCTTAAGTATTCAATAAAAGCATAAAGTAGGACAATCCTTGCCCTCAAAGAGCTTATATTTTAATGAAGAAAGATATTACATAAAAGGAAGCTGTGGGTAGGAATAATGGTGCCCAACACAGGGATGTAGAATAGAAAATGCAGAAGAGCCAGGAGTGCAGTTTATAGTGGAAAGAAGGCAGAAGAATGAAGGAAAGTACCAGCACCTGAGTTGCTGATCAGTTCCCCTGTGAACTGTTTCTTTGTATCTCTACTGCCTACCACAATGTCTGGCACTTAATATTTGATAGTTGATTCAGTCTCTGTCTGACTTCATACCTATTACATCTTCCCTACGGGCTAGATTTCTTACCCCCATGTCTAGACCATTGTGTGGGGGAGACACTGTGCTAGGATGGAAAAATCCTGAAATTCCCATGAAACTTGGACTTCCAGGATCTGAATTCAAATCCCAGCTGTGCCAGATGTAATTTTGATTAAGTCATTTAACTTCTCTGGGCTTCAATTTCCTCATATGTAAAATTAGGGAAATGTTCTAGATAGTATTTTGCAGCCCTAAATCTCTGATCCTATGACTGGACAATTCATGTAGTCTTCCACAATTTGTCAATTCATTTAATTTCAATTTAATGAATTAACAAATTAACAGTAACTCCCACTTCTATAGTTCTTTGAGGTTTGCAAAGCTCCATACATGTACTATCTTATTTGACCTTCACAACAACACTGTGATACAATTAACAATAATAATATTATTAATAATAAATGATTCACGAAGCCACATACTGCATACAAAGCACATTGTTCTGCACAAGGGACACAAAGATTAAAAAAAATGGCAAGAATCTAACTACAAGAATGAAGTAAAAACTATCAACTTCCTCGTCATGATATCCTACCCCCAAACATATTTGACTTACTATGGTTTCTTCAATACTCACTCCCATTCAGGATTTCCCAATGATATTTCTGTATTTTAACTAGCCTTCTTATCTGGTAGGATGAAAAGAGCACTGGATTTGAAGTGAGAGGACATCTGTTAGAGACCTGGCCTTATGACTTATTTTCTTTGGGCCCTGGGGCAAATCATTTAACTCCTCTGGGTTTCAGCTTTATCATCTGTAAAATGAGGAGTTTGGAACAGATGGCCTCTGAAGTCACTTTCATTTAGAAATACATGAACTCACGAAGAGAACAGAATCATGAAGTGTGTTGGTCTTTGAGTTTAGATGCAGTTTGTTAAGACAGAGGTACCTTGATGGTATAGTGAAGGGCTGTCCAAACTTAGGTTTTTATTGAAACAATAGACAATATATTTTGATTTGCTATTTTAGTGAGAGGTCTGTGGTAGCTCGGCCTCATTTACTAAAGCATATATGTAAATTTATATGCTTGTAGGCTGGTCACATAAATTGCACTGTGGGCTGCATGCATCCTACAGGCTGCATTTTGGACAGCCCTGGTATAGTGAACAGAATGCTGGACCTGGAGTCAGGAAGAACTGAGTTAAAGTGTGAACTCAAATACTCAGTAGCAACATGATTTTGGACAAATAATTTAACCTCTTCCTCAGTTTCCTCATCTGTAAAATAGGAATAGTATTATAATATTTATTATTATAATATAATATAATATGATATGATATGATATGATATGATATGATATGATGTGATGTGATGTGATGTGATATGATATGATATAACATAATATAATATATATAATAAATATAATATAATATTAATATATTAAATTTATTATGTTATTATATATACTATATATAATTATATAACACAATATAATATATTAATTTAAATTTTAAATTAATTTTATTAATTAATAATATAATATAATAAATATAATATAATAATAAATATTTTAATATTATTATAATTAATAAAATAATAGAACTTTTTGTGAGAAAAAAATGAATTAATATGTATAAAGTACTTTGCAAAAGTTTAAAGTGCTATATAAATCCATTAACCTGTAAATTCCTTGAGAACTTACAAATCTAGGGACTTAAAAAAATCTTTCTTTCTGTCCCCAGCATAGCCCAGTGCCTGACATAGGTTGTTAATAAATATTTGTTGACTGACACATACTAGTTGAATGACCTTGACCAAGTCACTTAACCTCTAAAACATATACATTTCTTCAAGACTTAAGGTTACAAATTGCTGATATGTATCAGAGTATAGTATTTTAACACTAATAGTTCTCTACACTGATAAAATTACATTTGGAAGTCACCACCCCCTCACATCTCACAATAATATATAAATATGTGAATATCTAAATATAAATACACAGATATGTGAGTGTTGTATATACATATGTTTATATATATATATACAATACACATATATGTATAAATGTGTATTTAAATGTATATGTGTATAGAATGATCTCAGAATCATAGAATCGTCACTCTGTCCTTGAACAGGAATCTGGTCTACAACATTAACAGACAGTAGTTATCTGAAGTCTATCTAAAGAAAGGAAGGATCTATGAATTCCTGAGGCAGCTCATTCAACTTTGAGACAAACTGATATATTTGGGGCAAATTTCTTGATCTCCATTCACGTTGGTGAGTGAGGTCACCAGAAAAGAGCTTATTCTGATTCTGTTCAAGTTTCTGAGCATAAGTCTTAGAAGGATGAGTTTTTCTACTGCTACTGATTATAAACCACCATCTAATATCCTCCGTCTAATCCACTAAGCAGTTGATATCTTCCTGATACCAATTAATTGATAAATATCAATTGACTTTTGTAAAGGGCTATTTGCTGATTAAATATAGCAAGAACTGAGGTGCAACCCTTCAAAATCTGCAGTTAAATTTTCCTTTCTGTGTACCACTTTGTCCTTTATAAGAGTAGACTCAGAAATAAAGTGTGTTATTGTTTTTAGTCCTTTTTCCATTCTCAACCTCTAATGTCTTTGGTATTCTTTTGCTTAGTGGGATATCGTCATGCTTTTCTTTTATACGTGTTTTACTGCTCTACTCTGTCCTCCTCTCAATGATTCTCCATGTTTTATGGAATCCATCATTGCTCTGTATAATGATGGAATCTTAATAAAGCTGCCCCCAGTCCCAATATTCCAGCTTCCTTATAGGTCCCACTCAACAGCAGGCCCACTGCCCCTACCTAGCCACTCACCCCACATAGTCACTCAATATCCTAACTTCTTCATATATGCCCACTGCTCACTAGAACAACAAGTATGTACATGAACTCATATTTCTCATAGAAACAGTAGGCATGTCCAAGTGACAGCCACTGCCTCTAGATAGTCACTGCCTGCAGACCCTTTCCTCATATTTCCCATAGAAACAGCATGTGTGTCCAGGCACTCAACCACAACCACATCCATCTAATCTCAGAGAGGTTTACAATACTAAGCCAATTGGAAAGCAACACCACTAGGATGCCCAAGCATGATGTGGACTCCAAAACAATAGAAAAGATTTTCCCTAAGTAGGCACCTGTGCAGTAATAGTAAAGAACTCACCTAGAGTGAATTTATAACGTAGAGAGGCTTATTTACATACATATCCCTGCAATGGGTTTTTCTATATGCATTGTGGGTAATCACATGTGCAGTTCCACTGTGGCTAGGACTGCTCCCCTATTACCTAATCCCTTAACAAACCCCACCTGCCTTTTTAATAGTCGTAATTTCTGTTATGTAATTTCCTCTTTATAAAAATCCATCTTGCTTTCTCTGAAGTTGCTGGTTCCTCTTCGAACTTAGCCTGCTTCACTAGAGGGGTCAATCTTAATAAATGGCTATACTTGGACTAGAGTTCTAACTCTGAATTCTTTGAGATGGTTCCACTATAGTACATAATGAAACCTGAAGAGTAAGATTTTACATACAAGTTCATATCCTAGGCTTGTATTTATAGCCTTTTTCATTCCTCTCTCTCCATTTGGAAAGTAAGCAAATTATTTGTTGACTAAGGTGCTTTGCTGGGGTCTCTTGGTGTCTTGTAGAAATTAATTTATATTGGTTTATCTTCTGGAAGAAATTATTAGAATTAATGTCAATGTAATTTCTGCTGTCCATTTATAACTTTTAAAAAATTTCAATAGCCTGTTTAGATAATTGAGTGTTAAGTCTTCTTAGTGTTTTCTCATAATTATTCTATCATGTTATTTATTGTGAATTCTAATCTTAGTTCTGGTAAATTTATGTTCTAACTATACAAAGAAAGATGAATCAGGTATAAATTTCATATCCATAATAATAAAAGTTTTCCTATCCCTTTTGATGTGATCAATTTCATTCTTTTTAACGTGATTTGGTGCTCACTATGCCCTATGCCCACTTTTATTTAAAGAAACCATTCATTTAATAGTGATGTGTACAATAGAGAAATCTCTAGTCTCATTTATTTATCCTAAGATATAATTTCCTGGTTTTCTTCAATCCTTGCCTTTTCCCACCTTCACATTAAAATCACCAAGTTTCTTTATATATGTTGATTTGGTTTGGAGGGTCTTTAAAAGGATAGCACATAAATTGTCACCTACAATTTCATCTTCAACAACCAATGTTGGTACATAAGCTGAAATTATTTTCATGGTGGTCTTTTTGCAAATACTTATCATAGTACTACAATGAATGATCAGCAAATGATCCATGAATGTAAGAATGAATAAAAAAGCATATATTAAATATTTACTATTGCCTGGCACATTGCTGAAGACTGAAAATACAAATAAAAACAAGTAAGTCAGTCCATGCCTTCAAGGTACTTATATACTAATGCTGGAGAGCTAGAAGCTGGATGATGCAGGCAGGGGTACATGAGTTGGTAATGATCAGAAAGTGAATAATATTTCTTTGAACTTTGAGGCATGTGATAAAGTTCATTCTACCAATGTCTTAATTTGCCTTTTTGAGAAGTACTTTACATTTAGTTGTAACTGCCTTCTTTCTTAATTGTTTTTATAGAAAGAATAGCAAGATAGATGTAATTTACCTTTTCCAAGAATAGGTCTACTTCTTTTTGACTGGCTAAAGATCTTAGATAGAGTCCCAATAGTCAAATTGTTTTTATGGCCTGAAAACTGTGTAATGTTTAGCAATCTACG
Source organism: Phalanger gymnotis (assembly GCA_028646595.1). Taxonomy (NCBI): domain Eukaryota; kingdom Metazoa; phylum Chordata; class Mammalia; order Diprotodontia; family Phalangeridae; genus Phalanger; species Phalanger gymnotis. Next base: position 193,339,370 of record CM053625.1, read on the forward strand.
CCCCCTTTCCTGTCATTCTTTCATCATTTCAGTAGCAGCAGAGGGATACACAGGACTGAAGGCCATTTATATTTTTTTTCCTTTATTTCCTTTGTGGGCATATCTAGACCTAAGGATTGCCCTGTAACTTTGTGTACATGTAGGCAGACGTGACTTCCAATTGGCTGAGAGATTTCTGGGAGACATAGGAGGAAAAAGAAGGATTAGTGAAAAGGCCAGGCATAGAGTTTGAATAATATAATGGAGAAACATTTTAACTCCAGGCATGTAAGAAAAAACCAGTACCCAATTATGTCCCTTGATTCCCAGTGTTTGCAACCCTACAAAGAGTGAATTCATTAGTTGAGATTATTCTGTACCCAGTTGAGCTTTGATCTCATTTTACATCTGTGTTACAGAACCCCCTAACTCTTATGTATTCTATTACAAAAAATGAACCTGTATGACTGCCTCAATTATTGTTTTACTATTTGCCTTGGTAAATATGTTTGCTCAACCTCTGCGAATGAGTTTGTGTGAGTAGGTATATAAAATCTATTTTGTAAAGGTGCGACCCATAGCTTAAAAAAAAAAGTACTTTCATTTCTATTCCCATTCAGAATTACCAGAAAACTTTCTTATCTAACATTTTTTTAAATTCATTTTTAATATGTTTAGTTTTCAGCGTTGATTTTAACAGGCGTTTGAATTACAACTTTTCTCCCCATTTCGACCCCCACCCACTCCAAGATGGCGTACACTCTGGTTGCCCTGTTCCCCAGTCTGCCCTCCCCTTCATCACCCCATTCCCCTTCCATCCCCCTTTCCCTTCCTTTCTTGTAGGGCAAGATAAATTTCTGCGCCCCATTGCCTGTGCATCTTATTTTCTAGTTGCATGAAAAAAAAGACTTTTTACTTTTGAACATCTATTTTTTTTAAAACCTTGAGTTCCAAATTCTCTCCCCTCTTCCCTTCCCATCCACCCTCCCTAAGAAGTCAAGAAATTCAACATGGGCCACATGCATATCATTATGTATAACCCTTCCACAATACTCATGTTGTGAAAGACTAACTATATTTTGCTTCTTCCTAACCTATCCCCCTTTATTGAATTTTCTCCCTTGACCCTGTCCCTTTTCAAAAGTGTTTGTTTTTGATTATCTTCA
>CM053625.1:193341014-193360585 GCA_028646595.1 Phalanger gymnotis
CTACAAGCAGCCAGAAAGAAAAAAAATTTGAGTGTTGTGGAAACACAATCAGAATAACCCAAGATCTAGCAGCTTCTACACTAAGAGATTGAAGGGCTTGGAATATGATATTCTGGAGGCCAATGGAGCTAGGATTAAAACCAAGAACCACCTACCCAGCAAAACTGAGTATCATGCTCCAAAACAAAATATGGATTTTCAATAAAACAGAGGACTTTCAAGCTTTCTCAGTGAAAAGACCAGAGCTGAATAGAAAATTTGACTTTCAAACACAAGAATCAAGAAAAACATGAAAAGGTAATCAAGAAAAGAACAAGAAAAAGAAATTGCAAGGGACTTACTAAAGTTGAACTGTTTTGTTTACATTCCTACATGGAAAGATGATGTGTATGACTCATGAGACCTCAGTATTATTGTAGCTGAAGGGAATGTCCTGATATTCTAGAACCAGAGGATAAAATGGAAATTGAAAGAATCCACCAATCACTTCCTGAAAGAGATCCAAAAATGAAAACTCCCAGGAATAGTATAGCAAAATTCTAGACCTCCCAGGTCAAGAAGAAAATACTGAAAGCAACCATAAAAAAACAATTTAAGTATTGTAGAGTCCTGGTCAGGATAATACAAGATTTAGCAGCTTCTACACTAAATGACTGGAGGACTTGGAATATAATATTCTGGAGGGCAAAGCAGCTAGGATTACAACCAAGAATCACCTACCCAGCAAAACTGAATATAATCACTCAGGGCAGTTCTCCTTGACAATTTCTTGAAAGATGATATCTAGGCTCTTTTTTCGATCATGGCTTTCAGGGAGTCCAATAATTTTTAAATTATCTCTCCTGGATCTATTTTCCAGGTCAGTGGTTTTTCCAATGAGATATTTCACATTGTCTTCCACTTTTTCATTCCTTTGGTTTTGTTTGATAATATCTTGATTTCTCATCAAGTCACTAGCTTCCACTTGCTCCAATCTAATTTTTAAGGTAGTATTTTCTTCAGTGGTCCTTTGGACCTCCTTTTCCATTTGGCTAATTCTGCCTTTCAAGGCATTCTTCTACTCATTGGCTTTTTGGAACTCTTTTGCCATTTAAGTTAGTCTATTTTTTAAGGTGTTTTCTTCAGTATATTTTTCAGTATTTTTTGGATCTCCTCTAGCAAGTCATTGACTTGTTTTTCATGGTTTTCTCACATCTTTCTCATTCCTCTTCCCAATTTCTCCTCTATTTCTCTAACTTGCTTTTCGAAATCCTTTTTGAGCTCTTCCATGGCCTGAGACCAGTTCATGTTTTTCTTGGAGGCTTTTGTTGTAGGCTCTTAGACTTTATTGACTTCTTCTGTCTGCATGTTTTGGTCTTCTTTGTCACCAAAGAAAGATTCCAAAGTCTAAGACTGAATCTGGGTGTGTTTTTGTTGCCTGGCCATGTTCTCAGCCAACTAACTTGACCCTTGAGTTTTTCAGTGGGGCATGACTGCTTGTAGAGTAAAGAGCTCTGTGTTCCAAGCTTGTGGGGATGCACCAGCTCTGCCACACCAGCACTCCTCCTTACCCAAGAACCCCCAGTCTGGATTGGACTTAGATCTTCAGCAGGCTTTTCATGCCTGCTCTGATCCACCATTTAATTCCTCCCACCAGGTGGGCATGGGGCCAGAAGCAACTGCAGCTGTAGTTTTGTAGCTGCCCCCAGGGTGGTGGCTGAACTGTGAACTTCTTCCACTCCTGCAGCTTTTCCCACTTACCTTCTCTGTTGTCTTTGGTGTTTGAGGGTTGCGAAGTCTGGTTACTGCTGCAGCTCACTGATTTGGGGCACTAGGGCATGCTCCATCCGGTTCCTCGTCTGGTTGGTCCACGCTGCCCATGCTGGGCTCTGCTCCACTCTGCTACCAGCTCCGTGAAGGATAGACCTTACCCAGAGACCATCCAGGATGTCTTGGGCTAGAGCCCTGCTTCTCTCCATTATTTTATGGGTTCTGCAGCTCTTCTCTATTGTCTTTGGTGTTTGTGGGTTGAGAAGTCTGGCAACTGCCACAGCTCACTGATTCAGGGCTCTAGGGCCCGCTGCCCGGCTCCTGGTCTGGTTGGTCCATGCAGCCCATGCTGGGCTCTGCTGCGCTCTCCAATCTAATTTTTAAGGAGGTATTTTCTTTAGTGGTCTTTTAGACTTCCTTTTCCATTTGGCTAATTCTGCCTTTTAAAGTATTCTTCTACTCCTTGGCTTTTTCAGTCTCTTTTGCCATGTGGATTAGTCTATTTTTAAGGTGTTATTTTCTTCAGTATTTTTTTGGGTCTTCTTTAGCAAGTCATTGAATTGTTTTTCATGGTTTTCTTGCATCTCTCTCATTTCTCTTCCCAATTTTTCCTCTACTTCTCTTCCTTGCTTTTCCAAATCCTTTTTGAGCCTTTCCATGGCTTGAGTGCAATTCATATCTTTTTTGGAGGCTTTTGACGTAGGCTCTTTGACTTTGTTGACTTCTTCTGGCTGTATGATTTGATCTTCTTTGTCACCAAAAAAGGAATGTAGAGTTTGAGTTTGAGTCTGAGTTTGTTTTTCCTGCCTGTTCTTGTTCCCAGCTAACTACTTGACCCTTGAGCTTTTTGTCAGGATATGACTGCTTTTAGAGTCGAGATTACTTTGTCCTAATCCTAAGGGTCCAAGCACTGTTGTTTTCAGAGCTACTTCTACTCCACCATCACCCCAGGCTCTATGACAGCAGTGGTCCTCTTCCCCCAAGAACTGCCAACCAGGACCACAATTCACATCCAAGCAGGGCACAGCAAGAGGATCTGCCTCTGTGCCCACAAAGCACTCCTTGCATTCCAGCTCTGATCTGCTGCTAGATTCCCCCCACCGTGTGAGCCAGGAACTCAGGAAGCCATCGACACTGGCATACTGGAGGCAGCCTCAGGAGCTTCCTGCAGCTGCTTGCCATGGTTGCATGACCTCCTCCACCCCCAGAGCTGGCGACCAGACCTCTCTGAACTCGATCCCGCAGTTTCCCCTAACCTGCACTTTAGCATTTGTGGGTTGAGAATCTGGTAACTGCCACAGCTCACTGTTTTGTGGCCCTAAGTCCTGTTCCAGCTGGCTGATTCTGGCTTTGGTCTGCCCCAGTGCAGCTCACGCTGGGCTGCCCTACGCTCTTGGCACCGTAAGATAGACCCTTCCCTGTGACCATCCAGGCTCTCCTGGGCTAGATATCTGTTTCCCGCTGCTATTTCATGGGTTCCACAGCTCTAGAATTTGTTCAGAGGTATTTTTACAGGGGTTTGGAGGGATTTGGAGGGGGGAGCTTAAGCAAGTGTCTGTTTTCCTGCCACCATCTTGCCTCTGCCCCACCCCCCCATTGACTTGTTTTTTTGTGATTTTCTTTCATCACTCTCATTTCTCTTCCAAATTTTTCTTCTACTTCTCTTGCTTGATTTTCCATATCCTTTTTGAGCTCTTCCATGGCCTAATACCAATTCATATTTTTCTTGGAGGCTTTTGATGTAGGAGCTTTGACTTTGTTGACTTCTGGCTGTATGTTTTGATGTTCTTTGTCACCAAAAAAAAAGGTTCTATAGTCTGATTCCTTTTACATGTCTTGGTCATTTTCCCAGCCAATTACTTGTCTTTTGAGCTTTTTTGTTAGAGTATGACTGCTTCCAGAGTGGAGAGTGCTCTGTCCCAAGATTCAGGGGATTTGCACTGCTGTTTTCAGAGCGATTTCTATTCTGAGGTGGTATGACACTCCTCTTCTGGCCTGTGCTCTGGTCTGTGAGTGCAAGTCCTCCTTTCTGCTGTGTAACTATCAGGAGTACTCCTTTTCCACAATCACCACAAGTTCTGGCACACTAGTGCTCCTGCTCCCCCAAGAACTGCCAACCAGTACCATGACCCAGATCCAAGCAGGACAAAGCAAGAGAGGGCTGGGGCCAGACTGAGCACTTCTCTCACCCAGATCCAGCAGTTTTCCCACTTATGTTATCCATTTTCTTTGGCGTTTGTGGTTTGAAAAGTCTGGTAACTTCCATATCTCAGTGATTCAGGGCCCTGAGGCCTGCTCCACTTGGTCTATTCCCAGCCTGGTCTGTCCTGGCATGGACCACTCTGGGCTGTGCTCTGCTCCCAATAGACCCTTCCCAGAAACCTTCCAGGCCATCTTGGGCTGGTGACTTGTTTCCCTCTATTATTTCACGGGTTCTATAGCTCTAGAATTTGTTTAGAGTCATTTTTACAGATGTTTGGAGGGATTTGGGGAAGGGCTTAAGAGAGTCCCTGTTTTCAAGCTGCCATCATGGCTCCACCCCCCAAAAACACTTTTATAATTGTTTTGTAGGCTTCAAATGACTTCCAAAAGCCTCTAAGACACACAAAAAAGTTTAAGACCATTTGGTATAGAGTGACTAAGTTCATTTATTCAGTCAACACACATGCATTGAGCATATATTTGGGTCGAACACAGTAGTGTTAAGTGCTGGTATGTTTCAAATTTGTGTCTAGTATGACTATAAGATACCAACATTAATAACTATGTCATGTAATATAGCATAATAAATACACAAAAGAGTTAAAAAGATAGTTTATATAACCCCTATATAACCCACTAGTCACTAATGATCAGGAAGAATAGGAAATTCTTCATGAGGGAGATGACATTTTATTCAGGCAAAGAGGAGAAAAGGTTTGTGTTTGAGATCTCTAACGCATACTCTAACGCATACTCTAACTATACCATCTAAAAATTTATGAATTTAGTAATATGTAAGAAGGTATGGAAATAAGAATATGCATGACTCTTTCATGGTTTATTAAGGACCAGCCTTGAGAGAGCAATAAGTAGGTACCAGAGAGAAAGGATATACAAAGTTATATAGGTTGGGTCCAGAAAGAGAAGAAAGGTAGTAAACAAGACAAATGCAATAAATAAAAAAGAATCCAACCAAGTCTTTCGAGTGAAGAAATTAAAGAATGAATGTAGTGTCTAGAAAGATGAATTTTACAGAGGCTTCTTTGATGCGTTAGAGGGAAGGGATACCAGAGCAGTAAGATTACTTGGGAGCCTTTGGCATGGATTCATTCTTGGTAGGGTTAGGTGCTCTAGGGGAGAGCATTGGCAAGGAAATTAACCCATTGTGATATTTGTATTTATTTGTTTATTCATCTGTCTATTTATTTGTCTATCTGTTTGTTTGTTTATTGATTTAAAATAGTGTGGCACAGGGACAAATGTTGGAATTGGAGGAATAGAACCTAGATGTGAATCCTGGATATCAAAGTCCTATGATCTCCAGAACAGGTCAAACTAGGATAACAAGGAAGGGTTCAAAAGTTATTGTTAAGGACATAGATGTCACTTGGTTATATAAACCTCTTCACTGTTTCTATTCCTAAGAACTCAGGCAGCTTGTAGCACAGCCTCACATACAAAAATCTTACTGTGTGACACATACAGAAGAATAAATATACAAGCATACAGGGGCAGCAATCAGATAACTAGATTCCCCAAAGCCACATTGTTTCGTCATACAGAGTAGCTCTTATCTGACTCTGTGGAGGCAGCTAGGTGGTACAGTGGCTAGAGTGCTGAGCCTGAACTCAGAAAAACCTGAGTTCAAATTTAGCTTTGGACACTTATTTGTGATGTGACCTTGGATAAGTCATTTAACTTGAGTTTCCTCAACTGTAACATAGAAATAATAACAGAATCAATTTCACTGGGTTATTGTGAGGATCAAATGAAATATTTATAATGTAGCTAGCATTCCACACCTACTACATATTAAGGACTTAATAAATGGTTATTTCTTTTCTCTCATCAATACAATGAATCCTACAACCACAAAATAGGCACCAGTTAGTACTGGTTGTACCATGTCAACCATGTTGACTTGATTGTAGTAACCCTGGCTTGTGTTCCTTAGGTAGGTGACCTTGGAAATGTTTCTTCACATCTCTGTGTCTCTGTTTCCTCATCTGTAAAGTGAAAATAATACTTGTACTACTTAATTCAGTATTGTTTTCAGGGAAAAAATGAGATACTGCAAACTATATGGTGCTATGTAAAATGTCAGCTATAATCAGTAAAGAACACCAAATCCCTATATTTACATTCACATATTGCTGAATTATAAAGAGCTCAAAATATCTCCAAAGTAACAAAAAATTACTTTATATGTTAAAAAAATTATTTAAATATCATTCATTCTCTATACATACCTAAAAGGTAGAAAGGAATAAATAGAAACTTTCTGTTTCTTACAACTATGTGTTACTAGATTCCAATTACATACATAAGCAGAAAAATTTTGAAGGCAATAAGCTTCTGTTCTTATATATTAAATTTAAGAAAATCAGGACATGGTGCTTCTTGTTTTTGTGGGTCCTAAACACATTCCTTTTCCTCCCTCTGAGAGAATCAAAGGGAGAGGTTCCAAAATAAGTAACTTCTGCTTGCAGAAAATTAGCAGTCTGTCATCGACATTATGGGCATTGTTATATAATTACTGCCTTTATTGTGCTAAAATTGTTTTAAATAAATGTACTGTAGACCATGTGTCATACACTGAATGGAAGCCACAGTCAGAAGTTCTTTTCAGCAAATAAAGTGTGTGACAAAGACAAGAATTCCTTCTATTCAGGACACTCAGAATTTGGTGGGGTGATCTGCTGTTAAGCCATGTGTTATTTTAATAACTTTTTATTATTATATTTCCATCCATCCTGAAGACAGGGTTTCAGTTCATCCTGAAGATTGGCACTTGGCTAAATATGTGGATTATAGGAAGCTATAACCAGGAGCAACTTTGGCATGGAAACGACAGCCCCTTTATCAAGTACTTTAAAATCAGCTCTCTCTGTCTCTCTGTCTCTGTCTCTTTCGCTCTCTATATATATTTATTTACATATATACACACACACACACACACACACAGCTGCATACACATACAATATTGAAATATATGTATACAAACACACATATGCATGTGTGTATACACACATGCACACACGTGTATATATACATACACATATACAATATACATACATATATACACATACATATGTGTGTGTTTATACATATGTACATATATATACACTGAGAGAGAGAGAGAAAGATATGGGTTTGGGGATACAAGCACAATGTATTTCAAGGAAAGATACTGGAGTGGGGAGAGGAATTAGTTACTTTAGTTCATATATTCCCACCTGTCTTTCATGGACATTGTCTCTTTTCATTTGTGTTTTGAAATCCAAAGCCTGATACTAAGGTAAGAAACAAAATAGTGATTCAGTGCAAAGAACACTGGATTTGTAGTTCCAAAGTCAGAAGGCTGGGCCTGTTTCTCCAATTTATAATCTAGATGACCTTTAGTAAGTCACTGAACCTCTCTGAACCTCAATTCCCTCGTTTATAAACTGAAAATAAAACAGCCACCTTTGCCTTCTTCAGGAGGGTATTGTGAAGTTCAGGTGAGATTATGTATTGAAAGTGTTTTGTAACTATAAACTGCCATAGAAAGGTAAGCTATCATTATTATTGTTATTAACATAAATAAGAGGATGGTTTATTACCATGTGCATTGTCAATACTGTAAAGTATACTCTCCACTTCATAAGGACCTTAAAACCTAATATGAAACACAAGAATTCTCCTCTCCTTTGCTCTTTTTGGACACACTCCCAGATGTTAGCTTACTCTCTATAGTATTAAAACCAACCAAGAATTTCATTCAGCCCCTGTTCTTTACATACCCTGTCTCCACACTGAGGAGCAGCATAGTGTGCTGTTCAGAAGTTGGCTTTAGGGGGCCTGAGAACCAGTTCAGCTGCAAGCTGTTTGATTATAGGCAGACAATTTAACCTCTCAGCTTCAGTCCTCATTTGTTTTATGGGGGTAATGATCACTGCCTACCTTGCAAAGTTGCTATCAGCATTAGTATATGTACAATTCTGAGGAAGGTACAATGTTGGATTTGGAGTTGTCGCCCTGGGTACAAAGCCAAGCTTTGCCTTTCATTCTCTGTATAAAATTGGGAAAATCCATTAAATGCTATAGGTCTCACTTTCCTTTATTGTAAAAATGAGGGAGTTGAATTAGGTAATCACACAGTCCCACCCATATCTAAATCTATGAACTTGTGTTCTAATATGGAAGCACTTCATTACCTATACTAACTTAGTAAAAAGAGGCTGATTTCTTTACCAGAAATATTTTTAGAGCTGGTTCAAGGTCTTGCCATGGTTGCCACTGGTTGGACCATGGCAAGGAAAATGGAACCCAAATGACCAGGTGCTAGGGAGAAGAGACTCTTCTCATAGAATTTGACCCATTTCTTTCTTTGCAACACAGACTTGGAGCATAAGACTTTGGTTAGGATCTAAGTAGAAGACAAAATATCCCCTATCCAAAGAGAGTAGGATTAAAGTCTGTCTCACCAAGAGGGGGACCAAGGAACTGTTCAAACCTGGACCTGCGGTCAAAGGAAGCAGAGTGTGTATTTTGTTTCCATTAAGAAATTGGTCCCTAACTGACCTTTGAACTATTTTTTTACCCTAAGGTACATATTGTCCCAGGCTAACATTTTAGATGCTCTGCTCAGCTTACCTCCTCACCCCTTTCCCTCAATCCTCTCATATGTTGCAGAGAGCAGGTGCTAAAATATCACAGTGATTGAGGTCAGAAGAAAACAAAAGAAACGTGAGGAGGAGCTGCCAGCTGCTGCTAAAAAGTGGCCAGATGTGCTCATTCACAATCTGTCTACCACTCTTAAGGCAAAGAAGATGCTACTATACTCAAATTCAAATTCCTCTCTGCATTCATTGGACAATTATTTAGTTGTTATTATGTACTAGATGAAAAGATGAAAAAGCCTGAGCTTTTGTCCCCCAAAGCCTTCAAAACTGACTTCACGATCAGCGCACATCACTTCCCAGCCACTTCTACTTTTGGAAAGGTTCTCATGCAGCACTTTAGTCAGTGCTTTCCTCTATCAAATTCCTTGAGGTTTTCTTTGGTGTCAATTGAGCCAGCAGTTAAACTGTGTACAAATGGTTAATGATCCAAGTATGCATGTATGTATGTGTGTGGGGTTGTGTGTGCAAACACTTGCGAGTATAATGTGTAGCTTAAGTATAACTCTCATCTTGCTTTTACTGTTAAACCCTGGATTTCAGGGAGACAAAAGTAAAAAAGGCAACTTAGCAGCTACTCTGGGAGAATATACGTGATAATAATTGTAACAACAGCTAATATTTCTATATTAAAATTACAAAGCCTTTTGCCCAACACTACACTGTGGCATGGATAGTGCTAATATCATTCCCACTTACAGATGTCCTGCAGTGTTGCATAAACAATAAATGAAAAAATAAAGTTTGAATTGGATTGAAGTAGTTCAGTTTTCTTGATTGTGATAAAGCTAAGAGGGAAAATTCACCCTTAGTTGGCCAGCTGGTTGGATAGAGGGCTACACCTGGATTCAGGAAGACAATTCAAATTCTGCCTCAGATACTTAATATTTGTGTCCCCTGCCTCAGTTACTTAGTCTCTTCCAGTCTCAGTTTTCTAATTTTTAAAATTGAGATAACACTAGCATCAACTTACAGGGTTATTGTGAGGTTAAAAGGAGGTGTTAATTGAGAAAGTGCTAGAGAAGTGATAGTAAATATTATGATGATAATCAGGATCTATAAAAATTCTAGAATGGTTATACTAGACCACTGAGCTGAATCCTGCAAGATTGCATTTAATAGGGCTAAATGTAAAGTCCTACACTTTGGGTTCAACAAATCAGCTTTATGATTGTAAGTTAGTGGTGACATGGATAAAGAGAAGTTTGTCTGAGAAAGATCTGGGGTTTTCAGTAGACTACAAGCTCAATATGAATCAACAGTATGATATGACAGACACAAGAGGATCTAATGAGATTTGGGGATGTATTCTGAGAGGTATAGTTTCTAGGAATAAAGACATGATAGTTCTTCTGACTCTGCCTCATCAAACTATACCTAGAGTATTGTGTTCTGGCCAGCATAATTTAGAAAGGATATTGATAAGCTATGGAGAGACCAGAGAGAGAACTAAGGCTTTCGAATAGCTCATGCTATATAATGGTATATTACAGAAAATGAGGGTGTTTATAATGAATAAAAGAGGGGTATGCATGTGTCTGTGTGTGGGTGTATCTGTGTGTGTTGGGGGAGGATTAAAGCTTTATCTGAGTATTAGTCATGTGGGAGAGCATTGAGGGAAATCTGAAACTAAGAAAAAATAAACATAACATGCATTTATTAAGAATTTGCTATATGCCAGGCATTGTGCTTTCTTGCTATGATAAGCAAGGGGAAAAATCAAAACAACAAAAAAGTACTAACAAATTGGTACCTTTGGAGTCAGAGTGTTTCTTCTCATTGAAAATTGTAAATAAAGGCTTAGTGACTGACCATTTTGTAGATTAGTTGTGGTGGGGTACTTTTTGGGGGGAAGGGGTATGAATTGTACAAGGTAGCTATGAGGTCTTGTCCAACTCTAAAATTCTGTGATTCTAAGACATGCCTTGAGGAACCTTTGGTCTTTCCCAGCACTCAGTTGGTACCAGGTCATATTCAACTCCCTTTGGTAAGCTTACTAACTTCAGAGATGACAGGGTTTGAAACAGGTAAGTACATTATTGATTACTTTGACTCTTTAGAATGTTTCTCTTTATTAACGATATTCTTTATTAAATTGATAATTGCTTTCTCCAATAAACTACTGCTTTAATACCTCTTGGGACCATTAGAGGTATCTCTTCCAGAATAACAAGCTTTATCCAGTTCTACTACACTCAAAATGATTCCTTTATGAGTTCAAGGGACATATTATACATCTTGTCTGGGGAGCAGCAACCTAGCTTGATTGGATAGGTCTCATTAACTTTCCTTTTTTTCTTTTTTTTGGAGGGGGGAAGGTGGGGTAATTGGAGTTAAGTGACTTACCCAAGGTCACATAGCTAGTAAGTGTGTGAAGTGACTGAGAGAAGATTTGAACTCAGGTCCTCCTGACTCCAGGTCTGGTGCTCTACTCACTTCACCACCTAGCTGCCCCCCTCATTAACTCTCCTGGTGATCAGATGGGAAATATTTTACCTTCTACTAAGGTATGGAAAAGTACAGAAAACTTTTCCTCTTCATCAGTGAAGGATGTCCCTACTTTAATGAGATTACAGATCTTTTTGTGGTATATTTTTAGCACTTTACACTCACAAAACTTTCTCACATCTATGGTATCATGTAGAAGTCAGAACACCTCTGTGAGACAATACTTTTACGAATGAACAGAGAAAATTGGTGCTATACTTAAAGAGACACAAGTCACACACTAAATGTATTTACACGTTGCTCAGTTTCAGATATTCTACTATCAAGTGACACTGACTTCCTTGCCATTCCTCATGCAAAAAAAGACTTTGAATCTTTCAGCTCTGAGCATTTTCTCTAGCTGTTTATCATGCCTGAGAAGTTCTCCTTCCTCATCTCTGTCCCTTAGATTCACTGATTTTTTCAAGTCCTTCCTAAAATCCTACCTTCTATAAGAAGCCTCTCCCAGTGGCCCTCTGCTGATCACCTCCAATTCACCCCATATGTACGTTGTTTGTACATAATTCTTTCCATGTTGCCTCTCCCCCTTAGATCCTGAGTGCTTTGAAAGCAAGGACTGTTTTTTTCTTGTTTGATTTTTGCCTCACTGTGTATCCACAGCATTTAATACAGTACCAGGTATGTAGTAGGTGTTGAACAAATGTTTGTTGATTTAAGTCAACCCAAAGTCCCTGGTCTCCCAGAACTCTTTTCACTCTACTATTATATGCGTCTTTTTATTAGTGTTCTTAATAAGGAATAGGCTATAGATTTAAAAAAAAAAACAAAACAGATGAAGCAGAGTCAGGGATAATATGATTTAGTTACAAGAGCAGTGAGCTTAGGAGTCAGAAATTCTTGACTTAAAACTTTGGCTCTCCATCTAACTAATGGTGTGACAATGAACAAGTTATTTGTCACTGTTAGGCCTCATTTTATTCATCCATACAGAAAAAGATCTAAGTCTAATGTTCTCTAAGGTCTCCTTTAGATTCAAATTCTGTGACTATTTCTCAGTTAAGATGTTAAAAAACCCTCTCATAACATTACTTATATATAGGGGTGAAAAAGTAGACAACAAAGTGGCCATGATGTCCATGGTGACAGCTTATTACCTCACAGGTTGTTTTTGTCCCTGTCTTAACCCTGTAGTTAAGGATCTCATGCTTCTCCAAGATGCACCCTAGATTTCTATTATGTCCCATTTCTTCATCCTGGAAGCTCATTTCAATTCTGGAATTCACATGTTGAAAGTGCCCACTCCCTTTTTGGCCTCTCCTGATTGGATGACTTCTCCCAGAAATTCCATTTAAGGAGGGCACCTAGGCCACCCATATTTTATTCTTCTCCAGGCTGCTCTATGGCTTTCCTCAACCACGTTCTAGAGCTGGGTGCTTTTCTCTCCCCATTGCCCCTTTTCAGACTTTCTGTCTTGTCTTCCTTCATTGTCCTTCCTTCATTGAGGGTGGGGACTATCTTTCTACCTGTATCACTGGCATTTAGCAGTGGCTGGTATATAGTGAATATTAGAATATTTATTGCCTGACTATTAACTAGTTCAATAATACACTCCTCTTCATCCCGCTTGAATTCTTTTCTCGTTTTTCTTTCTTTCTGAATATTCCCTGCTAATCCTCAATCTTTTTCTCTTACTATAAAGCCTTCTCCACTTAACTGCTGAATATTGCTAAAGGAAGACAGGGAACCATGACAGCTGGGTTTACTACACAGTTATGCTATCTAATCTCAAATGGGCCCTTAATGTGTCATGGTAATCATTTTATTAGAGAGAGCTAGGCAGTGTAGCAGGTAGATTTCTGGATATGGAGTCAGGAACATATGAGTTTAAATCCTGCTTCAAACATTTATTACCTGTGTGTAACTGTGAGTAAAGCACTTAACTTCTCTCAATCTCAGTTTCTTTATCTTTAAAATGGGGATAATAATAGTATCTACCTCATAGTATTGTTGTATCAGATGAAATAGCATATGTAAAAGTCTTTGAAAGCCTTAAAAATCCAATAAATGATAAAAATAATAGCTTTTTATTATTTTTGCCTCATTCATTTTCTGTCTTTCCTCGAAGAGTAGCTGTTTCAAACCTCCTCTCTCCTCAATCCCTCGACACAACTCCCACCCTGCTATCTTTCAGAAGATTACCTTACTTTCTGTTTTATTAGTCGTCCATAATGAGATTATTATTTCCTGTGATCCATAAGTCAAAATCCCTCTATTTCTTTACCTATTCTCTCCTTTTTTGCTTGAGTACACGAGGAAGGGGAGCACTTTTTTTTGCCACAACTATTGGTGCCTTTATGGTGTATTTTCATGTGTGTCACCTTCACCATCTCTCCTTCTCCCTTTATCATCTTTAATGTTTCCATATCTACTATTTCACTCTCTCCCACCTATATTCACATTCAAGTACTCCAAACCTTAAATATAGGTTGTAAGACTGACAATCCTTGGGTTTATGGGGTATAGCTCTACTCTTTTCACTTCAAAATCTCTCACACTCCTACAAGGCTGACCAGGATTATTGAAAGCAAGGAGGTTACAGCACAGGCATGGGGAAGTTTGGGTTAACTTTGCCTCAGATGGATTGGTTTTAAATGTAAATGAAGTCATTTACATGATATCTACACTCCAAATTCTTATCTCATCCTCTTACAGCCTGACTCTACCATTTTACTTATACTCTCACAAAATTTAATAATCATTTATTAATTGATCATTCTGATGGCATTATTTTGTTGTTTTTGTTGTGTTCTTTTTCAGTCATGTTTCATTCTTCATGACCCCATTTGAGATTTCCTTGGCAAAGATACTTGAGTGCTTTCCCACTTGCTTCTTCAGCCCTTTTTACAGATGAGAAAACTGAAGCAAACAAAGTTAAGTGACATGCCCATGGTCACACAGCTATTAAGTGTCTGAGGTCAAATTTGAACTCGGGTCTTCCTGACTCCAGGCCTGCTGCTCCATCCACTATGTCACCTAGCTGCCCCCCTGATGGTTGCATACCAGTCCTAATCCTTTCGTGTGTTTTTTGTTACTATTGACTACTCTCTTCCTCATGACACAGAGCTCTCTCCTACATTCAATTAGATCATCCATTCTCAGTTTCCTTTGCTCAACAATCATTTATTTACTACTATGTGAATGTTTCCTAGGTTTTAATACTTATTCTTTCTTCAAATTGCCTTGTATTTATTTGCTACATTTCACTCCAAAAAGCAATGAATTTCTTCATTGTGGGTGTGAGTAGGTTGCAAATGAGGAGATATGCAGGCAGTGTGTTATCAAAGATGTCATCAAAGAATATATGCTAAGAAAAAACGGATCACTAATAGGGAGAATGATAGATTGATAACCTATACATTTCACTCATCCACACAATTTAAAGAGAACTTGAGGAAGGTTCCCAGAACATTGAGTCAATCTCTTATGACAAACTTGTGGGTACACAGGGACAAGAATCATGTGAAATAGGCAGGTTGGGTTGTGATGCGGGACAGGATACGGATGGAACTGAAGAGGAGTGAAATAACCACTCACACTCCTACAAGGCTGACCAGGATTATTGAAAGCAAGGAGGTTACGACATAGGCAGGGGAAGTTTGGGTTAACTTTGCCTCAGACGGATTGATTTGGAATCTAGCTGTGGGCCCTTAGAACAAGAAAAGCATAAGAAAAAGTTTAAGAGTTTGATGGGGAGCTCCTGAGACCCAAGTGGACCTCCTTTCCAACTCTTTTTTTTAGTTCTTTGACTTCTACTTTTATCTATTTTTATCTTCTTTGGCTGCCTTTTTTCTGAGGGCATTTGAAATTTATTTTTATTTTTAGGAAAAAAGGAATGTTTGAAACCTCAGACTTTGAGTGATTCATGACATCAGACATAGAACCCAGATGTCGATGTGTAGGTTGTGTTCTGTATTACTGATATCAGTATCTATCTTGAAGAAATCAGAGATTTCACTGGAGTATTGGAGTCCTTTGCCTATTGAATAGAATGCAAGCTTTTTGAGAGCAAAGTTGTTTCATGTTTGCCTTTTTATTACCAGTATCTAGAAAAGTGCCTTGCATACTGTGGGCCCTTAAATTTTGAATTGTAATTTATTGAAAATGATGCATAGCAATTAGTTCTGAGAATCTTCATTCCTGTGCTAGTCAAGACACCACAAAATGTCACTGATACTCTCAAATTGGTGGCTTCTTCCTAGTCTGCAATCTATTCTTAAAAAAAACTTTGTGAGGTGTATGTCCCTAAGCAAGCCATTGAATGTCATTGTGCTTCTGGCTATGCCCTAGGATACAACTACTAAGGCATAAACAAATTATAATTTTGTATTGTTGTTATTTGCAAATTTAAGTGATGAACCAAAGAGATACCATGATTTTGGTGTTGAACTTTATTTCTAGAATCAGAAGCAGGAACTATAGTGGGAGACTGGGACTGAAGAGAATTAAGAATTAGAACAGAAAGGACTTTAGAATAATCTAGTAAAAACCTCTCATTTTGCAGATGAAGAAACAGGAGCAAAAAGAGAAAATCACATAACTACAGATGTATGGATTCTCTGATGACTAACCCTGATAGACTTTGCTCTAATCAGCAATACAAGGTGCAAAGACAACTCCAAAGGACCCATGATGGAGAATGCTATCTACATCCAGAGAAAGAACTACGGAGTGTGAAAGCAGATTGAGGCACACTTTATGCTCACCTTTTTTCCCTTTTTTTCTCTTTTGTTTTTATTTTTGGGGGTTTTTGGTTCTGTTTCCTCTTTCTCAAGATTCATTCCACTGGTCATAGTTCTTCTTTACAATTTGACTATTGTATAAATAAGTTCAATGTACAGTTATATGTAGAAGATATATAAGATTCCATACTGTCTTGGGAGGTATGGGGGGGAAGAAAATCTAGAACTCAAAATTATATAGAACTGAGTGTTGTAAACTACAAATAAAAAATCTCAGAAATGAAAATATATAAATAAATGAATGAATGAATGAATATATAGATAGATAGAT
Source organism: Phalanger gymnotis (assembly GCA_028646595.1). NCBI lineage: Eukaryota > Metazoa > Chordata > Mammalia > Diprotodontia > Phalangeridae > Phalanger > Phalanger gymnotis. The sequence goes on from CM053625.1 coordinate 193,357,145, forward strand.
AAATGAATAAGTAAATAATTAAATAAATAAATAAACAAATAAATGAATGAATAAATAAGAAAGTCACTTGACCAAGTCCATTAATTATTGCTGCTGTTGTTTGTCCTTTGTTCTCAAACAGAGACACCAAGGAGGTGATACCATGGCATGCAAGTGAATTTGATTTTAGTGAGCTCCCTCACTGTTCAGAGTCAGGATTAAAAGCCAGCTCTTCTGAGTCAGCATATAATGTTGTCGTCCCTATACCAGAGAAGTCTCATAAAGTGGAAACAGTTTGTTGGCAAGGTAGTGAGCACCCCAAAGTTGTTTTTATGAATAATGGTAAAGGAACTTCAGTATATTATGAAGCAAGAGGAAATGCTGTGGAGAAAGGAGATCTAGCATTCCTGCCAAGAGTAACAGTATTCTTTATTCCTATTAAGATGCAACAAGGAAGTGAGAGCTAGACTATTTGCATTTTGCACAAATGATGTTTTTTGTTCTGGTTAAAATAGAGAGTATAAGAATAAGGAATAATATCTTAATGGTTGTGTACATAATGTTTCCCAAAATTCTTTCCCTGCTTTTGGTTGATGTTGTGCTTATTCAAGACAGCTCTGAGAAGGAATAGTCTGTGCAAAAGTCTATTATTCCTTATGGGGATTTGCTCTAACTCAAGCCATTATTCCCAGGGAGATTATTTGAAAATGATACATCCAAGAGTGGCCCAGAGTTCGTTAAACACTATAGAGTCTCTTTCTCTTTCTCACACACACACAAAATCCCTCTGCCCCATCCCTTATGACCCGGAAAAAATATAATGAAAACACAACTATATTATATTTGGACCTGACTTTGGAAAATGCAGTATAATGTGGTTTTCACAGCAATAGATCATTGGACCTGGGGGGAATCATAAGAGAATAGCTACTGCAATCCTCCCATTTCACAGAAGAGGAAACTGAGGTGAAGTATATTGGTGAAGGCCATAAAAGCTGCCAGTGTCAGAGATGGAGAAAGTCTATTGTCAACAAATTATGTCCCCAGCTATAGGATGCTGGGAGGGTGAGTCTGCCATAACAACATCATTGCTCAAAAGTACTATGGGAATGTCTTTGGCTTTGATACATCATCCTACATTGCCATAACCACAGGTTGTCATTTCCAGGGTCCCATTTCCTTTTAGTCAGGTTATATCCCATCCATTGCCCATGCCCATGCCCATGTTGTTTGGGTCTGGGAGAATTGGATTATCATCTTCATTTTCACTAAAATAGGCATGTTAAATTTTCTAGAGACCATTTCTTTTCCTCAACATTATGTTCAGCAGTAACCCATCTTTGATATTTCCCATGAGTTTCTTTATGATTTTGAATAAGTTCTCCTTTGGTTTCAGGTCTTTGTCCTACTTGGCTTAGCAAGTTTTTAATTTTTTTTTCCCAATGTCATGGCTCAGTGAGTTTTGTTATATTTGTGTCTGCTTCTGGTATTTAATCCTCAATTCCACTGACATTCCCAGCATTTGAACATATTTCCTAAGAAGAATATAATGCAATGACCCATTATTTTATTTGTGTGGATACTTCTGCTTATGCAGGTTGAATTCTCCAACAAATTAATAGTCTTCTGAGTTACTGTGACCAAATCAATTCATCACTCCATCGCTATACCTATGGTAATGAGTGAGAGACCAATAAGATTACTAATTAGTTAACTTAGATCCTCACAACATTCCTTATAACTTACTTAGTTGGCTCCCATCACATGAACTGAAGTAGACCACAAATTGGAAGGGACCTCAGAAGTCATTTCCTCTAATATAGACCTGAACAGTTATGCCCTCTGTAACATCAGTGAGAAGTGATTTTTTTTTTTTTGGTTTAAAGTAAGCCTCTGCTTAATGATCTCCAGTGATGGAGAGACTACTACTCTGAGAGACAACCCATTCTAATTTTTGATAGCACTAACTGATAGGAAGCTTTTCCTGAACATTGAGCTGAATTCCAGCTCTCTAAATCTTTCACTCACTGCTCCTAATACTGCTGTATTGTTCTATCCCTCTTCCACACAAAATGAGGTAATGTAGAGCTATAAGTGCTAGCTGTTAAGTACATTAATACCCTACTATTATTAATAATTTGTTATTAGATGCTAATGACACTAAAAGCTAGCATTTATATGAAACATCAATGTTTTCAAAGCATTTTACATATATTATTTGATCTTTACAACAACCTTGAGAAATAGGAGCTATTATTATTCTCATTTCATGTAAGAAGATACCAAGACTGAGAAAAGTTAGGTAACTTTCTTAAAGTCACACAGCTAGTAGTCTGGGGCAGGATTTAAACTCAGGTCTTCTTGACTCCAAGTCCAGCATTCTAACTACTACACCACCTAGATGCTTATGTTTCTTATTATTCTACATGAAAATCCTTGAAGTCATCATACCTCCCAAAAATCTTTTCAAGATTATACATTCCCAACACCTTTGTAAAGTATGAGCTTATTATTTTTGTTTTTCTACATGTATTTATACTTTTCTTTACTTTAGCACATAGTCTATTTTGGTAAAGGTACCATCTGGTGCTGAGAAATATGCATGCTTTTTAAAGCTCCCATTTAAAAGATGCCACAAATCTTGCAGTTGTAAAATTTCCATCAGTTTGTTCAGTTCTATATATTCCCTTCAGTTGATGATGAGATGGCTTTGTCTTCCAGCTATTCCTATTTAGCTAGGTGAGACAGTTATTATCTGATAGTCTGTGTGGTTTATTGGTGTTGGCCAAGTTATTTCCTATCACCTTCTACAAATTGCTTATCTTGAACACTTTTTGCTTACCACATTAATTTTTTTTATTTTTTTTAAATTTATTTTTGACATGTTTGGTTTTCAGCATTGATTTTCACAGGCGTTTGAATTACCAAATTTCTCCCCATTTCCCCCCCCCCACTCCAAGATGGTGTACACTCTGGTTGCCCTGTTCCCCAGTCTGCCCTCCCCTCCGTCACCCCATTCCCCTCCCATCCCCCTTTCCCTTCCCCTCTTGTAGGGCAAAATAAATCTCTGTGCCCCATTGCCTGTGCATCTTGTTTTCTAGTTGCATTAAAAACAAACAAACTTTTTTCTCCCCTCTTCCCTTCCCGTCCACCCTCCCTAAGAAGTCAAGCAATTCAACATGGGCCACATGCATATCATTATGTATAACCCTTCCACAATATTCATGTTGTGAAAGACTAACTATATTTTGCTTCTTCCTAACCTATCCCCATTTACTGAATTTTCTCCCTTGACCCTGTCTCTTTTCGAAAGTGTTTGTTTTTGATTATCTTCATCCCCATCTGCCCTCCCTTCCATCATCCCCCCTTTTTTATCTTCTTCCTCCTTCTTTCCTGTGTGGTAAGATACACAACTGAGTATGTATGGCATTCCCTCTTCAGGTCACATCTGATGAGGGCAAG
>CM053625.1:193361085-193385419 GCA_028646595.1 Phalanger gymnotis
ACCTCCAAGAAAAACATGAACTGGTCTCATGCCATGGAAGAACTCAAAAAGGATTTAGAAAAGCAAGTTAGAGAAGTAGAGGAAAAATTGGGAAGAGAATTGAGAAGGATGAGAGAAAACCATGAAAAACAAGTCAATGACTTGCTAAAGAAGAACCAAAAAAATATTGAAAAAAAATGCAGAAGAAAAGAACACCGTAAACAATAGACTAACTCAAATGGCAAAAGAGCTCCAAAAAGCCAATGAGAAGAAGAATGCCTTGAAAGGCAGAATTAGCCAAATGGAAAAGGAGGTCCAAAAGACCACTGAAGAAAATACTAGCTTCAAAATGAGATTGGAGAAAGTGGAAGCTAGTGACTTGATGAGAAATCAAGATATTATCAAACAGGACCAAAGGAATGATAAAGTGGAAGAAAATGTGAAATATCTCATTGGAAAAACCACTGACCAGGAAAATAGAACCAGGAGAGAGAATTTAAAAATTATTGGACTACATGAAAGCCGTGATCAAAAAAAGAGCCTAGATATCATCTTTCAAGAAATTATCAAGGAGAATTGCCCCAATATTCGAGAGCCAGAGGGTAAAATAGAAATTGAAAGAATCCATGGATCGCCTCCTCAAATAGATCCCAAAAAGAAAAGTCCTAGGAATATTGTTGCCAAATTCCAGAGCTCTGAGATCAAGGAGAAAATGCTGCAAGCAGCCAGAAAGAAACAATTTGAGTATTGTGGAAACACAATCAGAATAACCCAAGATCTAGCAGCTTCTACATTAAGAGATCAAAGGGATTGGTATACAATATCCTGGAGGTCAGTGGAGCTAGGATTAAAACCAAGAATCACCTACCCAGCAAAACTGAGTATCATGCCCCAAGGCAAAATATGGATTTTCAATAAAATAGAGGACTTTCAAGCTTTCTCAGTGAAAAGACCAGAGCTGAATAGAAAATTTGACTTTCAAACACAAGAATCAAGAGAAGTATGAAAAGGTAAAGAAGGAAGAGAAATCGTAAGGGACTTACTAAAGTTGAACTGTTTTGTTTACATTCCTACATGGAAAGATTATATATATAATTCATGAGACTTCAGTATTAGGGTAGCTGAAGGGAATATGCATATGTGTGTGTGTGTGTGTGTGTGTGTGTGTATGTATGTATATATGTATGTGTATATATATATACACATTATACACACACATATATATACATATACATATGTTTGTATATGTATATATATACATATATATTTATATATGTATATAAAGATCACAGGATGAGTTGAATATGAAGAGATGATATCTAAAAAATATAAAATCCAATTGAGGGATGAGAGAGGAATAAACTAAGAGAGGGAGAAAGGCAGAGATAGAATGGGGTAAATTATTTCATGTAAAAGTGGCACGAAAAAGCAGTTCTGTAGGAAGGGAAGAGGGGCAGGTGAGGGGGAATGAGTGAATCTTGCTCTCATGGGATTTGACCTGAGGAGGGAATAACATATATACTCAATTGTGTATCTTACCCCACAGGAAAGAAGGAGGAAGAAGATAAAAAAATGGGGGATGATAAAAGGGAAGGCAGATAGGGGGAGGAGGTAATCCAAAACAAACCGTTTTCGAAGAGAGACATGGTCAAGGGAGAAAATTCAATAAAGGGGGATAGGTTAGGAAGGAGCAAAATATAGTTAGTCTTTCACAACATGAGTATTGTGGAAGGGTTATACATAATGATACACATGTGGCCTGTGTTGAATTGCTTTCCTTCTTAGGGAGGGTGGGTTGGGAGGGAAGAGGAGAGAGAATTTGGAACTCAAATTTTAAAAACATAGTTTCAAAAACAAACAAAAAAAGTTTTTGCATGCAACTAGGAAATAACATACACAACCAATGGGGCCTAGAAATTTATCTTATCCTACAAGAAAGTAAGGGAAAAGGGGATGGGAGGGGAATGGGGTGACAGAAGGGATGGCTGACTGGGGAGTGAGGCCACCAGAATATACTCCATCTTGGAGTGGGGGGAGCGTAGAAATGGGGAGACAATTTGTAATTCAAACTCTTGTGAAAATCAATGCTGAAAACTAAATATATCAAATAAATTTAAAAAAAATACGCATCTCTTTCTTAACACATAACAATAGTTTGACCCTTCAAACACAAAAGTGCTCTTAGATCCACACTGTCTGGAACTTGAGTCAATCTTGACCATGTCCACTTTTAATGCTTCTTGATAAATGGTTCCTGAAATCTGACGTGACATTATTCTTACTTACCATGCTGCTGGTCATTGCAGTTGAAGCTTCAATTAATTGCAGACGAGTGATCTCTGCTCATCAAGTATTTTTTGCATAGAAGTATGTCATCTTCTCCGTTGTGAAGAAAATGTGTTTCCTATCACTTTATGTATAAAAGTAGGGCTATCCAAAAGGGTATTTTGCATAACTGGTTGGAAGAATTCAATTAAACAATGATGTTTTTCTCTCCCTGGAAGTAAGCCATTGGCTGAACTGTTTGGTTATTTTGGCATCATTTGAAAACCACCCAAATTAAAGGCAATCACTCTGATGGAACACTTGTATTCTTCATTATAAAAGTAACTGCTTCAAGATTGTGTGGTTGCCTGCCTGCCAGCCAGATAAAGATCCTGTCCCAATCTCTGTTCGTAGTTGACTTCCTGTACTCCTGCTCCCCTTTCTTTAATTTCTCTTCCTTTTAATTGCTCTGAATTCTGAATTCTTTCATGTTTAGCTCCCATTCATTTTCATGACCTAATCATAGAACATCAAAGCCATCATCAATTCTTGACTGAACTCCCGATCTTCTCTTTTAATAAATGAAGTCCTTTAGTCCTCCTACATGCATAATTGCTACTGACTTTAATTGCAGTTACATGAGTGGGGTAAGGTCATTTCTTATTTCCATTTGGCCATTCACTCTCTGTCATACCCTCTTTTACTGGGACATTATTTGTTCCCAACATAGATTTTAACAAGCATCACACAGACAGCCTTTTACTTTCAACCCACAGCACCTGTTCTTAACCTCATCCTCACGCATTAATTTTTTTGCACAAGATAACCAAAAAATCCATTTGACTATTTTGTTAAGAATCTACTAATTGTACTCCTTCTGAATTTCATCCAAAGTGATTTCTTAAACCAGTACTTACATTTTAATTAGTAATAAACCCATGTCCATGACTTGGCTCTGTGAATCTGTCTTAAATACTGCCCTCCACCTCTATTCCAAGTGGGTAAAAGTTTGATTGGGGCACCCAGGTGGTTCAGTGGCCTGAAGTAAAGAAGACTCATCTTCATGAGTTCAAATTTGGCCTCAGACACTTACTAGCTGTGTTACCCTGGGCAAGTCATTTAACACTCTTCATTTCAGTTGTTCAGGTATAAGACGAACTGGAGAAGTAAATGGCAAATCACTCTAGTATCTTTGCAAAGAAAACCCTGAATGGGGTCACCAAGAGTCAAAAACAACTGAACAAGACAACCAAAAGTTCTATTCAAATACATCCTTAAAGTTATTTTATGCACTTTGGTTTCGAGTTCTTACAGCAATCAATTCTAAAAATCAGTTACACCAGACACTATCTCTGTCCTGAACAAAGCTCTTCACATCATAGTTGTTTTATCCATCTTTGCTGATTAATTGATCATATTCCTATTCTCTTCCATGATCTAGAGAATTTCTTCTGTAAGTCATTACTTTTAAAGTCAATGTGAGCTTTATCCTCTAGAGAGATCATATCCTCTACTATATATATATATATATATATATATATATTTGTGTATGTATCTATATTGAGAAAGAGTGAAAGAGCAAGAGATAGAGGGAAAGAGAGAGAGAGGGAGAGAGAGAGAGAGAGAGAGAGAGAGAGAGAGAGAGAGAGAGAGAGAGAGAGCACCCTAGACTTTTTCTCCTATTAACAAAAATCCACCATAAAACCTTTTCCTTTCAAATTGCTTTCAGAATGTACAAGTGTGCCCTAGGAAGACATCCTTTTTATCAACACATAGTGGCACTTTTCTGAAACTTAGAGTTAGAGTTCTGTAGGCCCAAAGGTTAAGTGACTTGCTCAAGTTTTACTGATTCTGGGGCTAGCAGTCTATTCACTGTACAATGCTGCCTCAAACTACACACATATTACCATATATATATATGTATATATATATATATGTATATAAATAAACATACATAATCAGTATCTTGAGCTATCAACAATAAAAATAAAAGTCTTTCTTCCTGGTATTCAAAAGGTCTGGAAAAAATAAAATAGGCCACATAAAATATTTATCTAGAGTTGGAAAATGTGTGAGGTTTTTTTTAAGAGAAATATGATGGAGTAGAGGGAAAAAAGAATATGTAACCTTTTAGAGAAAATTGCTTCCTTAAGGTTCCTAGAAGACTGACAGGTCTATACTTTTAAAAACAAAATTATGAAAATTGTCTCTATTTCTGAGACAGCCTAAAATTAAACAGGCTTTGAAACCCCCTTCAAATATTTAAAAAAAAAACCTCTTTCATGAGGAAGGCTTGATCATTATTTAAAATATAACACAGTGATTATTTGGCATTCTTTTCTTATAAGCATATGATGCTTTTTTTAAAAGTTAAACTTGCATCTGCTCTGAAGATTTCTTTCTTTTTTTTATTTTCACCTCGCTTCTGAAATCACTATACCAAAGTCATTTGAAAATATTGAAAAGAAAATAATGGGCACTTTGAATTTTCACATCAATGAGGGGAAGGTTATTTTCACACACTGTTGGCCTCATCTGCAGAAAGTTTGGGGATGGGTAGCACCTTTTCTTTCCTTATTAGGAGCATTAGAGGGTGGAGCTTTTCTTTTGTATGGCTCGAGTCACTTTGAAGATTCACTGGTACCTTGTGAATATGGCCTGACCTCAGGCCCACATTGAGAGTACCAGAGCAGAGCTGTGAGAAGTTAAAGTAATTGACAACACATGGATAAAAATAATTTCATATAGTATTTATGGAAGCAATCAGAAGGTAATGTACTGTGCTGAGTTTACAACATAAAAACATAAGGCATGGCTCCCACTCTTGGAATGTTCTCAATCTTTTTAAAGAAACAAGACTAATACAAGGATAGAAGAACAACATATAAGACAATAGAACTACATACTAAATAGTTTTGTAAAGACTATGAGTGTGATGGAGTTCTAAGGAAAAAGATGTACATGAGGTTTGGTTTGGTCCTCTAGGCATCTTGATGGAGTGAGACTCTAAATTTGGCCTTGAATGGTGTCCTCAAAGAGTAGGAAGTTAATAAAAATTGAAATGAGTGCATGTTCCCTCTCCTTTCTACTGATCATCCTTGGATGTGAAAATTCTTAGGGAAGAAGAGTGAGTAATTCAAATCCATTTAAGAAACATTTATTAAATAACTACTATGTGTCAGGGATTATGCTAGCCCTGCCAACAAGGAGTTTTCAATGTACTAGGGAGAGAAAATGAGTACAATCCAACATTTTGCACATTAGTGGACCTAAGACCTCATCATTGCTGATATTCCCTCAAATGATACAGATGATACCCAAACCATACCAACCCATCACGTATACTCTTGTTCATTTCCTTTCTTGACTATTCCACAGCAATTGCATCTAACATGCTAAGTGGCTTCTTCTAGTTCTCTTGACCTTTCATAGTACAGGATGACACAGGTAATCTGATTCAATTACATAAGTTATGCATCTATTACTCCGTCATTATAGCTGTGTGACCAGCTCATCTTTTTTTCTGGCTATATATTATTTTAGTGACATCATTTATACCAGTGGTCTCAAATCCAAATAGATCCCTATCTAAAATGTTGACTTAGAAAATCAAAATTTAACTTCGTCTTTCCTGTACTATATTTTTATATTTTGAAAACATTTTCCAATTGTATTTTTTATCTGGTTGCATAAGCTAATTTTGTAGCAATGAAAAGTAGGTTCTGCATGTCTGCTTTACATTGCTTCTCCTGTTCAATTCAGCATCTTGAGATGTGTTGCAGACTTTTAATGCCAAAGATATGCCTCTTCCTTGTCCTTTTAGTGACTCTCAACTTCTTCAAAGACTGTTGCATTTTCTGACTGACAGGCATGCAACATCATCACTAGTATCATCGGTGATGTCATCACTAGTACTGTCAAAAAAAAAACAAAAACCAAAACATGAAATGGAATCTGCACAGACAAATATTGTCCTAGTCAGGGAGCAATCACTGCAAAGAAGCAAGTAACTCGGATAAAGTGCCCTAGGAAAGTTTGAGGATAGGGAGAATAGTAGCAAAAACGGGAAGTTTACAATTCTTTCTGCTTAAGACTGATTGAAATTAGCCTCTTATGCAGAGTGGGGAGATGGTGATGAAAATTTTCAAGAAGAAAATGAGTGAAATGAAAGAGGAGACAGTGTTCTCATTAACTGAGCTACACAGCTACCTGGAGGAGCCACTCATTCCAGTCTTTACATAATTAAATTTTAGTTGCCTTGGTGGAGGAAAAGTGAATGTCAATCAATTGCCCAAGTGTTTTCAAATATTTGCTTAGCCAAGTCTGTATGAACCAATACTGATAGCAATGGTACTATTGCTCACCTTTCAACTTAATGTTTAGGTGCACAAATACTTTTCTGATAGTTAGGGGATTAAAGAAAAATGTGTAAGAAAAGCAGTAGAAGCTAGGGGCTATAAAAAAGAGGAGAGGTAAAAGAAATTGAACTAAGACAGCAGCAGGCCAAGTTGCATGGATTCTAGATTGTTTAGACATTAATTTTTCAAGGTCAAGTTTATCTTTAGAAATTGTTTAGTTTCATTTCGTCTTCAGAAATACAGGTCCAGACAAGATGGTGGTTATGGAAGTAGATATCCCGCTGGAGTCGATGAAAATCATCTAGGCCTTCCCATTTACTCTTGCCTATGTCTTCCCAGAAATCATAATGAGGAGGTCGATCTAATACATTGGCGGTATACCTTTAGTTCTCTTAATATTGTATGGATACCAAAAGAGCATTTGTTTCGCTTAAGACAATTTAAAGTGTAGATCCTTTAGAAAAACTTTCCAGATTCTTCCAGCTGCTAATGCCTCCTGTCTTCCAGGAAAAAAAAAATTACCTTGTATGGATTTTATATTTATTTATTTTAGATTTACTTGCATGTAGCCATGTTTTTTTTTTTTTCAGATCCTAGGATGTAGGCTCCTTCAGGGCAGAGACTGTTTCCTTTTTGTCTTTATATCCTTAGTGACTAAACTAACATAGTGACTTGAACCTAGCATGTTTTTAAATAATGCTCCTTGATTGATTAATAGGGTGCTAATCCATAATCCCTTGCTTTTGACATATAACTGATTCACCTTTTTCTCTGATCATAATCTGATTAATAAATTTTATGAATTCTATTGCATAATTCTTGATGTCATTGATCTTGGAGAGTAGGCTCATAGAATTATAACTAATAAAGAAATTTGCAATATGCTATAATTGTGAGATAGGTAGATATAGAGTTAGATAGATAGATGGATAGGTAGATAGATTTCTTGCCCTTTGGGGGATCCCCAACTTTAATTCTTCAGAGACTGGCATATGCATATTACTCTATTTATCTGTGCAGGCATTAAATATGCTCAATAGATTGAGATCTCTAGTGCAAGGAGAGTTTTGTTTCTGTGAATCATTAGATAAATGTTTATCAAGTGGCTACTATGTGGTAGGTACTGCCTCTAAGTGCAAGGGATATGAAGAAGGGCAAACAATGGTTCCTGCCCTCAAAAAGCTCACAAATGTAAATTATGTTCAAGCAAGTTATAGAAAGCTTAAATAGGAAATAATCAACGGAGAAAGTTTTCCTAGAATGGGAAAAAAATTTTTAGCTGGTACTTGAAGGAAACCAGGGAAGTTAGGAAGTGGAGATGAGCAGGGAGAACATTCAAGGTATGGGAAACAGTCACTGAAAATGATCAGGATCAGGAGATGAAGTATCTTATTTGAGGAATAACAAAAAAGATCAGTCCCTGGATGGAGGAATATGCGGGACAGGGAAGGCATAAGGTGGAGGAAGACTTCAAAGGTAGAGTGGGCGTTAGTTGCAAATAGTTTTGAATGTCAAACAGAAGATTTTAGTTTGAGTAGAGGGATGACATGGTCAAAAGTATTTACTCACTTTGGTGGCTGAGTGGATGATTGACTAGAGAAAGGAGAAATTTATGGCAGGTGGACCAACCATCAGGTTATTGCAATAGTCCAGGGATGAGGAAATGAAGGCTGCACCAGAGTGGTGGCAGTATTAGAGGAGAGAAGGAGGTCAAGTATTAGGGAGTTGTAAAAAAGTTAAAATCAAGAGGCCTTGGAAACTGATTGGTTATGAGAGGTGAGATATAATGAAGAATAGAGGATGATACCCTAGGGTGCCTAGGGAACCTGGTAGACTAGAAATTGGTAGCATACTAATAGTAATAGAAACACTTGAAAGGGGAAATAATTTAGAGGAAAGAGAATGAATTCAATTTTGAACATGTTGAGTTGAAGATGTGTGTAGGACATCCAGTTGGAAATGTCTATTATGGTGGAGATGGAAGACTAGAAGTCAGCAGAGATTTTAGAGCTGGATAAGTAGATTTAAGAATCCTCAACATAGAGATTTTGATTGAATTCATAGAAGCTGATGAAATCACCAAGTGAAGTACTATATATATGTATATATGTATATATATATGTGTATATATATGTGTGTGTGTGTGTGTGTGTGTGTAAAATAAAGTTGAGAACTAAAGTGGAAATAGCAGAGGCAAAATTTATAGTCCTGTTTTCTTGTACAAAGCCAATTTCTACTATACCAGACCACTTCACGCAAAGGAAACAACATTTCTGTAATTGTTGCTACAAGAATATTTCAAAACTTTATGATCTTAATGGATGTGACCATGGAAAGACTTTGCTGGTTTATAAAGTAATTTTTGACTCTGCTATGTTTTCATGTTGCACGGGTAGCATTATATAACTCAAAGAGCAACAACCTAAGGCTGAAAGATTTATCAAAGTAAAACACCCCTGGGGTGTATGTGGGATACAGACTCTTGAATTTCCCATTCACTAATGGTACCTTCCTAAGGCCAAAAAGACCATTTAATTCAAATATATCTGTTGATTTCAGGTAAAACAATTCAGCCCGCTTGTCTTGATATGAACTTACCCCAGGGAAAGGACTGATAACAATTTCTTACTCTTTGCCTGATTGTTTCAATGTTTTGTAGAAATCACTAGAAGGGTAATGAGGAACTTTAGAAGTACATAATACTGATTCTAGATGAGAAGTTTAAGAACTGAGACATGTTTTGATGGCACCTTTTTAACCTAGGTAACAGTACCTGTGGTAGCAACCTTGAAGATATGTCATTTCACTAGGGGGCCACTGGACCAATAGTCTGACCAGTTAGAGCATTTAAGAAACAGTAGCTGAATAAATGAATACACTAAAGCTATAGACTAGAATCCCTTTGTTCTTCCCTGAGAATTATATTTCCTATGGAAATGCAGATTACTTTTACTTCAATTTTCTTAAAGAACAGGAAGAGTGAAAAATCTATTTTCAGTATTTAATTATGAAGGAAATATTTTATAAAGCATGGACAACATTCATTTTTGTTTTTGAATAGAATTTCTAGTACATGCAGAAGGATGGAGAGAAGGGAATAAGGATTTATACATGGCCTAATACGCATCAGTGTAAAAAGAGCTGGAGAAAAAAAAAGACAATCCACTCCAGTATCTTTGCCAAGAAAACTCCAAATGGGATCACAAGGAGTCAGACACAACTGAAACAACTGAGCGACAAAAATTATGCACCAAATAGTGTGATAAGCACAGGTTTTTTTTAAAATAAATATGTTCTCATTTGGTTCTCACAATAACCCTACAAGTTAGGTGCTATTGTTTTCCCTATTTTAAAGTTGACAAAACTGAAGCTAAGGGACTTGACAGGGTTACACAGCTAGGAAGTTTCTGAGGTTGGATCTGAACTCAAATCTTCCTGACTTCAGGGTTAGCACTCTAGCCACTGTCACCAACTACCTCCAGGGCTTTGCTTGATCAAGGGGATTGGTGACCTATTCTTCCTTCTCCCAACCCCGCACCAACCTCCCTGACCTCCACCTCCTCCTTGGCCTTATGATACCCAAGAACAATCAGCATTTTTCTTTTATAAAGATTGCAGCCTGGAGGGTGGAAAACATCCTGGAAATGGAGTTAGGTGAAATAGGATTTAAGCATCAACCCCAGCAGTTATAAACTCTTTGAGCTTGACCAGCTCAATTCATTTCTTAGAGCCCATGGAAAATAGGGTCAGTACTTTCACGCTGTATCCTGACTCCCTCGGAGGACTGTAAGAAGGAAAGAAATGTGTCAAATTTTCACTCTAGGGAAGCAGCAGGGGTCAGTAGAAAGAAGACTGGATGTGGATTCAGTGGATCTTCATTTGAATTTCAGCTTTATTGATTACTCTCTGAACATGACACAGGAGAAGTTACTTCACCACATTGGGCTTCAATTTCTTCAACTAAAAATGAGGGAATTGGACTAGGTGATCTCTGAGGTCTTTTCCAGCTCTATATCTATGAAATTTGCAATCCTATGGAAAACATTTTTGTGTTTAAGTCACCAAGTTGTATTATTAAATTTGTAAATTTTGCTATGCATTATTTCAGGATAGCCAGTAAATAGAGGTTGTGAAGTAAGAATAGTGAGAATGAAGAAGAAACAATGACTACATATATATGTATATGTGTGTATGTATATATGCATATACATGTGTATATATATATGCATATTTATGTGTGTATGCATGCATATAAAGAGATAAATTTCAACTGTCATGTTTTATCTCACCCTATCAGTGCTATCCTCATGTTAAATAACAACTATTTCCTTCTAACTTTCACTATCTTAAAACCCTTCTCTTCATTATGTGTACATTTTACTTATTCCATTAATAATGTTGCCTACAAAGCAAATCTACAATAGAGTAGTGTGTTTGTGTGTGTGTGTGTGTGTGTGTGTGTGTGTGCCCACTCATTTTGGGGTTATGCATAGAGAAAAATGAGATCATTCTAAACCAGAATATAATGAGATTTCCACATGAATGAAACAGATTTTAAATATTGTATTATAAAAATACTTCATGCCACTTACCCTGTGAAAATACTCTGGGAATATTAGCTTTACAAAGTTCATTTCCATTCTGAATATTGAAGTCTTCTGGTGGATTTTATTACATTGCTAACTGCAGATATTAATTCTCAGTGGTATGTATTTTCTACTTTGTTATTCTGTCACTTAGTTATCTAGGTAATAATCTGAAATTATAAATATTTAGGTGAATTATATAAATGAGTGCTGTTTTTACAATGTTATTCAAACATCTTGAAATAGATCCCACTGGAATAAAAATGGTAAAGTTTTTGTATGTAAATCAATAAAAGACAAGTGGATTTTCTTCATGAAGAATTTTGGTTTCCCCACTCACTTTTCTGTTCTGTGTAAGTGATGAAGGCAGGAGCCCCAAATCATGGTTGAACATGGGTCAAGGAAGACCTGGAAAGTGTTATAAGGTTGACAGCTGAGGAATTCAGGTTTTGTGAATAACATCTATATTGGATACATGAAAGAGATGAAGGAAAGAAGATGGTCCATGCATCATTTATGGCTCCTTAAGCTTTCTGGGGAATTTTCTTGACACCAAGAAAGAAAAGCTATAAAGACCAGGGCCAAGTAATTGTGTCATTTAAATACTCTGTGGTTATCCTAAGGATGATGTGAAAATTTAAGCTACGAGGGGTCATGCCGTGACAAACCAAATGAAGTTAGCAGCAGGAATATCATTTTCATGCTACAGGCACATCCCGGACCCCTAATGGGGATCTAGCAGGTATGCTAGCCTCCCAGGTCACACTTCATAGAGCAGTCAACAGCTGAATTGATTTCCTTAGCTTCCTCATTACCTCGGATTTCTGACAAGCCAGCAAAAGTGAAAAATTCAAATAAGGATTCTCAAACATGGCTGGATTTTCGATTTTGTTGAATATATTTGTGTTTTCTGTGTGCAACATTTTGCCTGCCTCGAGGCTTGCTTGAATTTTTCAGCCATTTTCATACTTTAGTAAGTTGTTAGAAGAGTCCGGTTGTCACAGGCTTGAAAATAGCACACTAGCCAATGCAGTAGTAATATCCCAAATTGTTGAGAAGATATAAGATAGATCACATGTAAGTGTGTGCTTAGTGTCTTCCTTTGTGATTTGAGACAAAGCTAGATACTGGGTTTTCTAGATGATTTGAAAATAAATTGTTCAGTTTCACTCTAGTCCCATATGTTCAAGTGAAATGTTTACCACAACTGGCTCATAGGATTCTTTTTTTCATATCCATCCTGTCGTTATTTCTTCTTCACTTACTCCCTCTCAGTATTTTCCTATATTCATGGGAAATCACATTTGAGTCACGATTTTTGCTGTTGTCAATTTTTCATGTTGAACTATTCTTGCATCTCTGGTATAAATCTAATTTTATCACATTGTTGTTCAGTCATGTCTAACTTTTGAGGGGACCCCATTTGGAAAATTTTTGGCAAAAATAATAGAGTGGTTTGCTATCTTCTTGTCCAGCTCATTTTACAGATGAAGAAATTGAGGGAAATAAGGTTAAGCGATTTGCCCGGGGTCACACAGCTAGGAAGTGTCTGAGGCCAGATTTGAACTCAAGAAGATGAGTCTTTTTGACTCCAGGCCTGGCACTCTATCTGTCTCCTGCTCCATCTAGCTGCCCTAATTTGATCATATTGAATTATTTTTTGGAAATATTGCTAAGTCTTTTCGCTAGGATTTTATTCAATTTTTTTTTCTTATTTATTCATCAATGATATTAGTCTACACTTCTTTTTCTTCCCTTTATTTTCCCCTGATTTAGATATTAAGAGTTTGTTTCATAAAAAAGTTATACTTATCCCTTCCATATCATGACTTTCCCCAACACAGTTTTGACATATTGAGGGTTGGCATAAATGAAATGGAAATTTAGGAGGAGTTTTTCAGAAGCTGCAGACAATACGTGAAAGCCAGCAGATGACACAGAAAAAGTTTCAAAACACAGAAATGTATAAAATATATGTATAGTGTTATATAACATCAACATATTTTATCTTTTAATATCATAATAATTCAGACTTCTTCTATGATATGAAAGGAAGGCCAAAATATTTTATGTGGATTTTCCAGATGGTGGGGGTGCCACAGCCCAACCTTCTCAATGTTGAGGGAATAACTGTAGTTTATAAGCACATTTTCTTTCTCATTTTGTAATGATAATTTCTGTAGCATGGTTAATTATTCTTTAATTGTTTGATAGGATTTACTAATTAATCTTTTGTACCAGGATTTTGTTTTTGTTTTTCAATTAAGTAGAGTGATACACAGAGTGCTAGGCCTGGAGTTACAGACTTTAGTTCAAATCTGGACTTAGACACTTATTGTGTGACTCTGAGCAAGGCATTTAATTTCTTTTTGGCTCAGTTTCCTCTTCTGTAAAATGAGGATGATAATAACAGTACCTACCTCTCAGGGTTGTGAATATCATATAAAATAATATTTGTAAAGTGCTTAGCACAGTTCTAGAACATTGTGGTCAATGAATAAATACTTGTTTGCTTCTCTTCCAGTCATCATCATTTTCTTTATAACTATTTCACTTTTACTTATCAGGTTCAATTTTTTATCATGTCTATTTCTTGTTCCCAATCCTAGCATTTAAGTGTAAGAAACTGCATTTTAGTGAGTTTAAGACGTGCTCTTTGGAATTGTGGCTGGTCATAAGCTGGAACAGAGTTCTTAAAACTTTCAGAGTTCATTGTCTTTACAATATTGTTGTTACTGTATGAACTGTTTTCCTGGTTCTTCTCACTTCACTCTATTTCAATTCATATAAATCTTTCTGCAATTTTCTGAAACCGTCACCTTCATTTCTTAGAGAAAAATAGTGTTTTAACAAGTTTATGTATTATAAAATGTTCAGCCTTCCACATTTCACGAGCATACACTTAGTTTGGAATTCTTTGCTCAAAGAGTGTATAGTTACCACTGTCTTAGTGGGTATATCTATCTATTTATATGTATGCATATGTATATACACACATTATGTACATATATGCGAACATACAACATACATATATGTACTAGGGACACACATACTTATATACACGCATGCATACGTATATGTGTATATGTGTGTGCATATATCATATATTATATAAAGATTCTTTTCTTCTTTTGTTTATCCCCTTGGAGTATGACCTAGTAGCAGTGACATTGGGCCAGAAGGTATGCACAGCTTAATAGCCTTTTAACCTTGGTTTCAAACTGTTCTTCAGAATATTTAGACCATTTTACAACTCAACCAACAGTACATTAGATAACTCATTTTCCCACATTTGTTCCAGAATATGTTGTTTTCCCTTTTTGTCACCTCAGTCAATCACACCTCAGAGTTGTCTTCATTTATATTTCTCTAATTACTTGTGACTTAAATTATTAATTTCTTATGGCTATTTATAGCTTGGAGTTCTTCCTCCCCAAAGTACCTATTCATATATTTTGATTATTTGTAAATTGGAGAATGGCTCTTATTCTTAAACACACATACATATATATGTCTGCATATATGTATGTATACATATATATGCACCTATATGCATGTACATATGTATATACACATATATGTGTATATACAAACACACGTCTCCTAGAAAAGAGCTTTATCAGAGAAATTTGCTACAAATATTTCTTTCTCCATTCCTTGTTTCTCTTCCAATTTTAGCTGCACTGGTTTTAATTATGCAAAACCTTTTCAATTTCATGTAATCATAATCGTTAATTTTAACTCATGTGAAGCTCTCCATCTCTTTATTGATCATGAACCCTTCTCTTATCCAAATGTCTGAAGGTAATTTCTTCCATGATCCTCTAACTTGCTTATGACATAACACATTATATATAAATCATATACTCATTTGGAGATTATCTTTGCATACAGTATGATTTTATGGTCTCTATCCAGTTTCTACCAGGCTGTTTTTCTGTTTTCCCAACCATTTTTTGTCAAATAGTTAGTTCTTGTTCTAAAAACAATGATCCTTAAATTAACCAAACTGAGGGTTACTGTGAGGAGATACACACACACACACACACACACACACACACAAGTACGTATGCATGCATGCATGCATGTGTGTGTGTGTGTTTGTATAGTGTACTAATTTATTCCACTGACTAACATCTCTCTTTTTTATCCAGTACTATATTGGCAGTTAGGCAGTGCAATGGATCGATTGCTGCGCCTGGCATCAGGAAGCTTTGAATTCAAATCTGGCTTCAACTACCTACTAGCTATGGGATCCTGGGCAAGTTACTTAACCTCTCTTTGATTTAGTTTTCCATTCTGTAAAATGGGGATATTAATAACACATATCTCTGAGAATTGTTGTGAGAGTCAAATGAGAAAAGTATAAAACGCTTAGCAAAGTTTTTATAGATGATTAATTGGATCCTTATTTTTTTTCAATTGGTATTAATCAGTTTGCTATGATTCCGTAAGAGTGGATATGTGTGTGTATATAAGTGTGTGTGAATGTATGTGTATATATTTATATGTGCATATGTGCACACATATGCATATATGCGTACATATATGTGCACACACACACTTGAGCATGTGTAATGTGTATATATGTACGTGTGGATGGATGGATGGATGGATGGATGCATGTATTTTCATTGTTATGGTGACCAAGTCCAGCATGGGGGAGGTAACCAGATTACATGAAAAGTCTCTGCATATATTTTTGTTGCCCCTCTGTCTTTTGTCATTCCTCTATTGCCCAACATGGGGAGATGGCTATAAGCATTTGGTCAATGAGTGACTGTGCTTGATGAGCTATGGCCTGCCCTTCTACTGGCCCATTGTTCTATGTAGATGTTTTAACATCTCCTTATCAGCCCAGCCCATAGGTCTGCTCACAAACTCCCTTAAGGAAAATCTCTCCCTCTCTCACTCACACCAGCTGCTCTGCTCTCTCTGCCTTCTCTCTCTCTCTCTCTCTCTCTCTCTCTCTCTCTCTCTCTCTCTCTCTCTCTCTCCGTCTCTCTTTCTCCAAGCTCCAACTCATTCCAACTTCCTGCTCTACCCCTTTCACAAGCTCCTCCCACCAAAGGCTCATGTGACTCAGATTCCTTTGACTTGGGCTTCCATGTTACTCAAGCAGGTTACATAGGCCTATTAATGGATGGGAAAGATCTTCCTATTGCATTAACATCACAGGGTCATAGATCCTTTAATAAAATGCCATAGGCTCAGAGCAGTGCTTCAGTGGGTTTTCTTGCAGATTGCAGGTGTCTAGCACATAGTAAGTACTATATAAACGTTAGATGTCATTAAATTGTTTTGTCAATTATTGCTATATAGTATAGTTTGAGGTCATTTATTGCTAAGCCCCCTTCTTTTCCATTTTAAACATTGATTTACTTGATATTCTTGACATTATGTTTCTCCAGATAAATTTTGTCATTTTTCCAGCTCTATAAATTAGTGTTTTGCTAGTTCAATGGTAGTGATACTTAATAAGTAAATTAATTTTATAGTATTGTCATCTTTTATCATATTGGCTTGATCTGCAATTGAGAGATTAATATTTCTTCAATAATTTGGATCTCAATGAACAACAACACAACAACAATAGGAGTGGTATAAATGGTGTTTTATGAGTGTGTTGATCAAGTTCCTATGTGTATGTTGGAAGGCATACACAAAGCATTTTATAATATCTGCTGTTATTTTAATTGCAATTTCTCTTTAAAACTCTTCCTGCCAGACTGTGCTGGTAATATATAAAAATGTTGATAATTTATGTGCTTTTGCCCATAAATTTTCAATATGGTTTAAAACAAGTGAGTCTTCAGATCACTGAAACATATTACATTTCTTAACATGTGTGTTACATAGCATAGTGCAATGTTTTATTGCACTATTCTACTCCATTTGGGAATGTCTATAATTCCTGAAAAAAATTCCGTTTCATATTACATCAATGTATTTATCAGAGTTCATAATTTCAATAGTGGGGAAAAGCTTCCAGAATGACTGACTAGAAGTAGTAGTAGCAGCAGCAGCAGCAGATATTTTTAAATTTGATAAAGATGTCCAGATCATATAGGCTTACTTAGACCAATGATAATCATTTTGGTATAGCTTTGAGTGAAAACATAAGCTTGATTATTTTTTAAAATAACCTTTATTCATTATTTCATATTCTATTGTTTATTTTGCCTTGTTAATATTGTGTTGTTTTTTTCTTCTTCTTAGCAATAGTTAGCATCTTTATTAAAACTGGACTTCTCTCTGCTCTTCCAACTCAAAAAAATCTATGACATGCTCTAAAACAATCAGTAATAACTTCTAGAGACTTCTAAATGTCTTCTCTTATTTTCTGAGGAATAACTAGACATTTTGAAGCTATAGTTTACATGTTCTTGACAATGTTATTCATTTTTCACTTTCCTTTATGTGACTGATCCTTTTTCATAGTGGGTTTGAATGATCTTTGAAACATTTGAGTCCTCATAGTAACAGCCCTTGAAATATGGTTAATAGCCATAAAAATGTTAAGAGCTACAACTATTGAATGTTTTCTTTAAATAATATCCATTATTAAAAATCAGAGAAATAAAAATACAACAAAAGAGAACAATAAAACTTGCATGGCCAAAAAAATATCTAGCACATAACTCACAAAGAAAATTTAAAGACAGGGAAGCAATTTTAATCAATTTCTATTCAATCAAAGGCTGAGATTCCCTATCAACCTAGAAGCGCAAAAGAATGACCATTGCTAAATTAAAGTGAAGCCATATCAATTTTGTATTTTCCCAAGTAATTTTACATCAGATTAATCTATATCTCTGACAGAAATTCATAGTTCATCACCTGTCCAGTTAGTAAAACCTTTCCAGCTTAGTTCTGTCTTCCAGAATTTACCATCCACTGACATAACCTTCCAGAACCCCCAGTCACTTCCATGGCACCAGAAATTGACTTTAAGAGAGGCCCCAGATTTTCCTAACTACCAACATCAAACTAATATTTTATGATTTATTATATTATCTACATCCATAATACAGAATCATAGATCATGAGGAAGAAGGAACATTAGGGGTCATTGATTCCAATCTCTTCATTTTTCAGATAATAAAATTGAGGCTCAGAATGTTTAAGTAACTTACTCAAGATCACATAGGTAGCAAGTAGCCAAGTGACGATTTGCACTCAGGTCCTATGACACTAAATTCAACACTTTATATGTTGTGATTATCATTGTACTTATATCTCCAATGTTCTTGGATGTCACGCCGTCCCTATAACCTTCTGCTTCTTTACCTGGAGAAAGAAAGAGGATTGGGCTTACTGATCTCTAAAATACCTGTTAAACTTATTTTCAAGACTGAAATCTTAATCCATTGTTTGGACCATTTTTTGCATGAAATAAGTCTCTAGAGCTGTTGCTATGGGTAGAGCAGGTCTCAAAGTGTTGCTACTTTGTCTACTTTCAGAATTACAATGCTATCTCTAAATGACTGGGTCAAAATGAGTATTTTCCTAATGCACTAGCTCATGAGCTCCCTCTGGTGTATTATCACTCACTGTTATCACTTGATATAAATTAGTCAATCAGATTTTATTTTCTTCTAGAAAATGGTACATATTTGGATTATATACTAAGAACAGATGATGCAAAATCAGTAACACACCCTCCATCAATACATATATAAGCAAAAATGGCCTCATACATATAGAGTATGTATGTAAAGGAAGTAAATTGATTGATTCAACAGAGGTATCCAGAGTTTGTTTATATCTATCAAATAAATGAGATGTATTGTCACTTGATAAAGGCATTTGTACATAATAACATTCCACTTATTTTAAGTGGGATGTGGAAATTGATTAATGGATACACTAAAACCCCACCTTTCCATTAACTATTTGTGCTTCTCATTGTCATCAGGCTCTCATCTCTAGGCTGCTGTATCAATAACAAAATTCAAGATTCAATTTGTTGATATTAAGTTTTATTGATGAAGAAACTGAGGCTGAAAGAGGTTAAAGGATTTGTCCGAGGTCTGAATCATGCCTCAGACGCTTGAGCATAACTGAGTTGCTAAAAGGTTGTTCATAAAATTTTGACTGTGATGTCCCATTGCTTTCTGTTCTTTGCACAGTGAGGTGAGTACAGAAGGTGATATTTTGAAACATGAATCACTCATCTCCAATCTGTTCATCAGAAAAAAAGAGGAGTTGTAAAAATGGCAATACAAGAAAAAAAGAGACCTTATAAAAGTTTAGACATGAGAGGACCTTAGAGACCATTTAATGAAACATGAACATTTTAAAGGTGAAAAATTCAAGGCTCAGATAAGAGAAGGGACTTGCCCAAAGTCGCACAACAAATTAGCCATAGCACTGAAACTCCTGACTCACACCCCATCACTTCCTGCTTCATTATCCTCTTTTATTTAAAGACTAACCTTCTTCACCATGGTTTTACTTAAAAACCTCTTTTAACAGTAGCAGACACTAACAGTGGGTAGTCTTCGAATAGGGTTGGGAAAATAGTTCTCTAATTCTGTCAATGGCTATAATTTTGTTTTTCAACTTCTGATTTGGTGCAAACTTGCTGTCATTAACTTTTCTCATCTTCCTTTTTTCCTCCTCTTCTAAATTCCTAAATTCTAAACTAGAAAGGAGAGAAATAAAAAGTTGAAAGAGGAACGGAAAATGTTCTTAGCGTTCAGTCTGTTCTGGTCACATCTTCGAGTATTCTAAAAAGGACATTTACTATATAAATAACAAACAAAGAAATAAATAAATAAAATGAAAGGAATTTTTTAGTCTGGCAGATCAATGGTAGGAAAACAAAGAGAATAAAATAATGAACTATCTATCTAATAAAATCATATCAATAGCTTGTACTTAACACCTTGTATTTTGCAAAACGCTTTTATATTCTTTTATCATATTTGGGTCTCACAATGACCCTATGACATAGATATCATCATCATCATTATCATCATCACTATTTTGTACCTAAAGAAATTGGTGGGAACTCAGGAGCTCCAGCTATGAATAGGCTGAGTGTGTCCTACCTCCCGTGACCCCTGGGAATCTGAGAGGGAAAAATAGCATCATTTTTACACACTGGTAATTTTCATTTACCACAAAGAATGTGGGTTGTATGAAGGGGTCAACCCAAAGAGAAGAGAGAGGAGTGAAGTTTGGGCATACCATACCACAACATGCTATACACACAAGATTATATGCCCACAGATCATCTCCAGTGATGATCACCTGATTCATAAATTAATCATAAGAAGATGCAGACAAGCCCATGTGTGGTACCTTACCCAATTGGAAGTGGTGTCTGCCCTTAAAACAGTTTTTCACTAACTGAAGAGACTAGATTATCTAAGCATCTTCCTTTTTTTCGTTCAATTGCATGAGATTCTAAGGGTTGGCCACTTTCCAGAATGGTCAGGAATGTAGCAGGTAAAAGCAAGAAGAAGGCAACACACTTTCTCAGAATGAGGATGATTTGCTTATCCCAACATTCTATTTACCTGTGGTAGTTTTCCCATTATAGGTGCAGATATACAAGTTGAATCACATTTGTGTTATATCTGAAAGGCGGAAAGATGTGTCATTGATTTCCCTTTTTATAAACCACTCTCTATATATGTATGCACGTATAAGTAGTATGTGCAGATATGTGTAAGTATGTATGTGTGTATACACACTTAAGTGCATGTATATCTATCTATATCTATATGTGTACATATATACACATGTATATATATATATATATGTGTATATGTGTGTATGTGTATACATACATATATATTCAGTTCTTAAGTTCATGTAACCTGTCCTCAAAAGAGTATAACTGATAAAGAGGATTTTTCTTTCTTTGTCAAAAAAGCAGGTTTATGTGTTTAAATTATTATCATTATTATTATCATCTATTAATACATGGGTAGTCTCAAACTGAGATCATTGACTTCTTTATAATTAATTCATAATTTGTTAATGAAATACTTAACAGGATTGACTTGTTATTTCCCATACTGTTTGTTAATTAATATAAGCTCTAACAGTTTTATTTTATATTCAAATATACTTTCACTTTAATTAGGAAGTGTACATGTTTATGTTAGTAATTAGAAGAGAAAGGAAGTTTCTCAGCACGGAGAACATCTCACTTATGGAATGGCTTCTGTATGGTGATATAATACACACTTCCAGCTGTTTTCATGGAGGAGAATGACTAGCTTATTACAAGTTCAGTGGGTATGATTAGTGACCCTTTTTTCTTCTTCCTGCAAAAACCCATTTCTGTATCAGCTCAAGTTGTCTGGATTTTGCCATATGCTACTATGAATTTTTCATGGCCTAAAGTAATTTTTCTATTACCCAATTATCTTTAAAATATGGTATATAATATACATAGTGCAATAATTGCTATCTATACATGCAGATTCTTTTAAAAACCTCAATTGCTTTGGGAGGTACTTATTGGGTTAAAATGAAAATCACATATCAAAGGCCAGGAGAGTAGCCACAATAAGAAAAGTATAATTAGTTGTGTGTGTATTGGAGGGAACTTAGACTCCTCTGCAGCTATCTGTTTCCAGTGGCAATATATAGATCAGGAAGACTGGAGATGGCCCTGGATGCAGTGGGAGACCCTGGCCTTTTTAAGCTGAGGCAGAGAATGACCTGTTTTACCTAGTCAAAACAAAAGCAGCAATAATAATCTGGGAAGGGAAGACTCTCAGAGTTTCTGACCAAAACAGAAAAATCACTACTTACATACATTCTGAGAGGAGGTAATATGACAATATAGCATGTAGTCCATTATGAATCGCTGAGCTCAAGTGGATCAGTTTAATCAAGAATTACTCTTAAAAATCTCTTTGGCTCATGATCCCACCCTCAGTTTCCCCAGGAATATAATTATCTGCCTCATGTCTGGGTCTCCCTGGCCAAAAGTTCCATCTTTTTTTTTCTGTACAATTGTGTAGGCCAAAATGATATGGCTGAAAGGATAGATTGTATTTATTTTTAAGTTTTTATTTATTTTTAGATCATTTCAATTTCCAAGTATATTCTCTTCACTCATTACCCAATGACACATCCCTTGTAATGATATATATATATATATATATACATATATATATGCATATATATATAATATATATATGAAAAAAGCCAATTCAAGAGAAGTAAAAAAAAAACAAAAATTAATGAATCTGATGATATGTGCTATTTTCCATACCCAGAATTCCCTACCTCTGTAAAGAAGGGAAGAAAAATATTTTTTTCATCGTTTTTCTTCAAGAACTAGCTCAGTCACTATGATTACCCAATATTTAGTTTTAATTCAATTGTTCTGTCTTTGTTTTACATCTAATCATTGCACATGTTGTTTAACTGGTTCTGTTAACTTCATTTCATATTAGTTTACATGTCTCTTCATGCTTCTCTTAATTCTCTGTATTGATTTTGTTTTGGGTGAAACAGTGATCTTTCATTACATTCTCATTTCATTACATTCATATGTCACAATTCATTTAGCCATCCTCCTCTAATTGATGGGTATATACTTTTTAAAATTTATTTATTTAATTTATTTAACATATTTAGTTTTCAGCACCGAATTTCACAAGTGTGAATTATGAATTTTCTCCCCATTTCTCCCCTCCTGCACACTCCAAGATGGCATATATTCTGGTTGCCAAGTTCCCCAGTCGGCCCTCCTGTCTGTCACACCATTCCTCTCCTGTCCCCTTTTCCCCTCCTTACTTGTTGGGCAAGATAAATTTCTACACCCCATTGACTGTGTATCTTATTTCCTAGTTGCATACAAAAACTGTTCTTTTTTGTTTTCGAACATTTGTTTTTAAAACTTTGATTTCCAAATTCTCTCCCCTCTTCCCTCTCCACCCAACCTCCATAAGAAGGCAAGCAATTCAACATAGGCCACATGCGTATCATTATGTAAAACCCTTCCACAATAATCATGTTGTGAAAGATTAACTGTATTTTGCTCCTTCCTAACCTATTCCCCTTTATTCAATTTTTTCCCTTGGCCCTGTCCCTTTTCAAAAGTGTTTGTTTTTTATTACCTCCTCCACCTATCTGCCCTCCCTTCTATCATCACCCCATTTTTTATCTTCTTCCTCCTTCTTTCCTGTGGGGTAAGATACCCAACTGAGTGTGTATGGTATTCCCTCCTCAAGTGAAATCTGATGAGAGCAAGATTCACCTCTCACCTGCCCCCTCTTCCCTTCCTACAGAACAGCTTTTTCTTGCCACTTTAATGCAAGATAATTTACTGCATTCTATCTCTCCTTTTCTCTCTCTCTCAATATATTCCCTCTAAACCCTTAATTTGATTTTATTTTTTAGATATAATTTCTTCATATTCAACTTAACCTATGCTCTCTGTCTATATATGTACACATATGTGTGTGTATCTATATATGCATATTCCCTTCAGCTACCCTAATACTGAGGTCTCATGAATCATGCACATCATCTTTCCATGTGGGAATATAAACAAAACAGTTCAACTTTCGTAAGTCTGTTATGATTTCTCTTTCTTGTTTACCTTTTCATGCTTCGCTTGATTCTTGTGTTTGAAAGTCAAATTTTCTATTCAGCTCTGATCTTTTCACTGAGAAAGCTTGGAAGTCATCTATTTTATTAAAAATCCATATTTTGCCTTGGAACATGATACTCAGTTTTGCTGGGTAGGTGATTCTTGGTTTTAATCCTAGCTCCATTGACCTCTGAAATGTCATGTTCCAAGACCTTTGATCCCTTAATGTAGAAGCTGCTAGATCTTGGGTTATTCTGATTGTGTTTCCACAGTACTCAAATTGTTTCTTTCTGGCTGCTTGCAGTATTTTCGCTGGAATTTTACAACAATATTCTTAGGAGTTTTCTTTTTGGGATCTTTTTCAGGAGGTGATCAGTGGATTCTTTCAATTTCTATTTTACCCACTGGCTCCAGAATATCAGGGGAGTTTCCTTGATAATTTCTTGAAAGAGGATATCTAGGTTCTTTTTTTGATCATGGCTTTCAGGTAGTCCAATAATTTTTAAATTCTCTCTCCTGGATCTATTTTCCAGGTCAGTGGTTTTTCCAATGAGATATTTCACATTGCCTTCCACTTT
>CM053625.1:193385919-193407913 GCA_028646595.1 Phalanger gymnotis
GAGTTCTGTTCGGGACAGACCTTACCCCGAGGCCATCCAGGCCGACCTGGGCTGGAGTCCCGCTTCCCTCTGCCCCTTTGTGGGTTCTGTAGTTCTAGAATTGGTTCAGAGCCATTTTTTCATAGGTTTTTGGAGGGACTTGGAGGGGAGCTCACGCCGGTTACTGCTTTCCAGTCGCCATCTTGGCTCCGCCCCCCGAGTTAGTCTATTTTTTAAGGTGTTATTTTCTTCAATATTTTTTTTCAGTATTTTTTGGGGTCTCCTTTAGCAAGTCATTGACTTGTTTTTCATGGTTTTCTTGCACCATTGTCATTCCTCTTCCTAATTTTTCCTCTACTTCTCTAACTTGCTTTTCCAATCCTTTTTGAGCTCTTCCAGGCCTGAGACCAATTCATGTTTTTCTTAGAGGCTGTTATATAGTCTCTTTGACTTTGTTGACTTCTTCTGGCTGTGTGTTTTGATCTTCTTTGTCACCAAAGAAAGATTCCAAAGTCTGAGACTGAATCTGAGTGCATGTTTGCTGCCTGGCCATGTTCCCAGCCAAATTACTTGACCCTTGAGTTTTTCAGGGGGGTATGACTGCTTGTAGAGTAAAGAGTACTTTGTTCCAAGCTTGAGGACATGTGCTTTTGTTTTCAGAGGTATTTCTGTATAGCCACCTCTGCCACACTAGCACTCCTCCTCCCCCAAGAACCACCAACCTGGACCTGACTTAGATCCAAGCAGGTTCTGTACTCCTGCTCTGATATGCCCTTAATTCCTCCCACCAGGTGGTCCTGGGGCAGGAGAAAATGCAGCTGAAGTTCTATAGATGCAACATCCCAGCTGTCCCCAGGTCAGTGGCCAAACTGTGAACTCTTTTTGCTGTATCCCCAGCAGCTTTTCCCACTAACCTTCTCTGGTGTCTTTGATGTTTGTGGGTTGAGAAGTCTGGTAACTGCTACAGCTCACTGATTCAGGGGACTGGGGCCTGTTCCACATGGCTCCTCATCTGGCTGGTCCTTCCGCTGCCCACGCTGGGCTTCACTCCCCTCTGCTCCCAGCTCTGCATGCAATAGACCTCACCCAACAACCATCCAGGCTGTCCTGGGCTGGAGCCCTGCTTCCATCTGCTGTTTCATGGGTTCTGCAATTCTAGAATTTGTTCAGAGCCATTTTTATAGCTTTTTGCAGGAACCTGGTGGGGAGCTAACGCAAATCCCTTCTTTCCAGCTCCTATCTTGTCTCTGCCCCTTGATGGGTATATGCTTTGCTTCTCTTTCTTTGGTACCATGAAAATTGTTGCTGCAAATACTTGTTCAATATTGGACTTTTCTTTCTATCTTGGACTTCCTTGGGTGTATATTCCTATTATTTGTTATCAGTGATCATAAAATAGTGTTATTTTATTCATTTTATTCACCCATATTGCTTTTAAGAATATTTTAATCAATTCATATGGCTTTATTAGCAATATATTACTATGCTTATTTTCCCTCAGCCTAACAGTGATTATTTGCATCTTTTGTCATCATTTCCAGTTTGGTAGATGTGAGCAAAACCTCAGAACCATTTGGATTTGGATTTTCTTTATTACTGATGATTTGGATCAATATTCCATGTAGTCGTTTGTAGTTTACAATTCTTCTTTTGTGAATATATTTCTTATGGGACCAACAAGATGGATTTTCATGTCATATCTGATTCTTACAACCTCTAAAATCTCTCCAAAATAGGAATTATGTGCAAGAGATGAAATGCTTTCAGTTCTGTACATGGTCTAAAAGGCACCAAGAAATCTAATGAGGTAAAAACTTTTTGAACTAAAAATCAGAGAAGGATAATTCTTTTTTTGTAAACAATATTTTGTTTTTTCCAATTACCGTAATGATAATTTTCAACATTCATTTTCATAAGATTTTGAGTTCCAAATATATCTCCTTCCTTCTCTCCCTCCCATCCACCTACCCAAGATGGAAAGGAACCTGATATAGGTTATACCTGTGCAATCATGTTAACCATATTTCCACATTAGTCATGTTGTAAAAAAAGAACCAGAACAAAAGTGAAAAACCATGAGAATTCTTTATTAAAAAGTGAAAATGGTACCATTTCATCTGCATTCAGACCAAATAGTTTTCCATCTGGATGTGGATAGCATTTTCTATTATGAGTTTTTTGGAATTGTCTGGGGAGAAGGAGAGTCTCTAATTTTTCCAAAGTCTGATTCTGAATCTGGGTCCATTTTTGCTGTGTGTTCATGTTCCCAGTCAACTACTTGACCCTCGAGCTTTTTGTAAAGGTATGATTGCTTGTAGAGTAGAGAGGACTTTGTCCCAAGCTTTAGGGGCCTTGTGCTGCTGTTTTCAGAACTACTCCTTCACAGCAAGCTCTGCCAGTGTTCCTCCTCCCCCAATAACCACCAACCTGGACCGTGACTCAGATCCAAACAGGCTCTGCACTCCCGCTTTGATCCACCACTTAAGTCTTCCTACCTGGTGGGCCTGGGGCCAGAAGCAACTGCAGCTGGAAGCAGCCCCAGAGCTGCAATACTTCCATGCCCCCAGGGCTGGGGTCAACCATGAACTCCTTTCACTCAGTTCTAGCAATTCTACCCACTAACCTTCTCTTTTGTCTTTGGTGTTTCTGGGTTGAGAAGTCTGGTAACTTCCACAGCTCAATGATTTAGGTCCCTGTGAGCTGCTCTGCCTGGCTCCATGGTCTGGTTGGTCCTGGCAAGGCCCATGCTGGGCTGTGCTCTACTCCACTCTCAGCTCCATGTGATAGATCCTTCCCCGGGACCATCCAGGCTTTCTTGCACTGGAGCCCTGCTTTCCTCTGTTATTTTGTGGGTTCTGCAGCTCTAGAATTTGTTCAGAACCATTTTTATAGGTGTTTGGAGTGAGAGGTCATGCAAGTCCCTGCTTTCCAGCTGCCATCTTGGCTCCACCCCCCAGGGTTCTTAATTTTTAATGTCCTCAGGCAGGAAAGCACAACCTGACATAAGGGTTTGTAACAGAACACATTGCTGTCCTCAATTCTCCCAAAACTCTCCAAGTATAAATTCTCCTGTGCCACAGAAGTAGAAGGGTAGGAATGTGGGAAGGTTTTTATGTCTGATATAACATCATGGCTGCACACTCTGTGTAAAAGTGCTTACCTAGAAATCTTAAGAACAAAAGGAAGTAGAGTAGAATGCCACCAGGTCCATAGGCCTGAACCAGGCCTGAAAAAAAGAACTGGAGTTCAGCTGAGGCCACATCAACATCACCAGAAATCACATGGGATAGAAAATGAGTCCAGGGAAAAGTGAATTCACCAGTGTTTAAGGCAGTTGAGATAGTTTAAATGTTTGGCACCCAGGAAAACCACTATAAAAGGGGAATCACTCAGAATAATATAGGGGCATATAGGACTAAAAAAAAATAAAAACTGGAATTACCAAATAGCTCAGAGGAAAGAATACTCAATTAAATACATTGAGTACCATGATGGGAAATGTCATCCACACCCAGAGAAAGACTTATGGAGTCAGATTGCAGAGTGAAGCAGACTTTTTTCTCTTTTTTGTTTTTTGGGGTTTTTTTGTTTGTTTTGTTTTGATTTGTCTCTCATGGTTTCTCCCATTCATTATAATTCTTCTATGCAACATGACTAATGTGAAAATATGTTTAATAGGAATATATATGTAGAGTCCATATCAGATTACTTGCCATCTTGGGGAGGGAGTGTGGAAGGAAGAGGAGAAAATTTAAAACTTAGGGAAATTAATGTTGAAAACTGAAAATAAGTTAAATATTTAAAAATATATATATGCATTGAGTACCAGCAAATAGACTAATAAGGAAGATATTAATAACAAAAGAAAATATGCCCTTGTAGGAGTAGTCCAAACATTCCTAAAAAAATTGCAAAGAAAAAAAGAAAACAAATCAAGACCTATTCAGGCAAAGAAAGCTGTGGATTTGCAAAAGAACATGGAATCGCAACAAGATTTTCCAAAATTGTTCAAGAAAGGAATAAGAATTGTGAAAGCAGAGTTTATAGTCTACATGACAGAAACAATCAGCAGAACAGAAAACCTGCCCATTTAAAAAGTACTTATTTTTAATTTATGGGAAAAAAACAAGCACTTCCACACACAGAATAATTTTTTAAAAAGCATGATTGCATGTGAGACTGCAGATCTATTATATATAACTTGCTATTCCTTTTAAACATATAGTAACATTATCATATTTTTTTTTGGTTTTTAAATTTTTTTTCTTCCCCTGTCACACTTTAGAGATAGCTACCATTGGACACAAATATGTATATGCTACAGAACTTCTTAAAAAAAAAGAAGAAAATAAAATGCCAAATGATACTTTTGTTGATATTTTTGACAACATTAATTTGAGGAGAGTGGTTAGTGTGTTTGTGTGTGTGTATGTATATGTGTGCATTAATTCCTTCTATTGCTCAGATATCAAAGAAGTATGAGAGATATGAATACAAAGATTTTTCCCCAAATGATAATTTACTTTACATTGACTTTGAACTTGAAAAAAAGGTTTAAAATTTTACGTATTTGAAATTATCACATTTCCTATTTGTAATCACCCTTCTTTCATGTTTTGTTAAATATTGTCCCTAGCCATAGCTTGGAATTTCACTTGATATCATTCTTTCCTAATGTAAAAAGATCATTATACACAAAATAAGTAAATAAAGAGGAATCTTGTGGGGCAAGGCCTTCAAAACTGAAGGATGACTACTGTTATATTTATCATATAGCTGGTACTTGTATTACGCTCTAAGGTTTTCAAAGCACTCTACAAATATTATCTCATTTGATCCTGAGAACAACCCTATAAAGGAGGTGTTATTATTATCTCCTTTTACGGATGACAAAACTAGGCAGCCTGAAAGAAAAAGACTAGCCCAATGTCGTATGGGCTAGTAAGTGATACAGGATGGATTCGAATTCATTTTTTCTGATCCTATGTACACTGCTATATCTGTGGTTTTTTTTCCCATTTAAAATATTTATTTATTTAGTTATTTAGTTTTCATCATTCACTTTCATAAGATTTTGAGTTCCAACATTTTTGCTCTTTCTCCCTCTCCTCCTCCTCTACAAGATGGCAAGTAACATTATATAGGCTATACACGTACAATCAGATTAAAATACTTCCACATTATTCATGTTGTGAAAGAATAATTAGAACAACAGGGGAAAACAAAAAAGTGAAAATAATATGCTTTGATCTGCATTCAGACACCATAGTTCTTTCTCTGGATGTAGGTATCATTTCCCCTCATGAGTCTTTTGGAATTGTCTTAGATCAATGTATTGCTGAGAAGAGTCAAGTCTATCAAAGTTGATCACAGCACAAAGTTGCTATTGCTATGTACAATGTTCTCCTGGTTCTACTCACATCACTCAGCATCAGTTCACATAAGTATTTCCAAGGCTTTTCCTGAAATCTTCCTGCTCATTATTTCTTATAGCAAAACAGTTTTCTATTACATTCATATACCACAAATTGTTCAGCAATTTTCCAGTTGATGGGTATCCCTTCAATTTCCAATTCTTTGACAGCATAAAAAGAGATGCTATAAATATTATTGTACATGTGGGTCCAATTCTCTTTTTTATGATCTCTTTGGGATACCAACCTAGAAGTGGTATTGCTGCATCAAAGGGTATTCACAGTTTTATAGTTGTTTTGAAATAGTTCCAAATTGCTCTCCAGAATGGTTGAATCAATTCACACCTTCACCAACGTGCATTTGAGTTCTGATTTTCCCACATCTTCTGCAACATTTATCATTTCCCATTTCTGTCATATTAGCCAATTTGATAGGCATGAGGTGGTACCTTAGAGTTCTTTTACTATGCATTTTTCTAATCAATAATGATTTAGAGCATTTTTATATGACTATAGATAGCTTTAATTTATTCAACTGAAAACTGTGTTCATATCCTTAGACCATTTATCAATTGAGGAATGACTTGTGTTCTTACGAATTTAACTAAGTTCTCTATCTGTTTTAGAAATGAGACCTTTATCAGAAACACTGGCAATAAAAATCATTTCCCATCTTTCTGCTTTCCTTCTAATCTTGGTTGAATTGGTTTTGTTTGTCCAAAACCTTTTTTTAATTTAATGTAATCAAAAATATCCATTTTGCATTTCATAATATTCTCTGTCTCTTCTTTAATCATAAACTCCTCCTATTTGCATAGATCTGACAAATAAACTGTTGCTTCCTCTCCTAATTTTTTTATGGTATCATGATTTATGTTTAAATCATGTACCTATTTGGCCTTATATTATTAAATAGTGTAAAATGTTGGTCTCTGCCTAGTTTCTGCCATATTCTTTTCCAGTTTTGCCCATGGTTTTTTCCCCCAAATGGTGAGTTCTTATCCCAGAAGCTGGAGTCTTTTTGCTTCCCAAACAATAGATTACAATAGTCAATGACTACTGTGTCTTGTGTACCTAATCTGTTCCACTAATCTACCACTCTTATTTCTTAGCCAATATCAAATAGTTTTGATAATTGCCACATTATAATATAGTTTAAGTCTAGTATAGCTAGGCCACCTTTCTTTGCATTTTTTTTAAAAATTTATTTCCTTGATATTCTTGACCTTTTCTTCTTCCAGATGGATTTTGTTATTATTATTTTTAGCTATGTGAATTTTTGGTAATTTGATTAGTATGGCACTGAATAAATATTTAATTTATGTAGAATTGTCAGTTGTATTATATTAGCTTGGCCTATCCACGAGTAACTGATATTTTTCAAGTTTTTTAGATCTGACTTTATTTGTGTGAAAAGCGTTTTGTAATTATGTTCATATAGTGCATGGGTTTGTCTTGGCAGATAGACTCCCAAATATTTTATATTATCTACACTTATTTTATCAAATTAAACAGAATGATGGAATTATCCATTATTACAGAATTAAAAGGAATTTCTCTTTCTATCTTCTGCTGCTGGGCTTTGTTAGTAATATATAAAAATTTTGATGATTTATTTAATGGGTTTATTTTATATACTGAAGGTTTGCTAAAGTTGTTAATTATTTCTTTTTTGAGATTTTTTATTTTTATTTTACAACTCTCAGTTCTATGTAGTTTTTCATATGCCCATAGATATCTTTAATTTCTTCCTCTGAAAACTGCCTGTTCATATCCTTTGACCATTTTTCAATTGGGGAATGACTTGTATTCATACAAATTTGGCTCAGTTCCCTGTATAATTTAGAGATAAGGTCTTTATCAGAGTCACTAGTTGTAAAGATTTTCTCCCAATTTTCTGCTTCCCTCCTAATCTTTGTTGCATTGGCTTTTTTATACAAAAACATTTCAATTTCACATAAACAAAATTATCCATTTTGCATTTTGTAATGTTCTCTATCTCTTGTTGTGTCATGAATTCTTTACATTTTCCATAAATCTGATAGGTAATCTATTCCTGGATCTCTCAAATTGCTTATAGTATCAGCCTATATTCCTAAATCATGAACCTATTTTGAATTTATTTTGGTATATGGGGTAAAATATTGGTCTATGTCCAGTTTCTGCTCTACCATTTTCCAATTTTTCCCAGCAGTTTTTGTGAAATAGTGAATTCTTAGCCCAGAAGCTGCATTCTTTGGGCTTATCAAAGAGGAGTTTCCTAGAGTCTTTGACTATTGTGTCTTGTGTACCTATCCTATTCCACTGATCCATGACTCTGTTTCTTAGCCAGTACCAGGTAGTTTTGATGAGTGCTGCTTTAGAGTACAGTTTAATATCTGGTATGGCTAGGCCACCATCTCTAGCATTTCTTTTCATTAATTCCCTAGATATTCTAGACCTCTTGCTCTTCCAGATGAATTTTGTTATTATTTTTCCAGCTCTGTAAAATACTTTTTGGTAGTTCAATAGGTATGGCACTGAATAGATAAATTAATTTAGGTAAAATTGTCATTTTTGTTATATTAGCTCAGCCTAACTGTGAGCAACTGATATTTTCCATTTATTTAGATCGGCCTTTATTTGGGTGAAAAGTGTTTCATAATTATGTTCATAAAGGCCCTGGGTTTGTCTTGGCAGATAGGTTCCCAAATATTCTGTAGTGTCTACAGTAACTTTGAATGGGATATCTCTTTCTATCTCTTCATGTTGGGCTTTGCTAGTAATGTATAGGAATGCTGAGGATTTGCGTGGGTTTATTTTATATCCTGCAACTTTGCTAAAGTTGTTCATTATTTCAAGAAGTTTTTTGCTTGATTCTATAGGATTGTCTAAGTAAATCATCATATCACCTGCAAAAAGTGATAATTATTTTCTTTTTTGCCTATTGTAATTCCTTCAATTTCTTTTTTCTTCTCTTATTGCTACAGCTAACATTTGTAGTACCAAATTGAATTTTAGGGGTGATAATGGACATCCTTGTTTCACCCCTGATCTTATTGGGAATGCATCTAGCTTATCACCATTACAAATAATGCTTGTTGGTGGTATTAGGTAGGTGCTATTTATATTTTTAAAGAAGGCTCCATTTATTCCTATGCTTTCCAGTATTTTTAATACTAATGGGTGTTGCATTTTGTCAAAGGCTTTTCCTGCATCTATTGAGATGATCATATGTTTTCTTCTGGTTTTGCTGTTGATATGATCAATTATGCTGATAGTTTTCCTTATGTTGAGCCAACCTTGCATTCCTGGAATAAATCCTACCTGGTCATAGTGTATTATTCTTGTGATAAGTTGCTGCAATCTTTTTGCTAATATTTTATTTAAAATTTTTGCATCAATATTTATGGGGGAAATTGATCTATGATTTTCTTTCTCTGTTTTGACTCTTCCTGCTTTGGATATTAGTACCATATTTGTGTCATAAAAAGAATTTGGTGGGACTCCTTTTTCACCTATTTTCCCAAATAGTCTATGAAA
The DNA here is from genome assembly GCA_028646595.1 of Phalanger gymnotis. Taxonomy (NCBI): domain Eukaryota; kingdom Metazoa; phylum Chordata; class Mammalia; order Diprotodontia; family Phalangeridae; genus Phalanger; species Phalanger gymnotis. The sequence continues at coordinate 193,394,835 of CM053625.1, forward strand.
TATAGGAATTATTTTTTTTTCTTTAAATGTTTGATAAAATTTACATGTAAAACCATCTGGCCCTGGGGATTTTTTCCTAGGGAGTTCATTGGTGGCTTGCTCAATTTATTTTTCTGAGATGGAGTTATTTAGGAATTTTATTTCTTCTTCTGCTATCCTGGGCAATTTATATTTTTGTAGATATTCATCCATATCCTTAAGGCTGTAAAATTTATGGGCATACAATTGGGCAAAATAATTCCTAATTATTGTTTTGATTTCCTCTTAACTGGAGGTTAATTCACCTCTTTCATTTTTGATACTGGTAATTTGATTTTCTTCTTTTTTTTTAATCAAATTGACCAAAGGTTTAATCAATTTTATTGATTGTTTCATAAAACCAGCTTTGTTTTATTTATCAATTCAATAGTTTTCTTGATTTCAATTTTATTAATCTCTCTTTGATTTTCAGTATTTCTAATTTGGCATTTAATTGGGGATTTTCAATTTGTTCTTTTTCTAGCTTTTTCAGTTGCCTGCCCAATTCATTGATCTCCTTTTTCTCTATTTTATTCATGTAAGCATTTAGAGATATGAAACTTCCCCTAAGAACTGCTTTTGCTGCATCCCATAAGTTTTGGTATGTTGTCTCATTATTGTCATTCTGTTGAATGAAGTTATTAATTATTTCTCTGATTTGTTCTTTGGCCCACTCATTCTTTAGAATTAGATTATTTAGTTTCCAATTAATTTTTAGCTTATTTTTCCATGATTCTTTATTACAAATAATTTTTATTGCACTGTCATCTGAAAAGGATGTTTTGACTAATTCTGCCTTTCTGTACTGGACTGTGAGGTTTTTACACCTAGTATATGGTGAATTTTTTGAGTAGGTGCCATGTACCACTCAGAAAAAAAAAAACTATATTCATTTTTATACCCATTCAGTTTTCTCCAGATGTCTATCATATATGTCTTTTCTAAAATTCTGTTCACCTCCTTAACTGCTTGTTTATTTTGATGTTAGATTTATCAAATTCAGAGAGGGGATCTCCATTATTATGGTTTTGCTGTCTATTTCTTCATGTAACTCCCTTAACCTCTCCTCTAAGAATGGGCATGTCATACTACTTGGTGTGTGTATGGTAACAATGATATTGCTTCATTGTTTATGGTGCCTTTTAGCAGGATGTAGTGTCCTTCCTTATCTCTTTTAATAAGATCTAACTTTACTTTTGCTTTCTCTGAGATTAGGATTGCTACACCTGCTTTTTTTTTTTACTTTAGCTGAAGCACAATATATTTTACTTCATCCTTTTACCTTCATCCTGTGTGTATCCCCCTGTTTCAAATGTGTTTCTTGTAAACAGCATATTGTAGGATTATGGTTTTTAATCCATTTTGCTATCCACTTCTGTTTTATGGGAGAGTTCATCCCATCCACATTCACAGTTATGATTACTATCTGTGTCTTTTTCTCCATTCTATTTCCCCACTATTTATGTCTTTCCCCTCCCTTTCCCCTTCCACTCCTCAGCAAACTTTTGCTTTTGACTGCCACCTTCCTCAGTTTACCTGCCCTCTTGATTCCCCTCCCTTATCTTACTGTTTTCCACTTGCTACTTCTTCCCTCCCTTCTGACCACCCCCTTCCCATTTTTCCCCTTTCCCCTCCTACTGCCTGTATGACAAGTTAGATTTCTAAACTTATCAGGGTATGTTATTTCCTCCTCGAACCAAATCCGATGAGAGTAAAGCTCAAATATTGCTCTTCTCTGTCCTTTCTATCCCTCAACTATAATGTGTTTTTGTGTCTCTTCATTTGATGTAATTTACCTTTTTCTATTACCTCCCTACCTCTTCTCCCAGAACCCTCCCTTTACATCACTTAATTATGTTTTTATCCTTATATCAGTTATTTTATACAGACTTCCACAGTCTATGTGTATCCATTCCAATTATCATCATTACTGTACTATTCTCAAGACTGACATATATATATATACATATATATGTAACATACATAAGATGATATAATCCTATATAAAGATATAAATAATTTGACCTTATTGATTAATAAGTTTTGTGGGTTTTCCATGTTCACTTTTTTATGTCTCTCTTCAGTTTTGTAGTTGAAGATCAAATTTTCCATTGAGTTTGGCCTTTTCATCAGGAAGGTCTGGAATTCCCTTATTTCGTTGAATGTCCATCTCCTTGCCTGAAAAAAAAAAATATGCTCAATTTTGCTGGGTAGTTGATCCTTGGTTTTAGTTCCAGCTCCTTTGCCCTTCAGAATATCATATTACAGTTTCTCCTGTCATTTAATGTAGAAGCTGAAAGATCTTGAGTGATCCTGATTAGTGTTCCACGATATTTGAATTGTTTCTTTTTGGTTGCTTGCAGTATTTACTCCCTGACTTTGTAATTCCAAAATTTGGCTGCAATATTTCTTAGAGTTTTCTTTTTTGGGATCTCTTTCTGGGGGTGATCAGTGGATTCTTTCAATGACTATTTTACCCTCTGGTTCTAGGACCTCTGGACAGTTATCTTTGATAATTTCTTCGAATACACTGTCAAGGCTCTTTTTTCATTGTGGATTTCCAGTAGACCAATAATTCTTAAATTGTCTCTCCACATCTATTTTCCAGGTCAGTTTTTTTTCCAAAGAGACATTTCACATTTCTTGTTTTTTTTCATTCTTTACATTTTGTTTGACTGTTTCTTTATTCTCCATAGAGTCATTAGCTTCCACTTGCTCAATTCTAATTTTTAATGAGTTGCTGTCTTCATTTTGCTTTTGAGTCTCCTTTTGCAATTGGTTGATTTTACCTCTCAGGGTGTCATTTTCTCTATTTAGATTCTGAATCTCCATAACCATTTTGCCAATCTTATTTTTTAAGGACTTGATTTCATCAGTAGTTTTTTTTTTTCCATTTTTTCCTTTTTTTTTCTTTTACCTGACTAATCCTCCTTTAGCTCTTCCAGTAATGCTTTTTGGGACTGAGGTGAGTTCACATTCCCTTTTGAGGTGTCAGATGTGGTATAGTGTCCATGCTGTTCTCTTCTGAATTGGTATTTTGATGATCCCTGTCTCCATAAAAAGAATCAATGGTCCTTGGTTTTTTCATGTTCTTCTTCATGTGAGTTAACTTTTTCATGGCTTTACAGTGGATTTCTGTTTTTGTGACTCAGGGATCTCTGCCCCAAGTTTCTTGTTTTAGAGATTGTGAATCTAGGTATTGGCTTTGTGTATTATAGCCTTTAGTTTCCTGAGGTGTGGGGGAGAGGTCTGGCTGCCTGAAGTCTCCTTTTCCCCTGGAGCTGCTCTCAAGAACTATTGCTCTTCAGCAATGGCCTAAGCTGTTTCTTGTCTGTGCTGGTGTCTGCCACTTCGCCTGGCTGTGCAAAGATATATCTGGGCTCCTGGTGTTGACTTCTGCTGGCTCTGCCCCTCTGGGACTCAGGAACTCCCACTGCTCAGCCACTGAAGCCCCTCTTCTGTCTCCTCTATTCCAATGTTTTTCTCAAGGAATTCTCTGGGTCAGGAAAGGAGGGATTAGAGTCATTTACATGGCCATTATGTCTCCTGGAAGTTCAAGAAGTTGCATTTCAAGCCTTTGGGCTGCAAGCCTCAGAAGTAGATGTCCCATGGCTGGAGGCATTGTTCTGCTCCCTCTCCTCACTTTGACAGACTCCCATCCTGTGTTGGGAGGCCCGGGGATCTCTGCTGCTTTTGGGCACCCAGCTTTCTCCCATCCTGGATTATCGGCTGGTTTCCACAGCTGTTTCTTCTTTGGTGCTGTCTGGTGCAGCTCCACATGCTGAGCACTCTCCCAGTCTACTGATCTGTGCCTTTTGGACTCTCCTAGCTTGGAAATTTGCCTGGGCAGACTGATAGTGGCTTCTAACTCTCTCAAATCTGCTCAGATTCACTTTTTTTAGTGGTATCTGACAGAACTTGTGAGAGAGCTCTGGTAGGATGCTGTTCTCATGCAGCCATCTTGGCTCCATCCCCCATTGTTAATCATTTCAAGTAGTTTTTTAGTTGATTTTCTAAGTGTGCCATCACATCATCTGCGAAGAGTGATGGTTTTACTTCCTCATTGCCTATTCTAATTTCTTCATTTTTTCTTCTTTTATTGTTAAAATTAATATTCTAGCACAATATTAAAAATTAGAGGTGACAATGGTAATCTTTGCTTCACCCCTGATGACATTGGAAAAGATCCTAGTTATCTGCATTACATATAATGCTTGCTAATGGTTTTAGATAGATACTACTAATTATTTTAAGGAAAACTCAACTTATCCCTATGTTCTCTAGTATATTAATAGGAATAGGGATTGGTTTTTCTCAAACTCTTTTTTTCTGCACCTATTGAGAAAATAATCTGATTCTTATTGGTTTCTTATTAGTAACATGTTCACCTATGCTCACAGTTTTCCTAATATTGAACAGTGCCTGCATTCTTGGTATAAATCACACCTGGTCACAGTGTATTATCAGGCTGATGAACTGCTGTAATCTTTTTACTAATGTTTTATTTGAAATTTTTGCATCAATAGTGATTAGGGAAATTTATTTTTGATTTTCTTTCTCTGTTTTCGCTTTTCTTGCTTTAGGTATCAGCACCATATTTGTGTCATTAAAAGAATTTGGTAGGACTCCACCTATTTTTCTAAATATTTTATAAAATATTGGAATTAATTGTTCTTTAAATGTTTGATAGAATTCACCTGTAAATCTCTCTGGCTGTGGCGATTTTTTCTTAGGGAAATCATTACTGGCTTGTTTAATTCCTTTTTTTCTGAAATGGAGTTATTTAAGTAATTTTTCCTCTTCTTTTAATTTGGGCAACTTATATTTTTGTATATATTCATTTCACTTAGATCGTCAGGTTTATTGGCATACATTTGGGCAAAATAGTTCCTAATTATTGTTTTAAATTTTTATAGCCAACTGAGTGTGCATGTTATTCACATTTGAGTCAAATCCAATGAGAGTAAAGTTCAAATAATTCTCACTCCTCTCCCTTTTTTCTTTTACTGTAATAAGTAATTTGCACCTCTTTATGTGACATAATTTACTGTATTTTTTGTCCCCTTTCCTCTTCTGCCAGTACAATCATTTTTTTTCTCCCATTAATTTTTTGTATCATCACACCAAAGTCAAGTTATACCCACACCCTCTGTCTGTGTGTACCCCTTATAACTGCCCTAATAAAGGTAAAGTTTTCAAGTTACAAGTATCATCTTCCCGGGGATAGTTGTTAACAGTTTAAGCTTATTGAATAACATTTTTTGCCATTTATGTTTTTATGCTTCTCTTGATTCTTAAATTTGAAGATAGGATTTTCTGTTAAGCTCTGTTTTTTTTTTCCATCAGGAACAATTGGAAGTCCTCTCTCTTATTGAATATCTATCTTTTCCCCTGAAATATTATGCTCAGTTTTACTGGTAATTGATTCTTGGTTGTAATCCAAGCTCATTTGCCTACTGGAATATCACATTCTAAGCCCTCCACTCCTTTCATGTAGAAGCTGCTAAATCCTGTGTAATTCTTAGTAAGGCTCCATGATAATTAAAATGTTTCTTTCTGGCTGCTCACACAATTTTCTCCTTGACCTGATAATTCTGGAATTTGGCTACAATATTCCTCGGAGTTTTCGTCTTGGAATATCTTTCAGGATATGTTCAATGGATTCTCCCAATGGCTATTTTACCTTCTGGTCCTAGAATATCAAGGCATTTTTCCTTGATAACTTTTTGAAAGACGATGTCCAGGCTCTTCTTTTTTGATCGTGGCTTTCAGGTAGTCCAATAATTCTTAAATTATCTCTCCTGGACCTATTTTTCAGGTCAGTTGTTTTTCCAATGAGGTATTTTACTTTTTTTCTCCAATTTTTTCTTTCTTCTGGTTCTGCTTGATTTATGTTTCATATCTCATAGAATCTTTACCTTTTACTTTTCCAATTCTAATTTTTAAAGAATTATTTTCTTCAGTTAGGTTTTGTACCTCTTTTTCCATTTGGCCAATTCTAATTTCTTTATTAATTATTTTTTTTTTATTTTTAGTTTACAACATTCAATTCCAAAAGTTTTTGAGGTCCAAATTTTCTCTCCTTCCCTCTCCTACCTCCTTTCCCCCAAGACATCATGTAATCCAACATATATTCTACATATACTGTCACATTGAACTTATTTACATAATAGTCCAGTTGTAAAGAAGAATTACAACCAATGGAATAAATCATGAGAAAGAAGAGACAAAACCAAAAAAGAAGTAGAAAAAAGAGAGAGAGAGCAAATAGTTTGCCTCAGTCTGCATTCAGACTCCATAATTTTTTCTCTGGACATGCATAGCTTTTTTCCATCATGAGTCTTTTGGAGCTGTCTTTGAACTTTGCATTGATGAGAAGAGCCAAGTGAGTCCTTAAAGATACTGTGTGTCTGTAATTGTGTATAATGTTCTCCTGGTTCTGCTCCCCTCACTTAGAATCAGTTTATACAAATCTTTCCAAGTTATAAGGAAGTCTATTTGCTCCTCATTTCTTATAGCACAATAGTATGCCATTACCTTCATATACCACAATTTGTTTAGCCATTCCCCAATTGATGGGGATCGCCTTGATTTCCAGTTCTTTACCACCACAAAAATAGCTGATATAAATATTTTTGTACATACTGGTCCATTTCCCCCTTGCAATTCTACTTTTTCGGGAGTTGTTTTCTTCAGTGGATTTTTTTTTCCCATTCAGCCAGTTTTATTTTTTAAGTAATTGTTTTCTTCAGTCAATTTTCAAGCTGTTGTTTCTCTCTTGCATACCTCAAATTTCTTTTCCTAATTTTTTCTACCTCTCTTATTTGACTTTTAAAATCTTTTTTGAGCTCTGCCAAGAAGGTTTTTTGGATTTAAGATCAATTCATATTCCCGTTTGAGGTTTCACATATGGGCATTATGACATTGTTTTCCTTTTCTGAGTTCATGTTTTGGTCTTCCTGGTCACCACAGTAGCTCTCTATGGTCAAGGTTGTCTTCTGCTTCTTCCTCTTTTTTTGCCTATCTCACAGCTTTTAAAGTTGAGCTCCCCTCCTGGAGCATGGAGTGCATTGGTCAAAGCTTCTTGTGTTCGTGGCCCAGAATCCTGGTCACTGGCTTTGTGCATTGAGGCCTCAGGTGCTGGCAGCTTGCTCACTCTTTTGAGGTGGCTGAACCTAGTCCCTCCTCTTGTTGTCTGGCTTCTGGGACTTGGAATTTCCCTTCTGTGCTGGGACTGGAGGCCTCACAGCTGGTCTGCTGTGCCACTGGCCTGCTGAGACAGGACTGAGGGGACTCTGCTGCTGATCTGTGCTGTGCCCTAGAGCCTCCAGCTGGCTCACCTGGATACCATTTGTACTAGGCTGGGCTCCCCTTTTACTCAAGGGAGACAGACTTTCCTGAAGTCCTTCTAGATAGCCTTAAGCTAAAAAATTGTTTCACTCCATTTTTTCTTGGTTCTGTCACTCCGGAATCAATTTAGAAGCTTGATTTAAAGTTGTTTTTGAGGGAAACTGGGGAAAGCTCAGGCAACTTCCTGGCTTCTCTCCACTATCTTTGCTCCCAGTGCTATATCTTTTGAGACCCCAAGGAATCAGACAAGGCATCCTGAAGGAGGTATCATTTGAAATGAATGTTGAATGAAGTAAGAGGTTTTAGGAAGTGAGAATAAAGAATGAATGCCTCCCTCATGAACAAAGGCATAGAGATGAGAGATGTGTTTTCAGGTGTGAGGAACAACAAGAAGGTCAATTTGGGTAGAATGTAAATTTTTGGGAGGAAAGTGGTATATATAGTAAGGCTAGAAAAATATATTTGAATCTCATTATGTAAGTCTGTCTTTTATATAAGCAGGAACTACTTGAGTTTGTTGCATGGCGCCATGATATGGCTAGACCTGTACTTTAGGAAAATTACTTTTGCAGCTGTGTGGGGGATGGACTAGAATGGAGAAAGATGAGGTAGGGAGATAAATGGCAAAGGTGCTAAACAAATGAATGATAAAACATTTACATACTTACTATATTTCAGGAACCATACTGAACAATAGGTATATAAATATGAACCAGCAAGACAGTCTCTGTCCTCAAGAAAGCTTTTGTTCTAATGGGGCACAACGACTTGTAAAGTTGAACTTGAAAGAGGGGAGAAGAGTAAAGGAGATTCAAACATGCTTTAGAAATGTCCAGGAAGTAAGATGAAATTCTTATTTTAGGCAACACAGGGAAATATCACATAAAATCCTAGGGATAGAGTCCATTGATTCAGTAGTAAGTGCCAGAGGCAGGATTTGAACATAAGTCTTTCTTATTCCAAAGCCAGTCAATAGGCCAGCCTTTATGACTTCATAATGGAGGAGGTAGCTTTATTGAGCAGGAGGGCCACTTCACACTCTTAAGCAGGAAAGAAATAGAAAAAGATGGCTGAAGACGTAGGGAGTCTGAAGTGAGAAGGAAGAGAGACAAGGGAGCCCATATTAGCTGTCCTCTATCTTCTATAGGAGTCATGGTCCACAAGGAACAAAGAGGTAGATGGGATGCACTAGAAGGCTTGAGAAGAAGGGTTGTTTGCATTTTGTAAGAAACTTAGGAAATAAGTACAGTATTATTGACATCATTTTATGCTCTGAAAATGTTAAAATATTTAATTATACAACTAACGCTGAGAACAATTAAAGGTTACAGAGCTTATAAAGTATAGAGAGTTAGAATCATGAGTCAAAGTGCAGTGCTCTTCCTATTATAATAATGGTTGGAAACATTTAGAAAATAATTTTTCTTATTATGAGCTCATCAGACATTTGAATATGTTAAAACAGAAGTCAAACATGTAAAGGGAAATCTGTAATTCAAAAGAAACATTTAAGGACATCTATGTACTACTTGTGAAACTAAATTAGTTTAAATTTGCAGGTTGAATTGTGTGTTTTAATGAAAAAAATAAAATCAATAAATTGGTATTAAAAATACAAAGCCATTGTTGATGGGAATTATTCTAAACTGAATTAAACACTTTGTTCTTTTCTTAAGTAGTGGCTGAATTGCTAAAATAAATTCCAGGTAAAAACAACATAAAAGAGATTCTTTAAAATTGGTTCATATTTTGCATAGGGACAGTATTATAATCAGAAGGTATTGTACTGATCAAAGATTCAGCATCAGAGAAGCCATTACTATGAACAGCAATACGTCATGAAACTGAACATGTAACTATGAATATTGAATTGAATTTAAAATAGTCTAGTTAATGTTTGGCTTTTTGTCATCTATGCATAAATATATTGTAATAATCATTTCGATGAAAGGTTTATTGTACCAATATTGTACCAACCAAAGGTTTATTGTATCAATTGTTTAATCACAACAAAAACTATTACTACTACTACTACTACTGCTGCTGCTGCTGCTGCTGCTGCCACTTCCACTGACACTGACACTACCACTGCCACAGCAATCCCACTGCTACTGCTATTACCTTGTATTTTTAGAGAAGTTTTAGGTTTACAAAGTATGGCTATCACACAATGGATTTAGATCTGGCCTCCAAACCATGAAGTCCTACCTAAAACACATTTTGGTTGTATTATCCTAGGCAAGGCACTTAACATCTCTGCTCTGGGCAACTCTAAGATTATGTAGAAAGATGATTATCTGAATGGGTAGAGTATCTTTGGGTGTTCTTTGTATAAATGAAACCATTGTTTCCCATGTTCCCAGTTCCTATACTAATCCTTCTTCACAAAACTGTGAAGTTGATACTAAAATATTATTAACCCTATTTTACAGAAGAAAAAACCTGAGAATTAAAGTGCTTAAGTGACATGAATGAAGATGAAGGGGTTTTCTCCCACAGAAAAGAATTTAGAAAGACCAGGGTTGCCACAATATTTGTTCTCTTCATCATACTGCACCTCTTCAAGTTACTGAACATTTTATTTTTAAAAAGTAACAAACACAGTTTCCACTTTTATATAATCTTATGTACATTTTCTTGATTGATTTTCATAATGGCTATGAGACTGATGTTTCAACACTCTCATCCATGATCTCATCAATGAGACCCTTCCTTCCAATAGTATAAATCATAACTCACCTATCCCTTCTCCTCCTATGTGATTTTTGTTTATACCATAGGATCATAAATCTAACCCTGCATAGAGTCTCAGAAGTCATCTTGTCCAATCTTTATATTTTACAGATGAGGAAACTGAGCCCCACAAAGATTAGATGACTCACTCAAAGTCACAAAGATAGTAATTATCACTGCCAGGAGGAGAAAGGGAAGAGGAAGGGGGAAGAAAGTGCAAAGGGAAGAGAAAAGAGAAAGAGAAAAGTGAAGGAGAAAAGGAGGAGGAAGAACTGGAGGAGGAGGAGGAGGAGATAAAGGAGGTAACAATGGAGAAGGATGAAAAAGAAGAGAAGGAAGAGTAGGAAGGTGAAGAGGAAGAGGATGTGGAGAAGGAGAAGGAGCAGGAGGAACAGGAGGAGAAGAAGGAAAGGGAGAAGGAGCAGGAGGAGAAAGAGGAGGAAAAGAAGGACAATGAGATGGTAGAGGAAGAGGAAGAGGGGGAGGAGGAGGAGGAGAAAGAGGAGGAAGAAGAGAAGAAGAAGAAGAAGAAGAAGAAGAAGAAGAAGAAGAAGAAGAAGAAGAGGAGGAGGAGGAGGAGGAGGAGGAAAAGAAGGAGGAGGAGGAGGAGGTAGAAGACAAGGAGGAGGAAGAGGAAGAAGAGGAAAAGGAGAGATGGAGAGAGGAAATAAAGAAAGGAAGGAACAAAGGAATGAGGGAAGAGAAAGAAAGGAAAGAAGGAAAACAAACAAAGAAATAAAATATATGTGGACCCATTTTGCCAATCCCATTTTATTCCTGTAAAAACATCAGTGGTTTTCTTTTTTTTAACCATTTTATATTCTTTGGATCATCAAGAAGATAAATTAAGGACCATTAAAATTGTGTGGCACAGATTTTTTCACTATGATACAACAAGTCATGATTTAATTAATGTCCACCTACTAAGAGCTTTTCCATTTGGCTTTAGGTTGGTTCTCATATGGCAAACAGAGTCTGCTGCTGGAATTTTTACTTAAAGCATTGGTAGGTAACACTGGTCAGTGCTCAGATTCTGCTTGAATGGCCTTTGAAAATTTTGAGTCACTTTTTACAACGTGCATGTTGTAGCACCACTTAATTCAGCTTTGGTGAAAGAGAGAGGGTCAGTATTATATCCAATTCTCAGATGAGAAAAAAATAGACTCCAAGAGCTTGAATAGTTTTGGTCAACACCAGCTATCTAATATGAGGGTCACTATATATGAGTTATTTAACTTTGTTTCTACTACCAGAAACAACAGATAATGGAAACCCGTGGGCAATTATCATCCCTATTGAAATTACTGCTCTTCGATAGGACTCTAACCTTCCCCCAGAGCAGAAGATATTTTCAGTATCACCATATCAAACAAAAGTGATCAATATGCAATATATGTTCATTGTCTTAGAATTTTGTATTTACAGGGAAGCTGAATTTGAAAAGCTACTGAAAAGAAGTCTAAAGAGTACTCTACAAATAATTAGCCTGTTTTGATTACCTGGGAAGTGCACCTTTACAGAAGAATGGGATTATAAGATATTATGAAAGGAGATAGAATATGGATTGCTACTGAGACAAAGGGATGCCAAGGAGGAAAGCAAGAATATGACAGAATAAACTATGAGGGGATATCTGAGTGGTCAAAACGTTAAGAAGATTAAGACTCTGAATAGTACCTATGAGTCAGGGTTTCCATGATGCAACTGATTCAGACATGATCCAATAATTTACCACGGTCAATTTCCTTTATCTTTTGGGGATCATCTTCTGAAACACAAGAACTTTTTTTTAGGTTTTTAGGAGATTTTTTGAAAGTGTAATTACTTTGTTCTCCCTGGGGCACTAATTTTACAGTTTGGTTGGAAATCTTTTCTACTCTTTCCCCACCCTGACCCCTATGCTTTTCCTGAGATCTTATAAGAGATATTTGAAATATTTGAAATATGCCCTCTGGAAGAAATGGTTCTCCCATTATGAAATTTTCATTTGTGCCTCAATGAACTAACTCATTTCTTTGCCTCAACGTTGTATAGAGCCAAAAGATTAAACTGGGAAGGGTGGTAGAGACTAAAAATCAAAAAGTAGAATGTCAGTCTCTCTAGAGGGGTTAGGGAAATTTTAACCACTAACAAAAAACGCAGGAATAATATTTTATATATAATATAATGATATTTAATATAATATATAATTTATATAGGCAGATGTGTATGCAGACATAGGTATAGAGAACAATATCAATACACATTTGCATGTTTACATTAATATCAGAAGCAGCTTAGTTTAGTGGACATAGTGTGTAGGGAGATAGCATTGAAGTTAGGAAAACTTGCATTTAAGTTCTTCATCTAACACATACTGGCCATATGATGATGAGAAAATCCCTTATCCTTTCACTTCCCCACATAATGCTTTAAGATTATAAGATCTAGATGAATTACTGATTTACATTAGAGAAAGGAGTTTCTATCACAGTAGCACCTAAAACTTATGAAATCAATGTGTTTATTTGAGCAGATGTACAAATGTACATATGCATGCTTTTCTGTGTATATATTTATGTATATATGTATGTATGTAAGTAATATGTTTGGTTTTAGTCTTTTTCTTTTACTTTTGAACATCTATTTTTTTTTAAAACCTTGAGTTCCAAATTCTCACCCCTCTTCCCTTCCCATCCACCCTCCCCAAGAAGTCAAGCAAATCAACATGGGCCACATGCGTAACATTATGTATAACCCTTCCACAATACTCATGTTGTGAAAGACTAACTATATTTTGCTTCTTTCTAACCTATCCCCCAGTATTGAATTTTCTCCCTTGACCCTGTCTCTTTTTGAAAGTGTTTGTTTTTGATTATCTTCATCCCCATCTGCCCTCTCTTCCATCATCCCCCCTTTTTTTATCTTCTTCCTCCTTCTTTCCTGTGTGGTAAGATACACAACTGAGTATGTATGGCATTCCCTCTTCAGGTCACATA
>CM053625.1:193408413-193427469 GCA_028646595.1 Phalanger gymnotis
TGGGGAGTGTGAGCCTCTTTGTTGGCTTGGTGAATTATAGCCTTCAGTTTCCTGAGGTGTGGGGGAGAGGGTCTGGATGCCTGAAATCTTTTCCCCTGGGGTTGTTTTCCAGCACTGTTGCTCTTCAGCAATGGTCTCAGCACTTTGTTGTTCAGGCTGAGTATCTGCCACTTCCCCTTGGGGAGCAAGAGTATGTCTGGGCTCCTGGTGTTGACCCCTGCTGGCTCTGCCCCTCTGGTACTCAAGTACTCCAACTACTCGGCCACTGAAGCCTCACTTCTGTCTCCTCTGTTCCAGCGTTCTCTATTTTTTTTCCCCGAGGAATTCTCTGGGTGGGGAGGGGAGGGATTAGAGCCGTTTACCTGGCCATTATGTCTCCCAGAAGCTCAAGAAGAGTTTGAAACCTTTGGGCTGCAAGCCTCAGGAGCTGGGGTGGCATTGCGCTACCTCTCGTCGCTTCCAGAGTTCCGTCCTGTGTTTGGAGGCCTGGGGATCTGCACTGGTTTCAGGCGCCCGGCTTTCTCCCAGTTTGTCTCCCTTGTGGGTTTTCTGGCCAGCTGTTTCTGCTTTGGTCCCCTCTGGGGCAGCTCCGCACACCGAGTGCTCTCCTAGCCTACAGATTCGTTCCTTCAGCCTTTCAGATTCTCCCGGGTGGGAAATTTGCCCCACTTAGAGTGCTCGCAATTTCTAACTCTCTCAAATCTGCTCATATTCACTTTTTTATAGGAATCCAACAGAACTTGTGAGAGAGCTCTGGCAAGACGCTGTTTTCATGCGGCCATCTTGGCTCCGCTCCGGTTTGCTTCTCTTAATAATAACTATGAGGGCTCAGTTAGAAGCAGTGTTGGTAGTCTTGAGGTGGTGTCGCTATTCCTAAGAATCTTGAGTTTAATGTTTTGAGCATTCTTATATACAGATGTACATGATTCTCTAGATCTGTCATGTAATTAATTTAAATATGCCCCAATGAGAAAACTCTCTCACATAATGCAAAGCAGCATTAAAAATTTTTATTTGTATTCCATAAAGCAAAGGAGCTTAGATTACAATCAAGGATCAACTACCCAGCAAAACTGAGCATAATCGTTCAAGCAAGGAGATGGATATTTAATGAAATATGGGCTTTCCTGACCTTTCTGATGAAAAGAATAGAGCTAGACAGAAAATTTCGTCTTCAAATAGAAGACTCAAGAGAGGCATAAAAAGGTAAACAGGAAAGGAGGAAAAAAACATATTATTCAATGAGGGCAAAATGTTTACATCCCTACGTGGGAAGATGATACCTGTAAATCTCAAGAATTGTAAATTTAGTACAACATTTAAGGGGTAAAAGGGGATTGTAATGAGAGAAGAGGAAAGGAGGGGGCAGAAAAGGGTAAACTATATCACATGAAGAAGCACAAAAATATTACAGTAGAGTGAAAGAAGAGAGGAGATGAGCATCGTTTGAGCTTTACTCTTGCCAGATTTGGTTCAAGGAAGGCATAACATATTCAATTATGTATAGAAATCTCACTTGCCCTACAAGGCAGTAGGAGGGGAAAGGGGAGAGAAAAGGGACAGGATGGTTAAAAGGGAGGGAAGACGTCACAATGTAAAAAGGAAAGAATAGGGTGAGGGGTGAGAGAAGGGAGGGAAGATTGAGGGAGGTGGTGGTCAAAAGCAAAACTCTTTTGAGGAGGAAAATGGAGAAGGGAAAAGTAAAAGCATAAATGAGGGGATGTGGATACAATGGAGAGAAAAAACAGGTAGTAATCATAACTGTGAATGTGAATGGGATGAACTCTCCCATAAAACAGAAGCAGAGGGCAAAACGGATTAAAAACTGTAATTCTACAATATGTTGTTTACAAGAAACACTGTTACATTGCTGGTGGAGTTGTGAACTGATCCAGCCATTCTAGAGAGCAATTTGGAACTATGCCCCAAGGGCTATAAAAATGTTCATACACTTTGACCCAGCAATACCACTTCTTGGGCTGTCTCCAAAAGAGATCACACAAGTGGGAAAAGGAAGCATATGTACAAAAATATTTATAGTGGCTCTTTTTGTAGTAGCAAAGAATTGGAAATCAAGGAGATGCCTATCAATTGGGGAATGACTGAACAAGTTCTGGTATGTGAATGTAATGGAATACTATTGTGCTATAAGAAATAGGGAAGATACGGACTTCATAATAACCTGCAAAAACAAGCATGATATAATGCTGAGTGAACAGAGCAGAACTGGGAGATCATTATGCACAACCACAGATATGTTGATTCTGTGAGGACTAACCTTGATAGACTTCATTCTTCTTAGCAATACAAGGTTCAAAGATAACTCCAAAGGACACATGATGGAGAGAGTTATCTACATCCAGAGAAAGACCTATGGAGACAATGCAGATTGAGGCAAACTATTTGCTCTCCTTTTTTTTCTTTTTCTTTTGTTTTCTTTTTATCTTTTCTTTTTGTTTTTATTTTTTTTTTGTTTCTGTTCCTTCTTCCTCATGATTCATTCCATTGGTCATAATTCATTTTTACAACTTGACTATTGTGTACATAAGTTTAATGTAAAGTTACATGTAGAAGATATATCAGATTCCATGTCATATTGGGGAGGAAAGGGGAGGGGAAGGACGAAAATATGGAACTCAAAATCATGCAGAGCTGAGTGCTGTAAACTAAAAATAAAATGTTTAAAAAACCAAATAAACAACTATTAATCCAGCAAAAAAAAAACCACATTTGAAGCAGGGGGATACACACAGGGTAAAGGTAAAAGCCTGGAGTAGAATATATTATGCTTCAGCTGAAGTAAAAAAAGCAGGGGTAGCAATCCTGATCTGACAAAGCAAAAGCAAAAATAGATCTAATTTAAAAAGATAAGGAAGGTCACTACATCCTGCTAAAAGGCACCATAGACAATGAAGTAATATTGTTATTAAACACATATTCACCAAGTGGCATAGCAACCAAATTCTTACAGGAGAAGTTAAGGGAGTTACAGGAAGAAATAGACAGCAAAACTATTCTAGTGGGAGACCTCAACTCCCTCCTTTCTAAACTAGATAAATCTAACCATAAAATGAACCAAAAAGAATTTAAGGAGGTGAATAGAATTTTAGAAAAGTTAGATATGGTACACCGCTTGAGAAATTTGAATGGAGATAGAAAGTACTATACCTTTTTCTCAATGGTACATGGGATATACACAAAAATTAACCATATACTAAGGCATAAAGATCTCAGAATCCAATGCAGAAAGGCAGAAATATTACATGCATACTTCTCAGATAATGATGCAATAAAAATTATGTGTAATAAAAGGCCATGGAAAGATAGACTAAAAATTAATTGGAAACTAAATAATCCAATACTAAAAAAGGAGTGGGTCAAACAACAAATCAGAGAATCGATCCATACCTTCATCCAAGAAAATGACAATAATGAGAAAAAATATAAAAACTTATGGGATGCTGCAAAAGCAGTTCTTAGGAAAAGTGTTGTATCTCTGAATGCTTACATGAATAAATTAGAGAAAGAGGAAATCAATGAATTGAGCATACAACTAAAAAAGCTGGAAAAAAAACAAATTAAAAATGCCCAATTAAATACCAAATTAGAAATACTGAAAATGAAAGAACAGATTAAGAAAACTATTGAACTAATAAAAATAAGAGCTGGTTTCATGGGAAAAAATAAAATATATAAACCTCTGGTAAATTTGATAAAAAAAGAAAGACCACCAAATTATCAGTATCAAAAATTAAAAGAAAAAGGTGAATTCACTACCAATGAAGAGGAAATAAAAACAGAATAATTGGACACTATTTTGCCCAACTGTATGCCCATAATTTTGACAATCAGTGAAATGGATGAATATTTAAAAAACAACATAAATTGCCCAGATTAACAGAAGAGGAAGTAAAATATTTAAATAACCATATCTCAGAAAAAAGAAATTGAACAAGCCCCCAGTCATCTCACTAGAAAAAAAATCTTCAGGGCCACATGGATTTACAAGCAAATTCTATGAAACTTTTAAAGATCACTTAATTATAATATATGGGCTATTTGGGAAAATAGGCAAAGGAGTCCTATCAAATTCTTTGTATGATACAAATATTATGCTGATGCCTAAACCAGGAAGAATTAAAACAGAGAAAGAAAATTATAGACCAATTTCCCTAATGAATATAGATGCTAAAATTTTGAATGAAATATTAGCAAAAAGATTACAGAAACTTATCACAAGAATAATATATTATGATCAGGCAGGATCTATACCAGGAATGCAAGGCTGGTTCAATATTAGGAAACTATCAGCATAACTGATCATATAAACAACAAAACTAACAGAAACCATATGATTATTTCAATAGATGCAGAAAAAGCTTTTGACAAAATACACCACCCATTCCTATTAAAAAGACTAGAGAGCATAGGAATAAATAGAGGCTTCCTTAAAATGATAGGTAGCATCTACTTAAAACCATCATCAAGCTTTAAAAGTAATGATCATAAGCTAGAATCATTTCCAATAAGATTGGGGGTGACACAAGGATGTCAATTATTACCACTGTTATTCAATATGGTACTAGAAACATTAGCTTTAGCCATAAAAGAAGAAAAAGAAATTGAATGAATTCAAATAGGCAAAGAATAAACTAAGCTATTACTCTTTGCAGATGATATAATGACATACGTAGAGAATCTTAGAGAATCATGTAAAATACTACTTGAAATAATAAACAACTTCAGAAAAGTTGCAGGATAAAAAATAAACCCACATAAATCCTCAGCATTTCTATATGTTACTAACCAAGCCCAGCAATAAGACATAAAGAAGAAATTCCATTTAAAGTTGCTCTAGACTTTATAAAATATTTGGGAGTCTACCTGCCAAAACAAACCCAGAAACTAAGTGAACATAATTACAAAACACTTTTCGCTCAAATAAAGTCAGATCTAAATAGTTGGAAAAAAAAACATAAGTAGCTCATGGGTAGGGCGAGGTAATAAAATAAAAATGACAATTCTACCTAAATTAATTTACTTATTCGATGTCATATCATTCTAACTACCAAAATATTTTATAGATCTAGAAAAAAATAAAAACAAAATTCATCTGGAAGAACAAAAAGTCCAGAATATCAAGGGAATTAACAAAAAGAAATGCTAGGGAAGATGGCCTACCCATGACAGATATTAAATTGTATTATAAAGCAGCAATCATCAAAACTACTTGCTACTGACTAGCTAAGAAATAGAGTGGTGGATCAGTGGAATAGGTTAGGTACACAAGACGCAATAGTCAATGACTGTAGTAATCTACTGTTTGATAAACCCAAAGACTCCAGCTTCTGGGATAACAACTCACTATTTAACAAAAAAACTGCTGGGAAAGTAGTATGGCAGAAACTGGCCATAGACCAACATCTTACACCATATACCAAAATAAAGCCCAAATGGGCACACAATTTAGATATAAAGACTATACTATACTATAAGCAAATTAACAGGGCAAGGAATAGTTTATCTGTTGGATTTATGGAGAATAGAGGATTTTATGACAAAACAAAATAGACAACATTACAAAATACAAAATGATAATTCTGATTACATTAAATTGAAAGATTTTTGCAAAAAAAGAAGTGTTACTTGTCATAGACTATATCTTATTAATGGAAAAAAAAAGCATCAGGATTGGGAAATCCCAGGCAACCTAACAAATATTTGTTCATTCGACTAAGGAAAAATGTTGGGGAAGTGCTAAACTCTGCATGGTTCTCAAATTATACCAATTTTGTCCCTAACTCTGTTACTTCTGGGAGACCTCTCTTGTCTCCATGGTCTAAGGAGTTATTTTGGGTTTCTGCAAGTTGAATGAACCCTAAATCCTCACCTACAAAAAAAATTTCTCTTATCTGATTTATTATGTTTCACTAAGTCTTAGTAAACAGTTTCAATATGAGTTACTTCCTGACCACCCTCCCCCCTGCAAAGGGAATAGGAATACTTGCTTACTGTATGTAGTATTCTTCTCCTTTTTTCCCTCGAGTCAGTAAAAGGAGAAAACAGTACATTAGAGGACAATTAACATGCATTTTTGTACTCACAGTGTCTCTTAAACACAGTTCCATACGGTATATAAGCCTGCTCTAAGCACAGGATTTCCAGGGGGAGAAAACACCATTGCAAACTACTATTTACTTTAAAGCATTCTCAAGGTCCTTTCATATGAAATACTTAGACTCTGGATCCAAGTCTGGCTTCCTCTGCAAGGTATGGGATATGGACAGAGGATAGCTTCTAATATGGAGAGTACTTCCTTTAGTTAATAGTCTTCTATTCATTTTTCTGTCCTTTACTTCTTTCTATAGGAAGATCAAAAATAGAAGTATGAGGGGATCTAGGCAAGAATAGGTCAGACACAGAGAGAAACTCTGAAACTTAACCTGCTATATTGTCTCCTCTCTCTTTCTCTATTTCCTTTATATTTCCATCCTGAGAGGCTATTCATTTCTTTGGGCAGAAATTCAGCTTTATAGGCAGACCTAATGTCAAAGGTTTCATAAATGGCTTAATCTGAGACACTAAGATCCTGTTATGTGCATATGTGTTGTTGTATATGTATGCATGTGTGTGTTTGTGTGTGTGTATAAAATAAATGTGGATATGCAACATTAAGGAGACTGAATACTACAACATGATGGAATAAACTGCCTTTATTCTTGTCTCATGTCTCTTTCTTAGAGTCATTCACACTTTTACCATGAGATTAATTTTCAGTCTCACACAATTTGTAACATATTGAAATTCCTTCTAGTAATATACACCTTCTACTTAATCTTCCTCTTTATTCCCTCTAGTGAAAATTGTGAAATATCAATTAAAATAAATTGTTGTCTCAACCCATTTTATGAGCATCCTGATTCAAGGGGTGCCAACCCTGAAGTAGTTCTATATCCAGACCATGCAGGCATGTTAGCGTTAGTGTAAGAAGGAGGTAGGAGATGCATACATTCTCCATCAAACACTAGACCTTGATGGAGATGGTTAATCTAGAAAGGCAGCTGTTCAGGGATCCCTGGATCTCATCTCTCCTGATCCAGCACAAACCTTCTGGGTTGACTCTCCCAAACTTGTCTTTATTTCTAGATTATACAGATTGGTATTCAGAAGATTTGCTAATATAAACACAGCCTAATATTTGGCTTCATGCTTACTTGATTACTGAAATGGATCCTGTCTACCTCCATAGAAGGATATTTCTCTTTCCCTTACTCAGTGTTCACCAAATTATTAGCACCTGTTCATCTTTCCTTGGGCCAAATATGAGAAATGCATATCCAGTGAGTTAGTTCTATGTGAATCTACTATAAGTTTAAAAAATAGTTGAATTCAACATTTTTATTTGCCAAATGATACCCAAGTGTTGGTTTGGTAGAAGGTTTTACTTTTTCATTGGTTATGGTAGCACAACATTTTGATTAGTAGAATTGAGAGAATGATGTGCTGGAGATTGGAATGCAGAAAAGACTGTGTTATAAATAGGCAAAACTCTTTGGATGTTCCCTGAGAATTCATTGTTGCAAGTAATGGCTAAATTTTATGGTAGCCAGTTTCACTGATACTTCAAGAGGAGTAAACATGGGAGACAAATAATGGGAAAGTGGTTGGTTTTTCTTGTATCAAACAGCCTATGCAGCATAGAAAGAGGGACCATGGTCAAAATCAATGGAATGTTTGAAAATAAGAGGCATGGTCTTCTCTTTGTATTATTATTATGTTATATGAAGGTAACTTTATTTCTCCAGGATTATAGTTCATTTTTCTACAGATATGTAAGCAATGATAAAAGCTATGATTAGATTTAGCTCATTACTGGTTTTCTCAACATCAGAAGCTAAGCTCACTCGTGATCTCTTCTCTCTTAGAAGAGCGCAAATGGTAGATGTGCCTGGTGTTTAGAGAAATTCCATATGAACTTTGGAAAGCAATGTATTTGAAATTACGAATGCTGAAAGAAGACTTAATGTGTGCTTGTGAAGGGCTTGATGAATTGGCTGGATATTCTTCATTCACCACAATTGCTGCATAAATTTATTCTACCTAGGTGTTTTAATTGCTAGCAAAAGACCATTATTGCAGCTCCTGCCACAAAGTACCTCTTGGCTAATCCCTTGAGAACTGATGTATGTAAGTTAATCAAATTCAATTTGATTCAGTTAAACTATTAAATACTTCAAAGTGCCTGCCTTCATGGAGCTTAGATTTTACTAAGGAGATAACATTTATGCAGATAATTATATAACAATTTCTTGGAAGACATGACCTGGCCACAAAACCTTGGGATTTATAGATGTTCCAATTTGGGAAGAGTGGAGACTGTCAGATCAGCAATCCAAGGGAACGGATTGTCATCTTCACTGATGAATTATCTGCCCACAAGCAAGTATCAAGTCTCAAATAAGATCCCTACTCACCCTTTACATCTTTTTATTTATTTATTTACATTTTGATCAGATATTTAATCTTTTAAGAGGTACAATTTCTCTTCTATTTGCAGTTATTCCATGGGGGAATTAAATAAGAAAGGCACAAGAACATGAATGCACATATTATATTTTTAAATATTATTATAAAGATGTGCCTAATGCTGTTATTTGATCTATGTTTATGAATATCTTTGCTTATGAGCTAATTGACTTTTGTGCGTAAGAGTAATTTTTATTAGATTTATTTTACTTTTAGTTTACTACACTCAGTTTTACATGTTCTTGAGTTTCAAATTTTCTTCCCTTCCCTCCCCTGCCCCTCCCTCTCATGACAGCATGTAGTCTGACATATGTTCTATATAAACCTTAGCATTAAACTTATTTTCACAATAGTCAAGTGGTAAAGAATTATGACTGATGGAATGAATCATCAGAGAGAAGAAACAAAACCAAAAAAAAAAGAGATCAAATAGTTTGCCTCAATCTGCATTTAGACTCCATAGTTCTTTCCCTGGATGTAGATAGCTTTTTTTCCATCATGAGTCCTTTGGAGCTGTCTTTTAGCCTTGTATTGCTGAGAAGAGCCAAGTCTATCAAAGTTAATCATCACAGAATCGATATTGTACACAAACATGTGTACAATGTTCTCCTGGTTCTGCTCCTCTCACATAGCATCATATCATGTAGGTCTTTCTGGGTTATTATGAAGTCTGTGCCTTCCCCATTTCTTATAGCACAATAGTATTCCATTACCTTCATATACCACAACTTGTTCAGCCATCCCCCAATTGATGGGCGTCCCCTTGATTTCCAATTCTTTGCTACCACAAAAAGAGATTCTATAAATATTTTTATAATACAGGTTACTTTCCCACTTGTGTGATCTCTTTGGGTTGTAGCCCTAGGAGTGGTATTGCTGGGTCAAAGGGTATGTATGTTTTTATAGCCCTTTGGGCATAGTTCCAAATTGCTCTCCAGAATGGCTGGATCTTTTCACAATTTCAACAACAATGTATTAATTTTCCAATTTTCCCAAATCCGCTCCAGCATTTATAATTTTCCTGTTTTGCCATGTTAGCCAATATGACTGGAGAGATGTGGTATCTAAGAGTTGTTTTGATTTGTATTTCTCTAATCAATAATGATTTAGAGGATTTTTTCATATGCATATGGATATCTTTAATGTCTTCCTGCCTTTGACCATTTCTCAATTGGGGGATGGATTTTATTCCTAAAGAGTTGTCTCAGTTCCTTGTATATTTTAGATATGAGGCATTTATCAGACACTAGTTGTAAAGATTTTCTCCCAATCTTCTGCTTCCTTTCTAATCTTTGTTTCATTGGCTTTGTTTATACAAAAACTTTTCAATTTAACATAACCAAAATTATCCATATTGAATTTTGTAATGTTCTCTATCTCTCATTGGGTCATGAATTCTTCCCTTTCCCACAAATCTGATAAGTAAACTATTCCATGCTCTCCCAAATTGCTTATAGTGTCAGCCTGTATTCCTAAATTATGAACCGATTTTGACTTTATTTTGGTATACAGTATAAGATATTGGTCTATGTCCAGTTTCTGCCATACCTTTTCCAATTTTCCTAGCAGTTTTTGTGGAATAGTGAATTCTTAGCCCAGAATTTGGATTCTTTAGCTTTATCAACAGGTAGATTCTATAATCATTGACTACTGTGTCTTGTGTACTTAACCTATGCCACTGATCCACCACTCTGTTTCTTAGCCAGTACCCAGTAGTTTTGATGACTGGAGCTTTGTAGTACAGTTTGATATCTGGGATGGCTACATCACATTCCCTAGCATTTCTTTTCATTAATTCCCTTGATATTCTCAATCTTTTGTTCTTGCAGATGAATTTTATTATTATTTTATACAGTTCAGCAAAATAATTTTTAGTAGTTCAATTGGTATGGCACTGAATAGATAATTTAATTTATCTAAAATTATCATTTTTATTATATTAGCTCAGCCTAACCACGAACAACTGATGTTATTATGTTTATTTAGATCTGACTTTATTTGTGTGAAATGTGTTTTATAATTTTGTTCATATAGTCCTTGGGTTTGTCTTGGCAGGGAGACTCTCAAATAGTTTATAGTATCTACAGTAATTTTAAATGGATTTTCTCTTTCTATCTCTTGCCATTGGGCTTTGTTAGTAATGTATAGGAATGCTGAGGATTTATGTGGGTTTATTTTACATCCTGCAATCTTACTAAAGTTTTTCTTATTATTATTTCGAGTAGTTTTTTTACTTGATTCTCTAGGATTCTCTAAGCAAATCATCATATCATCTGCAAAAAGTGATAATTTAGTTTCTTCTTTGCCTATTCTAATTCCTTCAATTTCTTTTTCTTCTCTAAAGGCTAAATTTAACATTTCTAGTGTCAAACTGAATAATAGGCTTGATAATGGACATCCTTGTTTCACTCTGGATCTTATTGGGAATGCATCTGGCTTATCTGCATTGCACAAGTTTTGCTATGTTGTCTTATTATTGTCATTCTCTTGAATGAAGTTATTAATTGTTTTTTATGATTTGTTCTTTGGCCCACTCATTCTTTAGGATTACATTATTTAGTTTTGTTTCACCAATCTGGCTAGCAGCTGCTGTGGGGGTGTAAAACCAACAAAAACCAGCTCACAGAACACTGCAAGCACAGGTTCTTTTGATCTGCTTTACTAAGGAAAGCAATATTAAGGGGTTAACAAGTTTACTTTAATCTAACATACAAATATCATTCACTGAGTTCAGGGGAAAAAGCCAGCACCCTGAACTTCAGAGAAAATACAAACAAATTACAAACATCAACAGACTAAATATAATTCATAGTTACCAATAAAACTTTCAACATCTGAGTTCAGCCGGAAGGTCCTTACAGTGACTGCCCAGAGTCCTGAGCCTCCAGGAGTGAGAGCCTTAAGCAAATATCTATGTTCTCCCTTTTTATACAATTTCAGATGTCATCAAACATCATCTGAGTGACCAGAACTTAGGCTCCTATGATTGCCTCTGGCCTTAGCACCTTCCTTCATTGGCCCCACCTGGAGCCCTACCTTAGTTACAAATTCACACCCACATAGGCTTAGCACCTAATAGGGGTTTGGGCCTGGGGATTAGTACCTAGTAAGACTCAATCAAAGACACTTAATTAATCATTTTAAAACAGTAAGAAAGCCCCAACTTAACTGATATTACAAGTTTCCAATTAAGTTTTAGTTTATCTTTTCATGGTCCTTTATTACAAATAATTTTTATTGCATCATGATCTGAAGAGGACTATTTCTTCCTTTATGCACCAGATTGTGAGGTTTTTATTACCTAATATATGGTCAATTTTTGAGTATGTGCCATGTACCACTGAGAAAACGGTATACTCCTTTTTGTCTCCAGTCAGTTTTCTCCAGAAATCTATCATATCTTTTTTAAAATTCTATTCACCTCTTTAAGGTCTTTCTTGTTTATTTTAAGATTAGATTTATCAAATTCAGAGAGGGGGAGGTTGAGGTCCCCCACTAGTATGGTTTTGATGTCTATTTCTTCCTGTAACTCCCTTAACTTCTCCTTGAAGAATTCTCATGCTATACCACTTGGTGCATATATGTTAAATAATGATATTGCTTCATTGTTTATGGTGCCTTTTAGCAGGATGTAGCATCCTTCCTTATCTCTTTTAATTAGATCTATCTTTACTTTTGCTCTGTCTGAGACTGGCATGTTGCTCCTGCTTTTTTTTACTTTAGCTGAAGCACAGTATTTTCTACTCCAGTCTTTTACCTTTATCCTGTGTGTATCCCCCTGTTTCAAATGTGTTTCTTGTAAATAACATACTGTAAAATTATGGTTTTAAATCCATTCTGTTACCTGCCTCCATTTTATTGAAGAGTTCATCCTATTCACATTCACAGTTATGATTACAAGCTGTGTCTTTTTCTGCATCTATTCCCCCACCCTGTTTATGCTTTTATTTTGCCCTTCTCCCTTCCACTCCTCAAAAGACTTAAAGAGTTTTGCTTTTGACCACCACCTCCCTCAATTTACCCTCCCTCTTCCTTCCCCTCTGTTATCTTACTCTTTTCCCCTTGCTACTTCTTCCATCCCTCCTGACCATCACCCCACCCTTTTCTTTCCCCTTTCCTTTCCTACTGCCTGTAGGACACATTTGATTTCTATACTTATCAGAGTATATTATTCTCTTCTTCAATCAAATCCGATGAGAGTAAAGCTCATATACAACTTTTCTCCCTCCTTTCTTTCCCTTTACTATAATTCATTTTTGTTCCTCCTCCTGTGATGTAATATACCCTTTTCTACTACCTCCTGTTGCAACAATTCTAGCCAGCAGCTGCTGCAGGGGTGTAAAGCCCATAACAAACAGCTTACAAAATGCTGCAAGGCAAGGTTCTTTTGATCTGCTTTACTAAGGAAAGCAATGTTAATAGGTTAGTAATCTCAATTTAATCCAGCATACAAATATCATTCACTTAGTTCAGGGGAAAAAGCCAGCAACCCAAAGTTCAGAGCAAATATAAACATATTACCGACCTACATTTGTAAACAGACTGAATAAAATTCATATTTATCAACATCTGGGTTCAGCTGGGAGCTCCACAACAACTGGCCCAGAGTTGTGCATCACCACTGCTGTAGCTCAGAACTCTGAAGAAGGAAAGCCAACCCCTGGCTTGATATATCTTGTTCAGGGTCAAAGGTGAGTCACACATGCAACTCACCAAAGTGACCTAAAATCCACAAAAATGCAACTTAAACCCATGTGGTCTAAAAGCCTCTGATGTCACAAACACATCACTCAAACCCATGTAAACTCAGCTTTCCAAATAGGCAAGGTCACCAAAGATTCCTAATTTAATCAAGGAAACGAAGGCCAAACTCTTCAAGGGCATTTGGTTGAATAAGTGCTAAGAGCCCATCGTGATTCCCAATACACTCCACCCCTTTCGTGGTTCCATGGCCTAACAAAAATCTAAATTAAATGTCCACGGAGCCTGGAACAAATAGAAGCATTATTTGTTATGCTCTGCCCCCCCTCTCCAGTTTCTCCATCTTGCCCCAGCTTACCCTACTGTTTGTACTCCCATCTCCACGGACCCCACTGTTTGTGTCCCCATCTCCACAGAAATCTAATTGTGTTCTTTCCCTTTAAATACCCTTCCTCTTCTCTTACTCGAGGCTGTTCAATTTGGGTAATTACTCCAAACAGTCGTGCGCTTGAATAAATCCACATCCAAATTTATATCCAGGTCTCGCTTGCTTTTTTTCAGCACAACATATTCAATTGTGATCCAATCAAGCAGGAAACTAAAACGTGTCATTCTCAACAAAGCAAAACATATCATTCAGTGCCATTCCCAAATACTTGTTTACAATTCAAATGTTGACCCCTAGGGCAAAGCAAGTTTAGCTAATATAGAGTGTCCAAATAAAGTACTTCTTGAGCATCATACTGCCATTGTAGGCTTTTTTCCAGTACCCTGTGGCACAGGCATGCTTTAGTTAGTAAAGTCCTAAAGCAAAAAAACAAACAAATAGAGTTCTCTTGGGGATGTTTCCTTCTCCTCAAACAGCCTTTTCAGGCTTCCACTTGGCACCTAAAGTTCCAATTCAAAGAAAAAGTCCAAATAAAGTTCTGTTGTGAGTCTATTCTCCCATGCTGTTCTGGTTGCCACTTCCAAGTCCTAAGGGGTGGCCTGGCAATAAAGCCAACAAAGTGGGGTCCCTGGAGGTCCATGGCACTTCCCCCACCCCACCATAAACAAATCCACCCCTCCCTCCTGGGATTCAAGCAGTCCCAGTGGAAGGGACCAAAAAGCCACACTCACTGCCTTGCTGCAGTTTCCATCTTACCCCAGGGCTAAACTCTGAGCTCCTGGGTTCCTGGTCATTCATCTCTGGCTGGCCTTGCCTGGCTTTTGCCAGAATCCCTGTGTAGGTGGTTCCCCACCTTTGCTATCACCTCACCAAAGTAGGCTGGAAGGCAGCTCACCACTCTCACTTTTCCAAAGTTCTCATGCAGGCAGTCTTCTGCTCTGTCTGGATCAATATGTTGGTGGCCACCATCTGCTTCTTCTTTCTCCTCACTAGCCCCTCTTGCCAAATCTGCATGAAGGATATTCTTTGATTTTTCTCTCAAGTCTGTAGAAAGCTGTTCTCTTCTCCTGTTTCAAAACTCTGCATACAATATGATCTCAAAACATTCACCCTTTCAGCAGAGTCCTCTGGAGCCAGGCTTATCAGCCCAAGCCCTAGCTCTAGCCATCCAATCCTCCCCCATGCATGTGTTTTTTTCTCCTACAGCCTTTTCTCCACCCTTCTCTTCTGGAGTGCTAGTACCGTGGGGAGAGGATTAATCCAGCATACAAATATCACTCACTTAGTTCAGGAGAAAAAGCCAGCACCCTGAACTTCAGAGCAAATACAAACAAATTACAGACATAAATTTGTAAACGAACCAAATACAATTCATAGTTACCAACATCTGGGTTCAGCTGGGAGTTCAACAACGGCCTACATATCATCTTTCAAGAAATTATCAAGGAAAACTGCCCTGATATTCTAGAAAAAGAGGGTAAAATAGAAATTGAAATAAGCCATCAATTGCCTCTTACAAAACATCCCCAAAAGAAAACTTCTAGGGATAAGAGATACAGGCAATGGGGCATAGAAATCTATCTTGACCTACAAGAAAGTAAGGGAAAAGGGATTAGGGGGAGTGGGGTGACAGAAAGGAGGGCTGATTGGGGAATGGGGCAATCAGAATACATGCCATCTTGGAGAGGGGGGAGGGTAGAAATGGGGAGAAAATTTGTAATTAAACTCTTGTGGAAATCAATGCTGAAAACTAAAAATATTAAATAAATAATTAATAATCTAAAAAAAGAAAGCCAAATAACAAATGCTATTCATGGTATTGAAAAAAAAAAAGAAGAATCAAAGGTCCTGAGGTTTTATTGTGTCCTTCTTCATGTTGGTTAGCTTTTTGCTGGCTTTAAAGTGGATTTCTGCTTTTGTGGCTCAGGCAGCTCTGTCTCAGCCTTCTTGTTCTGGGAATTGTGAGCCTAGGTACTGGTATTGTGTGCTATGGCCTTAGGTTTCCTGATTTGTGGGGGAGGGGTTGTCTGGCTGCTGGAATTCTCTTCCCCTGGGTCTGCTCTCCAACACAGGTGGTCTCAGTCATTGGTTGTGCTGGTGTCTGTCACTTCCCCAGGCTGTGTAAAGCCACCTCTTGGTTCCTGGTGTTGACCCATCCTGGCTCCACCCTCCTGGGACTCAGGAACTCCTATTGTTTGGCTACTGAAACCCCACTTCTAACTACTCAACTCCAGGGTTTTTCCCAAGGTGTTATCTGGGTCAGGGAGAGAGGGATGAGAGCCATTTACCTGGCCCTTATGGCTCCCAGAAGTTCAAGTAGGTATGTTTCAAACCAATGGGCTGCAAGCCTCAGGAGTAGATTTCTCCTGGCCACAGGCTGTGCTGCTGTCTTTCATCACTTTTACAGACTTCTGTCCTGTGCTGGAAGGCCTGGGGATCTCTGCTGGTTTTGTGTGCCCAGCTTTCTCGCAGCCTGGATAGCTGGCTGGTTTCCACAGCTGCTTTAGCTTTGGTGTGGTCTGGTGCAGCTCTGCATGTCAGATGCTCTCTATGCCAACAGATCTTTCCTGTCAACCTTGCAGATTCTCTTGACTTGGAAATTTGCCCCATTCAGTCTACTAGTGGCTTCTAACTCTCTCAAATCAGCTGAGACTCACTTTTTTTTTAGAGGTATCTGATGGGACTTGTGAGAGAGCTCCAGTAAGATGCTGTTTTCATGTGGCCATCTTGGCTCTGCTAATTGTTGTGAGGTCAAATGAGATAATGTCTATTAAGTGCCTTGCAAATCTTAAAGCACTATATGAATGTACCTACTATTATTTTTATTATTATTCTATAGACAGAGATCTAGGAGACAGTATATCGATGGAAAGAATACTCTCTCTGGAATCAGGGTATAATTTTCTGGTTTTAATTTCCACCTCTAACACTTACCATATTTTTTGACCTTGAGGTGGCCAATTAACCACCCTGGGTTATACCTTCATCATATTTATAATGAGGGGCTTAGATGATCTATGGTTGTTCCATGGATAGGGCAGTACACCTAGGGATTCATGAGTCATGTGCTCATATACACACATATGGAGAGCAGCTGCAAAAATATTAAAATGAACATGAAAGGCCACTTTAATAGGGTGCAAATATCCTGAAAAAGCAAACCGAATAATTGGAGAAAAGAGGCAGGCGCCATCTTGTAACGAGACGAGTTAGAGCCTACCCTAGCTATCGTTGGACCTCCGCGCCCAGAACCAGCTGAGATAGCCTCAGGGCTCTGAACTATGAGAGGAACAAGATGGAGTCTGGAGGAAGGGTCTCGCCCTTGTTGGCAACGTGGTGCCGGGTTCTTTTCCGGATTTACCTGTGCACAGGTGAATCATGGGGAGAGCACGGGAAAGAAAGGGGAGGAAAATAAGAGAAGAATAGGCGGAGAGTAGGCAGACCGAGGCAGCCCTAGTACTACATAATAAAGGCTATAAAATCTGCTCACTGACTTTATTAAATGGAGCTGTTAACCATCTTTGCTTCCCATCTCATTCATTGCCCGCGAGATCAGGCCTTTGCTGGACAAAGGCCTGGGAGTATGGGGTAAGAGAGACCTTTACAAGTGGCACCCAAACGTGGGGCCCCGTGCGGAGCCACACGCGCACCCCCCAAGATCCCCGAGGTGCCTCCTTCGGGCCCAAATGTGGGACACTGCGCAGAGCCATATGCACACCCCCACGATCCCCAAGGTGCCTCCTTCAGGAGAGGAAGGAGCACAGCCTTGGGACAAATTCATGAGAGGAAGGAGAAGAACAGAAGGGAAGACTGCACGTGCACAGCCTTGGGACAAATCCGAATTCTCAGTGGGAAGCACCATCCCATCTCTGTGGGCAACCTAGCTTATGCTGGTGAGGTAAGGAATTTTCCTTATCATGAGGCAGGCGGAGTCCTTAGGACTGCCGCAGATCAGGCCGCATTCATAAGAATTATACATAAGCCGGCCAAGGACCAGGGAAGTACTATCACCCCCAAGATTATCAAGGGTTTTCTTAAAGTAGTGGAAAAAACACCCCCTTGCACCATGCAGTGACCCCCTTACTGCAGGGTCTTGAAAAGTCATAGGGGACCAGTTAACAAGCTAAGAGTCAGAAAGCCCTGGGGGCTTGGAACCCAGCACATTTTTTCTATATAATCTTATCAAAGAGGCTCTTAAGGAAGGCCTTTCTGAGAAACAGCCCAGGCAGTTTACAGCCCATTCAGACCACACCCTCTACCTCCTGGTTCTACTCTGGAACAATTGCAACCCTCCTCCCCAAATTCCAGAGCTCTGCGTTACTCAGACTCACTACACCCTGATTCAAATTCAGTTTCAGAAACAAGTGGGAGAGAGGGAGGAGAGACAGAGGCTGCAACAAGAAATACAGGAGCTGAGTTGAAAATTAGAAAAATTGCCAGCTTACTCAGCTCCACAGAAAAGGGTCAGTTTCAAAGAGGAAGTTAGCCAAAAGCCACGTGGGAATAAGACAAAGGCAGAGATTTCCATGATAAAAGAGCTAAAGAGAGCAATTAAGGATTATGTTAAAATCCCCTCTTATCAAGATTAAGACTAAAAGACTTGGGTTCCTACTTACTTACTCCCAACTCCTCAATCTAAATCCAATCTGTGCATTTGGGAATATAAAATACATTATATGAAAGTTCTGAAGAAGCTAGTAAGAGAAAGATGTCTCTTAAACAACTGAAGAGACCAAACGAGTATCTGCCCCAGATCATCTTAAAAGCAGGGTCTCCACGACCCCAATAAAGCATGGCACCTGGCCTCTGTTACATCAGAGGGCCAAGCACTTTGTGTATAGGATTCACAAAATCCTCTGTTTTTTGTAGTTTGTGTTGGAAAAGGGAAGCATCAGGTCAGAATTAGAAATAAGATATGTGCAGTTTTAAAGGGGCTTTAATCAAAATCCACCAGAAAGGAAAAGCAAGAAAGTTTAAATATGTAGGAAAGAAGCATATGAAGGAAGGTATAATCTATTTGCACAAGCAGTGAATAAAGGTTTTGAGAGTAAAAAGTTTGCTATTGGAAAAAAATGCTCTTTCTCCTTCCATTCCAGATCTGGCCAATTTGGAATGTGAAGAGAGATAAAAAAGAAAGCAGGAACTTTTCCCTTAAATTTATGTGATATGTGTTCTAATTTGACTTCTGATAAGTCAGAATTTATTATGCTATTTGGCACTAAGGCAATTTGGAAATTGCATAGATCTGAAAAAGAGACACTCTGAGCTCTCCAGTACAAGGAGAAGGGACATGGTACCACTGGATTTTTTTTTTTTTCCAGAGTCCCACTCACCTTTGACTGGCAAATTCAAAGTTCTCGCTTTCACAAAAGTTTTTAAGGAGTGAACACAAAAGTGAAGTTTACTTGAGTGAAAATTAGAGCAGTTAAAACAAATTTCTC
>CM053625.1:193427969-193468623 GCA_028646595.1 Phalanger gymnotis
GAGGAGGGAGGAAATGGGGAGAAAATTTGTAATTCAAACGCCTGTGTAAATCAATGCTGAAAACCAAACATGTCAAAAATAAATTAAAATTAAAAAAAATTAAAAAAAAACTAACCTGGTCAATATTAATGCATGTCTCCCAAAATAAATGAATGACAAGCTCATGACAATGCAATTGCCACTTTTAGGAAAGCACCATGCCATCATCAATGCATATGTTCCCACTATGATAAACCCTGATGAGGTCAAAATTTTATGAAGACCTGGAGACTCTCATCATCAATGTTCCTAAAGAGGACAAGGTTGTAATTCAGAATTTAATGCTACAGTAGGCACAGATTACCAGAACTGTCAGAAAGTCCTTGGGAGGAATAGAGTCCAAAAGAGCAACAGCAGTAGTCACTTACTACCACGGACTTGTGAGTCTTATGACCTTCACATCACCAATGCTCTCTTCTGTATACTTGAATGCAATAAAACTTCAGGGATGCACCCTCACAATAAACATTTGCAATTAATAGACTATGTCATTGTGTGGAAAAGAGACAGATAGGATCTGAGAGTGACGAAGGCAATGGCACTCCAAGATAAACATTTGCCTTCAACAAAAGTGGTGGCCCCAAGGCAAGACAACTGGTAGAAAATGTAATGAAAACAGATTAGAGTGTTTATCCTAGAGTGAACAGTTTCTTGCTAACATGGAGGAAAAGCTGAGCCTAAATATATGTTGACAGCAGAACAGAAAAGGAGTGGGCAGTTTGCAGAGATTTGGTGTATATCACTGTATTTACTCATCTGTGCCATCTCTAAGAAGGCAGAATTTAATTCTATGAAAAGCAAAGTATAGGTAAAGCTTAGAGAGATGCAGGATACTTGATTCAATAAGAAGGCAGATGAAATTCAGTTTTATGTAATAGTAACAATCCAAAGCATTTTTATGATTCCCTGAGGATTATTTATGGGCCAAAGTCCTATGGTGCATCTCAGCTACTCAGGGTTGATGTAATCACATTGGTTGGTGATAAGTCCATGATCCTGGAAAGATAGGCTGAAGACTTTTAATCTTCTTAACAGACCATCAGCAACTAATGCTGAAGCCCTTGATCATATGCCTCAGGATGGAGTCAATCCTTCTCTATCTGAACTTCCAAATGAAGAAGAGCTTTTGAATGCCATTTGGATCCTCTTGAATGGCAAAGTGCCTGGTGCTAATTCTACTCCAGCTGATATTTATGAGGCAAGGGTCCACTGGCTATATAAAAGCTGACTGAAATCTTCTATGCAAGAGGAGGTTATCCCCCAGAAGTTCAAGGATGCCTCCATTGTCTGTCTCTGTAAAGGAAAAGAAATGTTATCCTGTAAAATGACAGCAGGATCTCTCTCTTAGTCATTGCCAGCAAGATTATTGTCAGAGTCCTCTTTATTTGGCTGAGTCTTCACCTGGAAGATGGTCATCTACCAGAGACCCAGGATGGCTTCAGAAAGGGCCAAGGAATGGTCAACATGGTATTTGCTGCCGTACAACTCCAGGAGAAATACTAGGAACAGAACAGAGGTCTGAACACAATGCCGATCAATGACTAGGGCTTTTGATACCGTTTGTAGTGAGGGTTTGTGGAAGATCATGGTAAAATTTGATTGCTCAGAGAAGTCAATAAGTATTGTAAGCCAGTTCCATGACAGCATGCTTGCATGAATTTTGGATAACAGACAATGTTCTCACTCTTCCCTAGTCACCAATGGAGTGAAGGAGGGCTGTGCTTAACATATATGCTGATATGTGTACTTGTTATCTTCTCTGTTTTAATGAAAACTCTTTGAGAGTATGGACCATTTTACTTTAATCTCCATATCCTCAGAAAGTAGGATAGTGCCTGGCACACATAGTATGTAATTAATAAAGGCTGCTTTTTAATGCAACTTGACAATTTGCTAGATATGGGAGATGGATACACACATATGTGTAAGCATGTATGTATGCATGTTTTCTATGTAGTGATGATATCTGAACCCATTGAAGTAGATCTTGAAAAGAGATAGGTAGAGAAAACTTTGACCTTCTGAGAATATTATGCTTAAGCGATGGGTGTATATATATATATATATATATATATATATATATATATATATATATATAAATTTCAGGGGAGAGGCAGGAATCAAACAAGCAACAGAAGAAAGCTGTGCCATTGAAGTGAAGTAAAGAGAAAGTGTGCATAAGATGGGGCATGGTTGATTTTATATTTATTAATTTTCTGCCATAGTCCACAGTATCAAAGCTGAAGATATAATAAGAACAGTGATGACTGAGTAAAGGTCCTACAATTTTGAGGTTAGAAATTGATTTGTAAAAATTGGGGGAAGAAGAGTTTTAGTAAAATAGTGGGCCTAGAAACTATATTGCAAATTATTGAAAAATGATAGCAAGATGAGAAAGTGTAGGCATTGTGATATCATGGATGGGATCCATTAAATGCCATTCTATCTCCCAGATCTCTAGTTTTTTGAGGGAAGAAGAAAAACTCCACACCATCATGAAAGGGTAAGTTATTTTCTCTAGACATTTAGTAAGAGAGTATAGAAGGTGCAAGTGAAGCATTTTCATTTTCATTTTTTAAGTATGAAAGAGCATAGGACATGTTTGTACATAGTAACAGAGGGGAAAGTTAGTAAATAAGGTTGGGGTAAAGTTAAGAGAGAGAGGGAATTAATTATACAAGAGGGTAATTCCTGGAGTAAATGGAATGGGATTAGATCAAAGGCACCATTTGAGGGAATAACTTTAGAAGGACAATGAGCATCTCTTGCTCAAAGACTAGAGGAAAGGAGAGAATGAGATACAAGGTAGAAAAATTTTAAGTTGTAGAAAAAAAGGCAGAGCTTAGGGCAAATTACCTCAATTTTCTCAATAAATTAGAAAGAAGTCATTTTTGTTATTGTTGTTGAACAAGAACATATAGTATACAGTATGGGGGATGTGAAGAAAAAGAGGTTTCTAAAAGTCTTTACTGAGTGTATGATAGAGGGTTGAAGACAAGAATAAAGTTTTCTTTTTTTTCAGCAACAAAGATCTAGTTGAGGTCAGATGACTTTAAATTTATATTGAATACAATCAGCATGGTTTCCTGACTTTATCCTTAAGTGATCTGTTGACAGTAAATAGGAGTACAAAAGATACATAATTAGGTCTCATAGGATTGGTAGATTTAAGAGACATAAGTGACAAAAGGAAATAGTGGCAATACATTCAATGCTGGAATAAATTCTATAATTGAACTAACAACTGTAGGGTATAAACTTTGAAAGACGAAAAAGAGGCCAGAATATTGGTGACATGTAAAAAAAAAACAAATGGAAGGTGAAGAGGTCATGATTATAGACAGGAATTTTAATCATTGATGTCCTTTTAAGTGGCTAAGTGGTATGAAGATATAGTTGAAGGGAGCTGAATGAATTGATGAACCATAGTCTTTGAATGATTTCATCATGTATATTGGTGTCCTTAAGAATGAGGGTAAAGGTTGAGGTGAAGAGGAAGATTAAGATGGTATACTTTATAAAGCAGAATGACTTTGATGTTGATAGATGAATAAACTCAGTTGAATGGTAATGTGGGGTAAAGTGTACTGCATTTAGAATTAGAAGATTTGGGTTCAAATCCCTGTTCAGTCTTTTTTCAGTCATGTCCAACTATTTGTGACCTCATTAGAAATTTTCTTGGCAATGACACTGGAGTGGTTTGCCATTTCCTTCTCCATCTCATTTTACAAATGCAAATCTGAGGTAAAAAAAGGTTAAGGGACTTGCCCAGTGTCATGTAGCTAGTAAGAGTCAGAGGCCAGATTTAAACTCATGTCTTTCTGACTCCAGGTCTGGTGCTCTATCCACCATGCCACCTAATTGCCCCAAATCCCTACTCTACCATTTACTTCCTGTGTGAAGGGGCTGTTATGGTGGAATAAATAGAAAGTAATATCAGAATGGAAAGAAAAAGAGCTTTGGGGAATCAGGAAAGTATTTGTATAGAAGTTTGTACCTATGTTAAGTTTGAACTGTATTAAGAATTCTCAGAGGAAGACGTAGAGAGCAAGTGCATACTGGGCATGAGGGACAAACTATGAAAAGACACAAAGGTGGGATGTAGAGTGCCATGTACAGTAGGTCAATTGGGCTAGAACATTAAATTTATGAAGGAGAGTAATGGGAAATAAGGCAAACTAGTGTCAGATTACACAGGGCTTTTAATAGGGAAAAATGAAATTCATATTATATTATAGTGGTTAAAGGGAACCAATAAGGTTTTTAAGCAGGGAAATGACATGGTCAGGCCAGTACTTTAGGAAGGTTTTGGGAGGGAAGGGAATGATGGATTAAAGAGGGGAGAGTCTGTAAGTAGCAAAACCAATTAAGGACCTATTGCAAAATTCAAGATGGCGAGTGATAAAAGTCTGAAAAGGGATAATGGCTATGTGAGAAGAAGGAAGGAGCTGTCATCTCCTCCATGGAAGATGTCATGAAGGTAGAATCAAAAAGATTTTTGCAAATAATTAGATATGGAAAATGAGCATGGCTGACTGAAAGAATGGTGGCATATTTGACAGAATAAGGAAATTGTGTAAAGTTATGGATTTAGGAATATGTCAGAGATAATTCTATTTTGGAGAGATGAAGTATCTATGAGATATCCAGTAGATATATATCTTCTTGGGAATTGTTCGTGTGGGAATAGAACTCAGAAGAGTGATAAGTGCAAGAAATGTAGATCTAGGAGATATCTATATAACTGATAATTTAAAATACTGTGCCCTTCTCAATCTGTATGCTCTTTTTTCATAACATTAATTAATAGGACTTGGCTTTGCTTTAGTGAGGAAGTGTATAAGTAAAAGTGATGAAACATGGCAACAAGTAGGAGAGGTGGTAGACAAGTTGCTTAGAAGTCTCTGAAGGCAGAAAAACATCAGGCCAGCAAGCTTCTGGTTTCCTGGGCCTTCTGCTGTGTCCATTCCCCCAATCTATAAATAAAGAGGCAATGATATTGAAAACCAGCTAATGGTCTCTGGTAGTGATAAGAAAACACTTTTTTAAAGCACTAGTTTCAAAAGCCATGAATCATGCCAGCAGCCCAAGTTTAGAATTCTGAGCCTTCTTAAAAAAAAAAAAAACTTGGCACTAATGAATGCATGAGAAGAGGCTAGGTGGCTCATTGGATAGAGCACTGAGACAAGAGTTAGGAAAACTCATCAGTTCTTCATCTGTAAAACAAGTTAGAGAAGGAAATAGCAAACTACTCCAGCATCTTTGCCAAGAAAACACCAAAGTGGGTGGTGAAAAGTCAGACGCTAGTAAAACAACTCAACAACAAACAATGAATACATGAATTGAAAATGTTATGAATTCTGTCTTTTGTTTTCGTTTTTGCTCCTTTGACTGTTCATGGGAGAAATGGCCAGGGAGGTTAAGAAAACTGAATTTTTTCATTTCCTACAACTTCTGGGTTCAGAGTGACCTATACGCTGTCTGGAATCTACTTAGGTGTTTATGAGGCAACCAGGACATGAGATATTTTGTTCCATATTGTTAATTGCTTTTGTTGATTCGATGATAATTGGAAAGCTGTCAATACAGCTAAGCATTGTTTGGCTTCTTATGTAGAGATGACTCCCCTATGCCAAGGACAGATAAATAAAGTTCAATAAAATATAACAAATTCAAGGAAGAGGCAGGGTTTTAACTGAGTATGGAAGTTCGAAACTGATTCTGTTTGTGTACAACTTCAATCAATTCACTGTCTTCTAGAAAGAAGGAGAGAGAGAGAGAGAGAGAGAGAGAGAGAGAGAGAGAGAGAGAGAGAGAGAGAGAGACAGGTATTATTTGGGATTTGCACTCTCTGACAATCGTGGGGTGCTTGAAACTCCCTTAGCTCTTATAGTCAATGTGGTAGAGCAACATAATTACCAGGCTGGGTGTATGATTCCAAGAACCTGATCAGTCCAGTTGACAGAGATCAGATTAATGATGAGTAGCACCACCAGTTGTTTATAAATCCCAGGAGAGGGGATGAGATGACCCAGAGAGAGAAGACATCCCTGGTCAGCATCAAGGATATGCATGCCCTAACTGGACAGAACTTGAATGTTAATCCCACAATGGAACCTATAAAGATCAGCATCAGACAAGCCAAGCAGCCATTTATTGAGTTAGTCTATTGGTACCTAAGTCTTGCTTAGGCAATGCAAGCAGATAGTGAGCTGGAATCAGTATTGGATTAGAGCGTGAGAAAAGGGTTTCACTGAATTGTGTAGTAATTAGACCCCAAACTGTGACCTGTCACTAAACTATCTTTTTAACATCAAGATTCTCTGGGGCATTCTACATAAAGATCAAATAAGATACTACATGTAAAACAATACAGTGCCTGATACAAATTAAACACAAGAAATATTTTAATCTAAAACACTTTTCAAACTTTAACACAGTGTACAAACAAGAATTATTTGAGCTCAGAATCAGAAAGGCATCAAGTTCAAGTCAGACTTCAGACACTTCCTAGCAATGTAACCTTGGGCAAGTCACTTAGCTTCTATTTGTCTCAGTTTCCTTCTCTGTAAAATGGGGAAATTAATAGCACCAACCTCTCAGGGTTGTTGTGAGGATCAAATGAGACAATAAATACAAAGTGCTTAGTATAGTGGCTGGCATATAATAAATGCTGTTTGAATATTAAGTGGAAGCTAAGTGGATAGAGCATAGTGCTGGAATCAGGAAGAGATAAGTTTAAATCTGGCCTCAGACACTTCCTAGCTGTGTTACCATGGGCATATTGCTTAATCTCTATCTTCTTTAGGGTCCTAACTTATGAAAAGGGGGAAATAATAGTGGCTATCTCCCAGGGTACTGGTGAGGATCAAATGAAATGATTGTATATAATTTAGTATTGTGCCTGGCACATAATAAGCCCTAAATAAAGTTAGGTATTACTAATGATGACATATGCAAGGGGTGGCATAAAACATATCACCAAGGATGTGCATGATGAGAGAATAAAGTGGCTACACAGGAAGTTTTTCTTTTCTATACCTAGGACTAGTATCAATTTATACTTGAGTCTCATCTTTTCAGAAAGGCTTCAGATTATGTTTCTTTAGGGCAGTACTTCAGGATTACTTCATTAACTTGCAGAAGTCATGGTAATAAACTTGTATGTTGTGCTGAAAGAGAAATCTATGCTGAGATAAAGCTGTTTTTTTGGATTGGCATTTATGAAATGAGCCACAGAAAGCTTTACAGAATGGTAGGTTAATACATTATGGAGACTCTGTGGAAAGACTTGAATAGAAGTATCATAGAATAAGCAGTTATAGAGGGGCTGAAACCTGCAGGAGAGATTTCAAACACAAACCACTGAGACCGTGGATTTGTCAAAGTATTGAAGAAAAACTTCCCTGGGCCTGAGCTTCTGATTCATTCCATTATTTAATAGCTATTGTCCCATAAGTCGAAGTCACCTGTGTGACTTCAGGAAAGCCCATCGGCTTTTCAGAATTCAGAATCTTGGAATTCTCAGCTGTAAAATGGTCATAATCGCTCATGCTTACATATTTCTTTAAGGTTTGCAAGGTTTGCAAAGCCTTCAATTCAATCTTATTTAATGCTCATAACATCTCTGAGGAACATAACAGATGAAGAAACTGAAGCTCAGAGAAGCCACATAATTTCCCCAGGATCACAGAGCTAAGAAATGTCTGAGATTGGATTGATTTATACTCAGTTCTACCTAACTTCAATTTAAGCAAAACATCTGCCCAGGGATACTATAAATGAGGTCATTGAAAGGATATAATAAGCTAAATCTTGTCATTTCTACCTCTACAACTTTAGTAGCATCTGCCCCTTCTCACTACTCATTTAGCCACCAGCTTAATTTAGGCCCTTATTACCTGTTGCTTGGAACATACTGAGGCCCTCCAAATTGTCCCTCATAGACTCAAGTCATTCCCCTCTCAAATTCATCTCCCACTCTTGCCAAAATGTTTTTCATAAATCACAGGGTTGAACATCCCAATGCTCTACTCAATAATCTCTGTCTTTTTTTTACTCTAAGCAAAATATAAACTGTTATCTTCCTAGCATCTTTATACCTTGCTGCTTTTTATGAGCTCCCTGACCCTTCCATACTCTCTGTACCACTTCTCACATATGGCGGTTGATCTCCATTCCCATATATTTGCACTGTCTATACTCAATGTGAATGATAACCACTTGCTTCTCTCCTTTGCCTTGTAGATTCCTTTACTTCCTTCCTGAGCTTAAGCATCACCTTCTTCATGAATCTATCCCCTCTATCCCCTCAACTGCTAGAGTCCTCCCTCCTAAAAATATCTTGAACTTATTATGTAGACACTTCTATAGGCATAGGTCTTCTCTCCTACCAGAATGTTAGCTCCTTGAGGGCAGAGACTATTTCATTTATGTCTTTGAATCTATAGTGCTTAGAATAATGTCTGGCATATGACAGGGGCTTAATAAATATTTATTGATTTGTTAATTAATTAATAGAATTATTACAGTATTTTATATCTTCAAGAGAGCTTTGAATCATTTAGTCAAATTATCAAGTCTAACTCCTCTCCATCCATTTTACATATGAAACCTTCAGATGACTTGAGCAATGGCACTCAATTATATAGTAAAAGAGCTAACACTGGAAGTGGTTTGCTAATTTCTAGTGTTCTTTCCAATAAACTAAGAGTACATGGAAACAAACATCATTTCAGGTACTGGCAGTATAGCACCAGTAGTCCCAGTGTTCTGTGTCTCCCAGTGCTCTAACGTATTCCTTCTGCTGCTTTTACTTTGGATCTGACATTTCACTTGGACCCTAGCAGCTGACATCAACCTATGCTGCTGATCCTTAGTTCATTTTCATCCCAGGCATAGTTCTTGTCATGTTCAATGCACAGCAGGCAAACATCCCTAATGGCTAATGGAGAAGCCATATCTCAGGAATACCTCAGAATGAATGCAACCTTAAGTGATTTTGTCTGTGAGCATGAACAAAAGGAAGCTTTACCTTATGTCAGGGGGTAGGCAGTAGAAAAAATTCTGAGATGGTAAAGTAGAGTGAAAGACAAAAATAATACTGACGTTAATTCCAGTGTTAGTGATTTGGAGCTTTATCTACAATGAACATACTGGCCTAAGATAAACCCAAGGCCCATGGTTTACAAAGATGTGTATTATAGCCTCAAATGTGAATCATAGTTGAGGGGACTATTTAAACTTATGATCAAAGGATTATTGCATTAACACTGGAAGAAGTCTTAGAGAAAATCTAATCCACAACTTTCATTTTAGAGATGAGGGATGTGAGGCACACGTAGATTGCCGAAGGTAATACACATCATAAGTAAAAGAAGCAAAAAGTTCCTCTGACTCCAAATCCATTGCTCCACTGGACCACACTGTTAGCAATTTTCTGCAAAGGATGTTATTGTTTTAATGAAAGGTGGGCTTTTTGACAACGAATTCTGAAAGGCTAGGTCTCAGGAAATCTTTCATGATTCCTTGAAGAAAAAAAAAAGTCTTAATTGCTAATAGAGTCATAGGGCTTATACTGAGTTTCTTCTTTGAGATTTATTAGAAAAACAGAATTTTTCAGCTCTACAGTCTCTAGGACTTAGGTTTTGTGCTTGTTAGGCATGACTGTGTTAATGACTTAAACAGGTCACTTCAGTTGGGAAGCAAACAATACAAATTATCCTTTTCCAAAGAATGTTATTTAACTTCAGAATTCAAGGTTTTGTAATTTTCTAAGTTTGAATATTCCCTCCAACAGTTCAAAGCTTAACTCTTCTATGTCTCAATAGAACATCTTTATAAATTATTATGATAAAAAATTGGAACCTTGAGTTAGCTGTTTTCTAGCTTCACTATCCTTGATATATTCATTATTCTGGATTGACTTTAAAATACAATTTACCTGTTGTCAATGAGAATTTTAAAAATCATCACTCAGATCTATCCAGAAAAATAGGTGCTCCCAAATGAATTATGATGAGTGGATTGAATAGGTGTCTTCCTGTTATTAAGAGGATATGACACTTCTTGTTTCAAAATTAAGTTATCCATCGTAAAAGGAAATCCACTTGCTTTCAGAACTTACCCCTAGAACTTAAAATGTAGAAGACATGATATTAAGAAGAAAGAACATGGATAAGAATACAAAACCTTGTTAGATTAGATTAAAAATAAGTCTTTTGGGAGGTAGAGCCAAGATGGCGGCTGGAAAGCAGGGACTTGCATAAGCTCCCTGCCAGGTCCTTCCAAACACCATTAAAATATGGCTCTGAACAAATTCTAGAACTGCAGAACCCACAAAATAGTAGAGGGAAGCAGGGCTCCAGTCCAGGGCAGCCTGGATGGTTGCTAGGTGAAATCTATCAAGCACAGAGCTGGGAGCAGAGAGGAGCTGAGTCCAGCATGGATGGCAGCAGGACCAACCAGACCAGGAGCCGGGTGGAACAGGCCCTAGCTCCCTGAATCAGTGAGCTGTGGTAGTTGCCAGACTTCTCAACCCACAAACACCAGAGACAACAGAGAAGGTTAGTGGGGAAAGCTGTGGGGGACAGAGTGGAAGGAGTTTGTGGTTTGGCCACCAGCGGTGTTACAGCTACAAAACTATAGCTGCAGTTGCTTCTGGCCCCAGGCCCACCTGGTGGGAGGAATTAAGTGTAGGATCAGAGCAGGAGTGCAGAGCCTGCTGAAGATCTCAGTCCATTCTGGGTTAGTGGTTCTTGGGAAAGGAGGAGTGCTGGTGTGGCAGAGCTGGCTGTACAGAAATAGCTCTGAAAACAACAGCGAATCCCCTCAAGCTTGGAACAAAGTACTCTTTACTCTACAAGCAGTCATACCCTGACGAAAAACTCAAGGGTCAAGTTGGCTGGAAACATGGCCAGGCAGCAAAAATGCACCCAGATTCAGTCTCAGACTTTGGAATCTTTCTTTGGTGACAAAGAAGACCAAAACATACAGCCAGAAGAAGTCAACAAAGTCAGAGAGCCTACATCAAAAGCCTTCAAGAAAAACATGAACTGGTCTCAGGCCATTGGAGAGCTCAGAAAGAATTAGGAAAAGCGAGTTAGAGAAGTAGAGGAAAAATTGGGAAGAGAAATGAGAATGATGTGAGAATACCATGAAAAACAAGTCAATGACTTACTAAAAGAGAACCAAAAAAATACTGAAAAATATGAAAATAATGAAGAAAATTAAAATAATGAAGAAAACAAAAAGATACTGAAAAAAATAATGAAGAAAATAATGAATAGACTAACTCAAATGGCAAAAGAGCTCCAAAAAGCCAATGAGGAGAAGAATGACTTGAAAGGCAGAATTAACCAAATGGAAAAGGAGGTCCAAAAGACCACTGAAGAAAATACTACCTTAACAATGAGATTGGAGCAAGTAGAAGCTAGTGACTTTATGAGAAATCAAGATATTATAAAACAGAACGAAAGGAATGAAAAAGTGGCAGACATTGTATCTTCTGTACCTAACCTGTTCCACTTATCCACCACTCTATTTCTTAGCCAGTACCAAGTAATTTTGATGATTGATACTTTATAATACAATTTAAGATCTGCTATGGCTAGGCAATCTTCCCTTGTATTTCTTTTCATCAATTCCCTTGATATTCTGGAACTTGTGTTCTTCCAGATGAATTTTATTGGTATTTTTTCTAGCTCTATAAAATAATTTTGGTAATTTGATTGATATGGCAATAAATACATCAATTAATTTAGGCTATAATTGTCATTTTTATTATATTAGCTCAACTTACACATGAACAACTGATTTTTTTTTCCAATTATTTACATTTGACTTAATTTCTGTGAAGCGTTTTGTAATAGTGTTATTTTAGTTCCTGGGTTTGTCTTGGTGGGTAGACTACCAAATATTTTGTAATGTCTACAGTTAGTTTAAATGAAATTTTTCTATCTCTTTCTGTTGGTCTTTGTTAGTAATATATAGAAATGTTGATGATTTATGTGGATTTGTTTTATATCCTGCAACTTTGCTAAAGTTGTTCATTATTCCAAGCAGTTTTTTTTTCACTTGATTCTCTAGGATTCTCTAAGTATACCATCATATAATCTGCAAAGAATGATAGCTTCATTTTTTTTCTTTGTCTATTCTAACTCCTTCAATTTCTTTGCCTTCTATTATTGCTAAAGCTAATCTTTTTTTAAGATTAAAAAGTAAAATAAGTGGCAGAGGAAAAATAGGAAAAGAAATGAGAGATATGAAATTAAGTAACAAAAAGAGACTTTACATCTTGGTAAAAGAGGCATAAAAATAGTGAAGGGAGGAGCAGAGCCAAGATGTTGGAGTATAGGCAGAAACTCAGATGAACTCACTCAATATTTCTCCCCAAAAAAACTTTAAAAAAAAAGCCTCAAGTAGAATCTTGGAGGGGCAGAGACAATAAAAGTTCTGGCTGAGACAATTTTCTTGCCCAAGACAACTTAGGAGGTTGGCATAAAAAAGATCTGTAATAGAAGGGTGAGGGTCAGCCTGGAGTGCAATGCACACAGTGGCAACAGAAGCAGCAGCCCTTGAAGGAAACTCCAACAGCATTTCTGTTGAAGTCATTTTCAAATGTCCATATTCTCAGTTTTATCA
Source organism: Phalanger gymnotis (assembly GCA_028646595.1). NCBI lineage: Eukaryota > Metazoa > Chordata > Mammalia > Diprotodontia > Phalangeridae > Phalanger > Phalanger gymnotis. The sequence continues at coordinate 193,440,651 of CM053625.1, forward strand.
CCTTGTCATTGTCTTCAACTCCTGCATGATTCTTCACCTCACCAATCCAACCAGGTCTTGATTGTTGCTATTCCTGTCTCCACAATATCCCTTGTGTTTGACCCCCTCCCCCTTTTTTTGACTCACATTGTTAGTTCCTAAGTTCATGCCTTCATTTTTTAACCTAGAATAATTAAATAGCCTCCTAGTTGTTCTTGCTTTGTCTTGCCCCACTCAAATTCCCTGAACGAAGTGCCATCAAAGTTATTTTCCTTAAGCTCAGATCTAACTATATTTCCTACTCATTCCACATATTAGTTCTCATGACTCTTCATTGCCGCTAAGATAAAATAGACATGTTAATTTTGAAGGTCTTTGAAAAATGAGCCCAATCTATTTTTCCAATTGCATTGGATATTCCTCATGCCCTCTGGGATCCAGACAGATTGACCTTCTCTTTCTTCATAATATATAACACTCTATTCCTTTGTGTTGCACTATCCATCCGACATGTATAGAAGGTGCTTCTTTCTCATTTCTGCCTAAATTAGCAGCTCAACAAAAAGCTGCTAATTTAACATGAGGCTGTTGCTGACTTCTTTAACTCATAGTAACCTCCTTCCAAAACTAGTTTGTACCTAAATATATTGTGGTGCAGCTAGCTGGTGAAGTGGAGAGAGTTCTGGGCCTAGAATCAAGAAGATCTGAGTTCAAATCCAACCTCAGACAGTCTCTGTGACCCTGGGCAAGTCATTTAACCTCTGTTTGCCTCAGTTTCCTGACCTGTTAAGTAGGGATAATAATATCATCTATCTTTCAGGGTTGCCATTGTTTTTCTTGTTTTTACATTGTAGCAATGATGGAAATATGTTTTGCAGAATTTTACAAGTACAAATGCAAGCTATAGTAACAATAATAAAAAAAAATGAAGAAATAAACAAAAGCAAAAAGTTAATAAAATTGTCGCTCTTTACAGGTGATATGATGGTATACTTCAATAACTCTATAGAATCAACTAAAAAATCAGTTGGAATAATTAATCTTTATAAAAGTAGCAAGATATTTAATAAACTCATTTAAAGCTTCAGCATTTCTGTACATTGCCAACACAAAACAGAAAGAAGAGAGATATTCAACGTAAAATAACCACAAACAATATAAAATACCTGAGAATCTACCTGCCAAAATATATACTTAAATTTGTTAACACAATTACAAAATACTCTTTCAATACTTATAAGAAAAATACCTTAAATCAAGAATAACTAGAGAAATGCAAAATAAAACAACTTTTAACTACCATCTCATAGCTATGGGATTGGCTAAGATGACAGAAAAGTAAAATGCCAAATGCTGGAAGGGATTTGGGAAAATAGTACAATGGACAGTTATGAATTAATCTAAATAAGTTATGATATATGATTGTGATTAAAGGCTATTGTACTCCAAGAAATGATGAAGGGAATGATTACAAAACCTGGGAAGAATTAAATAAATTAACACAAATTGAAATGAGCAGAATCAGGAGAAAAATGTTCATTGTAACAGCAATACCATAATGACAATCAACTGTGAAAGATGTAAAAACTCTGAGCAATACAATGGTCATGACAATTCTAAAGATTCTTGATGAAAAATGCAATTCACCTCCAGATCAAAAACTGATGGACTGAGTGCAGATTGAAACATAATTTTTCCTCTTTATTTTTCTTGCTTTTTATTTGGAACAGGACTAATGTGGGAAAATATTTTGCATGACTTCTTATTCATCACAGGTATCATATTTTTGGTCTTCTTAATGGATAGGGAAAAGGATGGAGTGAGTTAGAGAATTTGGAACTACAAAAAAAACATAAAAATAAGAAAAAGTAAACTATTCGTGAAACAAATTAAAAACCTATATATTTCATTTGCAAAAACAAAAACAAAAACTTCACATCACTGAAAACTATGATAACAACTCTCCCTCCTCCTCAGTCTTTTCATATGTGTGTGTACACAAATACATATATGTACATATATATTATATATATGCATATATAATGTTGAGTTCTGAATATTCTCCTTCTCATCTTCCCCTACTCTCTCATTTAAAGGTAAGCAATTTAATTTAGGTCATACATGTGTAGTCATGCAAAACATATTTCCGTAAAAGTAATGTTTGAAAGAAAACATCGCCCTGCCAAGAAAAATGAAGTGAAATACAGAAAGTTTAAAAAGTATGCTTTGATCTGCATTCACACTCCATCAGTTTTTTTTTTCTCCTTCTAGATAGTATTTTTCCACAAAAGTCCTTTGGAAACATTCTAGATTTTTGTTTTGCTGAGAATAGGTAACATTCACAGTTGGTCATCATAAAATATTCCTATTACTCTGTATAATGTTCTGGTTCTCTCACTTCACTTTGCATCAGTTCATGTAAATCCAGGTTTTCCTAAAGTCATTCTGCTTGTCATTTCATATAGCACGATAATATCCTATCACAAACATACATACAGCTTGTTCAGCAGTTCCCAGATTGATGGGCATCCCCTCAATTTCTAATTCTTTGCACCACAAAAAGAGCCACAGTAAATATTTTCAAATAGGTGGTGATTGGTGAATGTTTTTTTTTTCTATTTCTACTTTCTTCTCTTGTTCTAGCAATTCAGGAAAAATTTATTTCATTATTTCTTGTATTATTATATCAAGATTCTTTTTTGATCTTAGCTTACAAGGAGTCCAATTATTCTTATGTTTTCTCTTCTTAATCTGTTCTCTAGATCAATTGCTTTTCTTATATTTCATATTCTCTTCTATTTTTTTCATTCTTTGTATTTTTTATTATTTCTTGGTCTCTTATAACTTCCTTTGCTTCCTCTTGCCTAATTCTAATTTTCAAGAAGTTGTTTTCTTACTTAAGATTCTGGATCTTCTTTTCTAGTTGGTTGACTTTCCTTTAATAATCTTGTTTTTTCTTGAATTGTTCTTACTTAAAAAAATTCCTCAATCTCTCTTTTTTATTTTTGAAGTCCTTTTATAGTTCTTCTATGAATTCTCATGGTAAGGTTACCATTTGACATTACTCTTTGGGGTAGAAGAGGCCTTTCTTTTTCTTCAGTAACCTCCTCTGAAGATAAACCCATCTTCTCTATTCCCATAGTAACTATCTATTTTTGGATTCTTTCTCCTTTACCTTTTCATTTAAAAAAATCTTTAGCAGTATGTTATTATAACCACCTCTAATCCTAGGGCATGGGGGATGGTACTTCCGGCATGGGATTCTTCTTACTTTTTTTTTTTTTTTTTACTTTCTACTGGGCCTAACCACTGCATTTCTTTCCCCCTCCAAGCCATAGCTAGGGAGCCCACCACACTATCCTGAAAATTTTCTTACTCCTTGAGAACCCTGAAGTGGCTATGACCTTCAGTTATCCACTCTGGTCTGGAACAAAGACTAAGAACTCAGATCTCCTGTAAGTGCCTACAGACAGCAGCCTCCCCAACCGTTTCCACATTCACCGGATATGTACTGGTTCCTTCTCACCCAAGACCACATCTTGTCAGCACAGCTTGACCTTTTCAGCAGAGACTCCCTCAATCTTTCCTCACTTATATGTCAGACTCTCCATACTGTCCAAGATTTGAAAATTCCTATGGCTGAGATCAATGCTTCTTCCCAATTCAGCTACCCCCAGAGTGTGCTACTTGCTATTCCTGTGAAGTTAGCCTGGTGCTGTTTAGATTTCACTCATGTAAAACCTCTATCCTGGGGTCTTTCTTTAGATCTTCTCTGGTTGTCCCAGGAGGACCATTGTTCTGTCTCACCTCTTGTCTATGTTTGCCACTCTGCATTGACCCTGAGTCACCCTTTTGTTCTGTTTGTGAATGAAATCTGGAGAGCTTAGAATTTTCTGACCTACTCTGCCACCTTCCCAGAATCCTTCCAGGATTATGGTTTTTGATCCACCCTGCTATCTATTACTTTTTTTGTTAGAGGTTCCATCCCATTCACATTCACAGTTATGATTAGTATGTATTTCCATCCATCCTATTTTTTCTTCTATTTGTCCTATCTCTACTTTCACCCTTTCCCTTCTCTATAGTGTTTTGCTTTTGTCTACCATCTTCCCTATTCTGCCTAATATGCCTAAGGGCATATTCTCCCAACCTTCAGTCAGGTCCCCCCACACACACACCCAATGCTTTTACTCTCTTTCCTTCCCAATTTCTTGTCAGGTGAGATAGAGTTCTATATTCAAGAGATTGTGTGTATCATTCCCTCTTTGAGCCAATATTGATGAGAGTTAAGGTTTGAGCAATGCTCCATCTTTAACTCCACTGTGAGAGGTTTTTGCACCTCTTCATGTGAAATAATTTATCTCATTCTACCTCTCTTTTCATTTTTTTCACACAATGTACTCTTCTTTCTCATCCCTTAATTATTTTTATGTCATTCCCTCTAATTTGCCTTATAGCCATACCCTCTGTCTATGGATATTTCTTCTAGTTATTCTGTTTTTTTTTTAAAGAATAACAAGTTTCATCTTCCCGTAAAAGGATGTAAACAATTCAGCTCCATTGAATACCTTATTCTTTCTTTTCCCTTTTTATGTTTCTCATGGATCCTGATACTGGAGATCATTTTGTTGTAGTTGTTGTTCAATTCTGGTCTTCTCCATGTGAAAGCTTGAAATCTTTCTATTTCATCGAATAACCATTCTTCCCCTTCCAGTATTATGCTTAATTTTGCTGGGTAGATGATTCTTGGTTGTAGTCCTGGCTCCTATGCTTGCCAGAATGTTGCAGCTGCTAAATCCTGTGTAATCCTAATTATGGCTCCCCAAAATTTGAATTGCTTCCTTCTGGTCACTTGCAGTATTTTCTTCCTTGACCTGATAGTTCTGAAATTTAGCTATAATGTTCCTTGGAGTTTTTATTTTGGGATCTCTTTCCTGAGATGAATGATAGATTCTTTAAATTCCTGTTTTGCCCTCTGATTCCAGGATATAAAGGCAGTTTTCACTGATAATTACTTAAAAGATGCTGTCCAGGTCCACTTTTTGATTATAGCTTTCAGGCAGTCCAATGAGTCTGACATTGTCTGTTCTGGATCTATTTTCTAGGTCAGTTGTTTTTCAATGAGGTGTTTTACATTTCCGTTTTTTGTTATTATTTTGAATTCGCTTAACTATTTCTTGATGTCTCACGGAATCATTAGCTTCCACTTGTCTGATTCTAACTTTTAAGGACTTATTTTCCCCAGTTAGCTTCTCTACCTCCTTTTCCATTTGGCACATTATATTTTTTAAGGATTTGCTTTTATCAGTGGACTTATATATCTCCTTTTCCATTTGACCAGTTCTATTTCTGAAGCAGTTGTTTTCTTTTTCCAATCTGTTGACTCTTTTTTTTTCATAATTCTCATGCATCACTCTCATTTCTTTTTCCAAATTTTCTTCTAACTTGCTTATATGATTCTTAGCTCCTTTTTGAGCTCTTCCATGAGTTTTTTCTGGGCTTCTGTCCCCTTTCCATTTTTCTTTGGTGTTTTGCCCATAGATACTTTGACATTGTTGTCCTCTTTTGAGTTTGTGTCTTGGTCCTCCCTGTCACAATAATAACTTTCTATGGTCAGATTGTTTTTTGTTGTTTTTGTTATTTGCTCATCTTTTTTTGGGGGGGGGAGGGGTGTTTGTAAGGGAATTTCCTTTCTTTCAAACTTGAGCTCTGCACCCATGGTGGAAATAGCACTGTCTCAGGCTTCTTTTGCCAGTGGCTCTAAGCCCTAGTCATTCACCTGGTGCTTCACTGATGTTGCCTTGATACCCAGAGGTGATTCTCCTGTCTGGCGCTGCACTGAGGGAGTGGGGTGGGGAGTGGCTGGCACTGCTGGAAGCCATATGGATCTGGCAGCTTATCTGGTGCTGAGCTGGGGTCCTTGTGCTGGTGTCTGGTATGTGCAGAAGCTGGTGGGGTGTTTCTTCATTTCCCCAGAACTGCACTGAAGCATGTGGAAATCTGGCTTCTGGAGGCTGCTTGGTTGCCTGACTTTGTGCCAGTGTATGTGGAAGTCTGGCCACTTCAGGATGCCTCAATCATTTCTTGAAAGATGATGTCTAGCCTCTTTTTTTAATCATGTCTTTAATCTAGCCCACTAAATTCTTAAATTATTACTCATGGATCTATTTTCTACATTATTTGTTTTTCCAGTGAGATATTTCACATTTTCTTCTATTTTTTTCATTCTTTGATTTCATTTGATTCCTTCTTGGTGTCTCATAAAATCATTAGCTTCTACTTGCCCAATTCTAACCTTCTTCAGTAAGCTTTTTCACCTCCCTTTCCATTTGGCCAATCTTACTTCTAAAGGCATTCTTCTTTTCAGTGAATTTTTATATATCTATTTCTGTTTGGCCAATTCTGCTTTTTAAGGTATTCTTCTCTTCTTTGGATTTTATTTTTTTTTTACCTCCCTTATCATTTAGCCTATTTTAAGGTGTTATTTTCTTCAGTATCTTTTTTTTACCAAACTATTAATTCATTTTTTCATGACTTTCCTACATGACTATAATTTATTTTCCCAATGTTTCCTCTACCTCTTTTACATGATCTTAAAATCCCTTTTGAGCACTTCCAGGAATTTTGGGAGGCCTGTTGACCAATTTATATTATCCTCTGAGGCTTTGGATATAGCAGTTCTGACTTCGATGTCTTCTTCTGAGTTTTCATTTTGACCTTCTCTGTCACCATAGTAACTTTCTATTGTCAGGATTTTTGTTGTTGTTGTTATTTGCTCATTTTCCTACCTGTATCTTCATTTTAAATTTCACATTAAAGTTGGGCTCTGCTTCCCACTTAAGGGCATATTCTCCCAAGCTTCAGGTATTTTGTGCAGCTAGTTCTGGGAGTCTATAAGCTTTTATTTCTTTCAAAGAAATGTGAGCTAAGGCAAGGTCTGTTTCCTACTCTTCTGGCTTGTGCTTTGGTCTGTGAATGATGAGAAGTATTTTTTTTTTTTTTGCCCTGGAACTATGAGTAAGGTCCCTGCTCTTTTCAGGCCACAAGCTCCAGTGTGCTAGTTCTCCTCCTTGCCCTAGAACTGTGAATCAGGACTGGGAACTGGATCTGAGTATGGTCCTGCACTCAGGGGCAGCAATTGTAATTTGCCTCTGACCAGTTGTCTGACCCCCTTACTTTCTACAGGCTGAGAGCTCGGGAAGTAGCTGCTGTTGTGTTTGTTTCAGTTGCTTCCAAGTCCCTTTGCTGATTTGCTAGGTTTCAGCCTAGGCTGGCACAGCCTCTGCTCTACTCTCACCATTGTTTGATAGACTTTTCTTCTTTCTGACTTTCAAAAATTGTCTTGGGATGAAAAATTGTTTAATTTCATCCTTTTGTGGGATTTGCTACTCCATTATTGGTTTTGAGGTGTTATTAAAAAAAAAAATTCAAGGGAATTTGGTAGCTCTCAGCTAAGTCTCTGACTTTCCCCACAACTTGGTTTTGCCCCACCTGTCAATCTCTCTTCTCAGTGTTTTGAGGGGAGAAACTTATGGGGAGAATGTAGGATAATAATGGTGATACTTTCCCAAAATGAATAAAAAATATATTTCAAATAAATTTAAAAAGTTAAAAGTAATGAAATATTATTGCATTAAATTACATATGTATGTGTTTGTATATGTGTATGTCTATTGATGATAGAGAATAGAGAAATGCAAAGATAGAGAAAGAGAGAGGGATGCTGATTAACCCTGAAACTTCAGTCCTCTCTTTTTCTGGCCTGTGTAGCATAAGCCCTCCTAATAACCTGGTGTACCTTCTGCCACCTGTTCCCCTTCAGAGGGACAGACACACCACATTCTATAATTATTTATTTCATTTAATAGAATTTTTCTAGCATATAGAGCATCTAAATGGTGCAGTGGATAGTGTGGGGGCCTGGAGTGAGGAAGATGCAACTTCATGAGTTCAAATTTGGCCATGGATACTTACTAACTGTGTGGCCCTATGTATGCATATTTGCCAAGTAAATCCCAGATGTGTTCACAAAGAGTCAAAAATGACTGAAAAATGAAACAGTATTGTTCCAACACATACCGTTACGTTCTGGCATTCTGACATTGTTTTTAGAAATGTTGATTTATTTTTTTTTCCAAATATGAATCTGGTTAAATTAGTCTAGTAAATATTTCTATTCTACCTTTTGACTAAATTGACCATTACAGTCCTTCTGTATTGCTAGTAATGGAGATTCTGTCCTAAAGAGAAAATATGCTTCTCCCCTGGACCAAGTCTTACTGTCATTATTATTCTTGGAACCTTTGGGCCATACTCATTCTTATTACCCTCTATAATAAGACCACATTAATTTGAAATCCAATAATTCAGACCCTGTGTTATTTTAGACAGGATTTAGGAAAAAAAAACTGACCTTTGTTCTTTCTATAAAGAAAGGATTTGCTAAGTTGAATAAGAGCTTAGTGAGAATTACCAAGATATTGTTTACCCTTCTTAAGGGAAACAAATGCTTTCAAGGAGTCTGGGCATACTCATTTGCATATCACCAGTGGATATGCTAATTACAAATCAGTCTTATCTGTTTAGTAAGGCTGAACTGCTGAGAATTTGCTATTTGTTATGCTAATTTGAGTTATAGTTAAAAGGAACTTCATTTCCAGATCACATGGCTAACAAGATGGCAGACTAGCCATTTTCATTGAACTAAATCTCAACACCTACCCCCCCCCAAAAAAAATAAAAATTAGGTGTCAAATGTAAAGCAATTACAACTGAATCAACAGTACATGAAATTGAGAACGCAGATCAAGTAAGGCTCCACAAATTAACAATAGAGAATACTAATCTCTACTATTCTCACTCAGCTCTTCTATATCTCTAGTTTCTATGATCCAGCAGGGATGGTCAAACTCACCTACAAGTTTATGCTTAGAACACCCACAGGGATTCTTCCTTCTGACTCATACTTCAAATATGGTAGAAATTCCATATGCAATTCCGATGATATACAAAAATTCTATAAATATCCAGGAGACATGAAGATACATTCTGTAATTACCTAGGAAAATAAAGGTTTTTTTTTTTTTTAACATACACAAACAGATGAAGATGAAAGCAGAACTCAAAGAATTAGGAAGAGGAAAAGAAATGAAGCATCATTAAATGCCACAGCACACTTTGAGGTGGATCTTTTTTTTTTGCAAGACAACATTGAAAAGGAGGTGGTTATATAAATGAGAAGAGAGGAGGCTGAGGATTAATATGATTCACATTTATTTAAGCCTATGGATGAACCATGAAGGAATTACAGTTCCTATACCCTCTCAGTTAGTAGATGAACTCTAGATAATAGGAGATATGGCCAAAAAAAAAAAAAAGAATGAAATTGGGGAATGAATGGGGGAAAATAGCCCATAAGGGGAAGATGGACCACTGAAGAGTACTGTGAAAGGGGAAATGAAGTTTGACTGAATATAGTTACGTAATAGTGAGATTAATTAAGGGGAAGTTGGTGGACAATAAGATTCCCTCCTCTAGGAGAGGCCTCTGCCTCTAAAAACAACATACTGCCTCAGGAGAAGGGAAATCAAAACTCGTTGGGGTAGTAGGAATACACAAGTAAAGAATGTCATAGTCATACACATGATAGCATGTGACAAAAAAGAAGGATAATGATCATAGGGAGCTAGAATGGGACTATATAATTTGGTACACAAATCATTTATCATTGGGCATTACTTCTATTCACAATGTTGCTCTCATTTAATCATATGTCTGAGTCAGGTAAAACAGAAAAAAAAGAGTTATTGTCTTTGGGACAAAATTTATAAAAAGAGATGGCATTGAATTTTGTTACCAGAAGAAACCCTTAACTGGAACTTAAGAACTTTTATTAAATGAGCACCACAAATAGATTTAGAAAGGATTACATAAAAATATAGACCACTGACCAACAAGTAAAAATTAGGTTATGAAGGGAAGCAAATTAATGAAGAAAATAAAGCAAAGAAACCCTTCTAAGAAAAGGGTACAGAATAAAATAAAATAGCACTAGAAATTAGAGGGGAGGAAAGGGAAGAAGGCTTGAACTACTTAACTCAGGGAAGTGGGAAGGATAGAAAGAAAGGGGGAGAAATACATAATAAGAGAAAGAAGCAGAAACCATTCAATAATTTAAGTAAAATCACCAAACTATATAAAGACTTAAAGAACGATGGTTCAAGTTGGGTAGAGAGCCCTTGGTAATAGAATTATATCAAAGAGGTTTAAACAAAACTAAACATATAAAGTTCTGACATCAATGAGTAAAGAGAAGAAAAATCATTGAAAACCATATTTAGTGGCCCAAATTAAGAAAGACGTAGACTTAGCTCATATAATATTAAGTGTGATTGTTAATACAATAAAATAAAAGGGAATGGTTGGGTGGATAAGACAAAATTCCAATGAGATATAAAAAATCAAAATGAGAGACTGCAATAAATTTTACCACATATTAAATGATTCCAAAAACTATGGATTCCAATCATACTATCAGACCAAGAAAACCTAATAATTCATAGTATAAACAGAGATAATCAAGGAAACTACAATACCTTTAAAGAACCACAGACACTAAACTAATAACAATATTAAATCATATGGTCTAAATGTCATAATATTTGAAGTCATAAAGGAAACAATTAACTGAATTACAAAATAACCTATGTATAAGGTAACACATGAATAGTAGATAACTTTAGTATCCCCTTCACAGAACTGAAGAACACTAAAGGGAAAATAAGTAAAAGGGAAAGAAAAATTTAACAAAATGATGGATAATTAAGAGCTAACAAGATTTATGGCACTTTCTGAATAGAATTATGAAAGAATATGCACTTTTCTCAGCACCAACTGGTATTTTTATTAAAAAAGTAGAATATGTGTTATGGCACTAGGGAATTGCAAATAAATATAAAAAAAGAAATATTAAGCATAATATGTAGAAAATAATACAATAAAATCTTACATAATGTTAAAGGTCAAAGGAAAAATCTTAGAAGCATTAATTACATGAAAATTAATGATCGTGATGAGAAAGCTCTATTTTTTTTGCAATAGACCTAAATCTTATCCTTAGAATAAAACTAGAAAATAGAAAATTAACAAAATTACAATAAAATAAATTAACAAAATTGAAAAGGAGTAAATTGGTGAATTGAGTATGCATTTTTTAAAAAGCCAACAAATAAATTTCAAATAAGAAGTAAAGGAAAATTTCCAAATTGGAGGAGAAATAGGAAAAAAAATGTGAAACCACAAAGATTGGCTAATGGATAAACAAAACTAAAAACTAGTTCTTTAACATGGCAAACAAAATGTAAACAAAATTAAGAATTCAAAAAAAAATAATGGTTGCTTAAAATCTTTAAAATAAACTAAACTAATCTCAAATATATTTTGTAAATCTTCCAATCTGTAAAAAAGAAATTGAGTTATCTATAAGGGACTACCAAAGTGAGGAGAGGAGACTTTTTATCTAGAGAGATTTCAAGGACAATTCTACAAAACATTTAGCATAGAGATAAGAACTGATCATGCAATTTAATTGAATATTGTCATAGCTCCTTTAGAGGAACTTTTTCTACCAATAAAAATAGAAATATAGGCATCTTCTCTGCAAGTAGAACCAGGAAAACTATATGCATTCTAACTACAAACATGGAAAAGGAAAGAAAAATAACAGAATTGAAAGACATTGCAAAATTGTAATGACTAAACTAATTCCAAAAAGTAGAAATATGAGAAATTTCCCACACTCCTTTACAGAAGTAAAGATCCTGTTGTGTGGGTCACTGCACATATCAAACTTTTTTTTTGATGTGCTTAGTTTTGCTTAACATTTTTTCCCCTTTTTTTTCTTTTTCTGTTCTTTGTTATATGAGATGATTTTCTGGGCAGAAGAAGGAGGATACATAGGAAAAAGTATGCCATTTACAATACAAATCAGCACACTTTTTCTGTCTTATAATTCTTCCCATATTATATGAGACAAATGTATGAACTCAATTTTGAAGTAGTGATTTTTTTAACCAAAACTTTCAGTAGTTCATTATTTTTATTTATTTATTTTTCTACTTTTCAAAACATGAATATCTATTATCTCACTTGGAGACTCACAATCATCTGGTTGAGGAAGCTATTCCTGGTATTCTTACAACATTCTATAAATGATGAAACTGAGGCTCAGAGAGCTTAGTGACTTATTAATAGTCACATGTAGTTGAGTTCTGGATGCAGGTCTCAAATACAAATCTTCCTGATACCCAGTATAACATACTAATGACTATGTAACACTTCCTCTAGTCCACGTCTTTTATCAACATGCTTTCTTCTTACAGACCATTGCTAGTAATAAATGCATTCTGGTAAAAAACTCTTTAGCTCACCCAGAACCATTAAAGGAAAATCTCATTAAATAAAATGTAGGTTTGTTTCAGATCTAGGAGATTGCCAAAAGGGCCTAGCAGTCCCTTCTGAAAAAAATTACTTGAATAAGTAAAAAAAAAGTATCCACCTGTAATTTAACTGTTTATGCCATTTGCTACAAACACACACACACACATTTAAAACACAAAGGCTCATGAATACATTTACAAATATTCAAAACATGTGGCAGTAACTCAGGATCCCATAAGCACATACTAATGAGTATTGATAATGTATGGACAAGAATGGCTCATGATAGGATAGGCATGGATGGCTTAGCATATGTATCATTTAATGGAACTCTTCAATCAATACAATCATAGACTCATTTGAGTATTTTGAATATTGTATTCAAGGCAATTCCTGAAAAGGAATAATAATAATAAATAAATTATAGATAATCAAAAGCCCATCTGATGGATAGTCAGGAAGACCTAGGTTCAAACTTGGCTTCAAACATTTATTGGATGTCCTAGCCGGGCAAGTCACTTAACTTCTGTTTGCCATAATTTCCTTCTCTTTAAAATGAAGATAATATTAACATCAACCTCCTAGGATGGTTGCTAGGATAAAATGAGATCATTGTAAAGTGATTAGCTCAGTGCCTAGTACATAGTAAGTGTCCTATAAATATTAGCTATTATTATTGCTGTCATTTTTGTAAGTGATGAAGGAACATAAAGATATTTTAAGTACATGGATCTCAGTCTATTTTTCATATTCATTCATTCAAAAATCATTTATTAAGTGCCTATTACATATCATGAACTTTACTGTGTTCTAGGTCTACAAAGACAATGAAACAATTCCTATGCTCAAGGAGTTTACATTAAATAATGAGAGTAAATACAAAATTTATAATAAAGGTAGGGTTGCTTACTTGAGGAGCCCTCTAGCAACTGAGGGAATCAAAAATGGTCATATGTTACACTTGGGCTAGGCCTTGAATAGCCTTAGGGACACTTAAAAATGGAGGCAGAAAGAGTGCATTTCAGGCATGCAAAATGACTTGCTCAAAAGTAGAAAGATGAAATATGATGAAAAGCATTTGAGGTACAGTAAGTAGGCCAGTTTGACTGAAATATAAAGTTTACAAAAGTTAATGCATATGAAAGCTGGAGATGTAGGCTGGAAACAGATTATGAAAAACTAGATGCCAAACAAAGAAGTTTCTATTTTATTCTAGGGACAATAGGTAGCTCCTGGATTTTCTTCACCAGGAGAATGATATGTATATGTCCGTGCTTTAAAGATATGTATACAGTAACTTTGATGTGGGCAAATTAGACAGAGAAAAGACTAAAGTGAGGGAAACAAGTTAGCAATCTATCACAATCAAGCAAGCAAGAGGTGATGAGGGTCTTAATTATTGTGGTGACTGTTGGGGTAGCAAAGTGTGTTGCAGGATGGTCTCAAAAGAATTCATAGATCCACACTATCTCTAAATCAAGCAAAAGCATTTATTGAGGATTATGCTCTCAGTGGGCTAGCCTCCTTAAAGGAAACAGCAGTTTAGCAAGGCAAGACAGGTGCAAATTATGCTATTAGAATAACAGAATATATGCATTTTGAATACAGGAGGGGTTACTAATAGGAGGGGTCCAATAACCTTGCTGGAACGACACATGTGGCTACCCAAAATGCATTATTAATTTGTCGTAAAGACATTTGATGAGCTCAGGTTCACCTTAACGTGAGCTAATATGGATAGCGTGCAAGCACTATTCTAGGGAAAGTCCCTTCTGCGATTTAGTGGTTCAGTATCCTGTTTGTGCTCCTTTCTTATTGTCTAGCTCATACAGTATTTCTAAAACCAGAAGGTGTGGTTTAGGCCAGAGTCTTCCTGCTGTTCTAGTTGTCCATATGAGGAACTCAGGATATGTGGGTTGAGGACAGCAGCTAGTATTCTATCACTGACCACATGAGTGTAGGGAATGAGGTGAGCAACACTGTAAAGTTAGAAGAGATGGGATTTACCAACTCATTATATATGGGGGTCAGGAAGAATAAAGATTGGAAGATGAGTATGTGGGCAGGCATCTGCGTGACCTGAAGGATGGTGGTGATGTTGGCAGAGGTAGGGAAATTACAAAGAGAGGTAAGTTTTGTAGAAGCAGATGGGAGGATTGAGTTAAATTTTGGATATATTACATTTGAAATGCCTTCGGCACATTAATAAAAAGGCAACATGATCTTCTAAGATCTTAGGAGTAGCTTAGAAGAGAGACAATGGTTTAAAATATAGACATGAGAGTCATGTTCATATAATAATTGAAGCCCTAGGAACTCATGAAATCATTAGGAGAGGGTGTATTATGAGAAAATAAAGGCTTTAAAACATTAGTACACAAAGATGCTTGGATATGGAACACGAATGATGATCTAGCAAAGGAAAATGATAAAGAACGTTTGACCTGGTATAACTGAAGGAAACCATAAAGGATGTCTTCAGAAAGATGCATAATTGGAAAATGATGTGGATGAGTCAAGAAGGAAGAGAGATAACTGATGAAAAAATGAATGAATGAATGAATAAAAAAGCATTTATTCTATATTTACTATGTATGCATTGATGATAAAAATAGAAAAGCGAGCCTCTCCCTTTTCTTAAGGATCTCAAATTATTTTTGAGGGCAACAATAAATATAGGGGGTGAGGTGGGGTTAGCTACAAAGTAGATACAAGAGGCATGTCCTAATGGTCTAACATTAGGGTAGAGGGAAAGGCCTAAAGGTTCCTCAGGATGTATTGGTGGTAAGATGCCAATATCTGGAAGTCAGATCATCTGAGCAATATGAATAGTGAAAATGACCCAGAAAAGAAAGGGGAATGTGGAGGAGGTTGTTGGGAAGTCAAAGGGTTGAAATGGAGTGTTAATCAGGTAATCTGCCATGGGAGATGTTATGGGGGAGAGGAAGTCTAGTCAGTCTCTTCTATGGAGGTAGAAATGGGAAGAGCACAAGGATGAATGTCCAGTATTCTCCATTAGTAGCTACAAGATGTCAAAAGATCTAGATGAAGGTCTCCATACACTCTGTGGAGGATTAATTGGAGGGAACTGACCAGAATTACCCAGGGTAAGTAGGTGTGGTTTGGTTGTGATCAGTACTCTACATCATTCAAATTATTATAATTGTTATGGTGAATTACAATGGGAGACCAAGTGGGATTTCAGTTATTAAAGAGTCCAGAACAGTGGTGTCAAACTCAATTAGAAATGGTGGCCACTAAACCATACTATGTAAGGATCTCAATGGGACACATGTTAACTTACTTTTTATTACTATTATCTGGGATTTTTTTTGTATTTTATTTATTTTGTTAAATATTTCCTAGTTACAAGGGAAAAGATGGAAAGGGAAGAAAGAAAAGTGCCTACAAGAAAAATCTTGACTATGCATGTGTTCAAGGCATTACTTTTTCTACCATTCAGTTAACATTTACTTATGCTTCTGCTGTGGTAACAGCTGGACACACTAGAAATAAAAGTTCAGTAAATGTCAGGATCCTTGTCCTGGAATAACTTACAAACACCTCTCCTTTTCCCAGTGGGATCTCAGAAAACAGGCTGCCCTTGTATGTGACAGTGTCAAAGGGACATAATCAATGCCTTTTATCCTGGTATTGATCTGTTCCTACATGGCATATATATTAATGGAGACTAAAATGTTTCTCTTCTGTTACATTTTAGAACAACCAGATCCATATTACTCTTTTCACAGTGTCTGTCCTCCATACATCCATTCTATTAAAATGTCCTTAACAGAGAGAAAATATGAAGGGGGAAAATGCTTTGGTTAAACAACAAAGAAGACTAAATGTGAATTGTACCCCTTACTTATTTTAGTAATGCCTGCACAGTACTGTAGGGAAGGAAAATGTTCAATGCGAGCTGATTTATTTTGGTTTACTTTAATTCACTCTAAATGTTTATTAAGTGCCTACTCTACTGAAGACACTGGGCTAAATTATAGGAATACATGTATATTCCTTCCTCTCAAGAAGCTTATATTCTACTTCACGATAAAATATGTGCACAGATAAGTACATAAAATAAAGAGACAAGTAATAACTGACAGAAGCATGATGTGTGTGTGTGTGTGTGTGTGTGTGTGTGTGCATGTGTGTGCATGTAGGGACAAGGAAAATATTATGGAGAAAGTAGAATCTAAATTAGAACATGATGGAAAAGAAGAATTTTTTGATATGTAGAGAGGAGAAGTGATTGCTAGAATGAAGAATAGAGTATGTGGAGACTACTTGAGGAAGGAGTTGGAATGCTAAATCCATGGAACATATGTTTGACCAAAAGGTAGACTTAGGAAGGAGAATGACATGAAATTAACCTATAAAGTTAGATTGGGATCAGTTTATAGAAGTATTTAAAAATGTAACACTTATTACCAAGCCTGAAGGGCAACAGTGATCCCCAGTTGTCTGAAGGCCAGTTATGTCACATTATGCCATTTACCCAGAGTTCTATGCTAGCCTTAAGGGAGCTGTAGGTGTCTAAATTCTATCCCCCACATATTGTGTTCCCTCAGATATAGGGTAAGGGGTGGCCTTGTGACTTAAATTCAATAATGAAGCAACAACAGGAATGAATGCTTGTGAACTTGCATACACATACATATAGAATATGAATATACATTGTATAAGCATATATGATTTTATCAAATATTGTAGTCCAGAAGAAGCCCTTTAAGCTATACATATCTATCTTTGATTCCAAAGATTCAACAAACATTTGTTAGGAATCCACTTGTACAAGTGCTCACGTAATCAAGGAGCTATGATTTCATCAGCATTTGTTGTTTAGTCATATTCAGTCATGTCTGATTCTTCCTGACCCGTTAGGGTCTTTCTTGGCAAAGAGAGTAAAGTGGTTTGTCATTTACTTTTCCAGCTTATTTTACAGGTGAGGCAAACAGGGTTAAGTAGTGACTTGGCCGGGGTCACACAGCTAGTTAGTAACTGAGGTTGGATTTGAACTCAGATCTTTCTGACTCTAGCGCCAGCACTGTATCCATTGTGCTATGTAGCTTCCCCCTTTTTTTTTTAATCAATGTGAGGTTTGGGCAAGGCAGCCTACTAAAGCAGATTGAATAGTTAAAAAATGTTTATAAAAACTTAAAATTCTATACAAATTCTGATTGTTACTATGATTACTGCTACTACTTATTATGATTATAACTATGATTACAACCTACATTACTTCTTAGATGTCATAGTGAGTTCTGAAGTAACATAAAGAATATCTCAGCTGATAAATCTGAGAAGCACATGTTGAATCTATTGGGAGATCTTCCAGACCCCTGTAGCAGCAAGCACCCTAGCATATCCAG
Source organism: Phalanger gymnotis (assembly GCA_028646595.1). Taxonomy (NCBI): domain Eukaryota; kingdom Metazoa; phylum Chordata; class Mammalia; order Diprotodontia; family Phalangeridae; genus Phalanger; species Phalanger gymnotis. The sequence continues at coordinate 193,458,443 of CM053625.1, forward strand.
GATGGCGTGCTAGGACAGGTTCTTAGATCTGCTTTTCTAGGAAAAGACTGCTCAAAAAGGATTTAACAATCCTAATTTTAATTACACTCATTACCTCAGGGGAAGGGTCAGCACCCTGAACTCAGAGAAAACACAAGCAGAGAAATTAGTGTAAAGACCAAGAGACAGAGCTCTGACTGCCTGATCAAAGCAATATTGCTATGCACTTTACATATACCACTGGATCGAGAGAACCTTTACATCTGAGTAGTTGGGGGTCTGAGCGTATGGCTACTTAGAGTATCGACCAGGGAATCACAACGTATTTCTCATAAGCAAGCCCCTGAAGCAAAATACCAACTCGGAACATATATATCTATATCTATATATATCTATATAGATATAGATATCTATATACACATATATATGTATATATACACACACATATATACATATATGTGTATATATGTATATATGTGTGTGTGTGTGTGTGTGTGTGTATATATATATATATATATATATATATATATCCTTTCAGCTAATAGGCTCAAAGCCAAAAGGCATCTCAAACCTCTCCCTAAGCAAGCTTCTCCTTAGGCAAGTCCCTCTCACAATGGGCTCTATGACTCAGATGTATCATAGCTATATCACATAAGCCAATTAATGGATAGGGAAGATCTTCTTATCTCATTAACATCACAACCCTCAAGCCAAGCCAACTACTTCAACATTATATTGTGTTGTAGCCACGAAAAATTATAGGTATCTCTTCTGAAAACTGCCACATAAGAATATGTGCTTTCCTTCATTATTTTTAGAACTGATTGTTACCTCATTAGAAACTTTTTTTAAAAGTAAAACATGAAGTATTCCTCTGTAATAAAACAAAAACACGAAGTAGTCAGCAGTTGATTTTCCAGGTGCTGATTATCCAGTTTGAGGGACTGATGGTGATGATGATGAAGATGACATCGATTATTTTTGTAATTATATATTGTTTTATCCTACTAGGCAACACCATTTCTGAATTTAACAACACAGCTGTTGAATTCAATAACTATTGATGGAAAACCTGAAAATTTTTGATAATGTGCCAAATTTTAAAGAATAGTGTTTTTTCCCTATTCAAACCAATGGAAAACTGCTACTACAGTAAGAGGAAGGGGGAGGGAAATGATATCTTGTCAAATTGTGAATTTTAATGAAATTGTCACCATATTAGCATTTTACAAATACAGTTTTCAAAAAAAATCTTATGTTCAATAAATCACCTCTCTTTATTAGAAAGCCCAGTTAGGAACTATTAGAGAAATAAAAGGGAAAATAAAAATAAAAATGGAGAAAGGAAATCAAAACTTTGCTTCCAGTAGTGAAAAACCATTAAGGACTCCTTTTGTAGTGGAGTGAGGACAGCTGTTAAATTTCTTTGGGAAATTCATGGGGCCTTTTTATATGCAAACCTAAATGGGGAAGTTTAAGAACTAGCACTGTTATTGAAACAATTTTCAATTTTTATGTTTGATTTATTGTTATCACCTTTTTCTCTACAGGAAATATAACATATTGAATAAGGACCTGGCCTTGGCACCGAGAAGACCCGGGTTCAAGTTTCTGACATATACTGGGCTTCTGACTATAGTCAAGTCCCTTCCTTCCTAACTTCACTTTTTTCTTTCTTCTATCCTTCCCTTCCCTCCTTCCTTCTTTTCCTCTTTCACACCTATCCTCCATGCTTTACTTCTTCCCTTCCTCCTTTTCTCCCTCCATTGTTTTCTGTTTTCTTTCTTTCCTTCCTTCCTTTCTTCCTCCTTTCCTTAACTACTTATTACTTTTATGGTATGTCTTTTTAATAACTAGATATTGAATAATTATATTAAAATTACATAAAATTAAAGCAAAAAAGTTCTATTTATTCACATCATTAACATATGTTAATTAGATTGGAAAGGAGAAGGAAAAGAATGGATGAGAGTTAGAAATATTTCAGGAAACTGGAGTGAAGACCAGATCATAGGTTCCCAGATTTACATTTTGAAGTAATCCTATATCTTATCTAGTCCAATCTCTCATTTTTCAAATGATAAACTAAGGCCAACCAAAATTGACTATCTTTCCCAGGGACACACAACTAAGTGTTTGAGGGCAACCAAGGACTACCTGATACCAAGTTTTGCACCCTTTCTACTATGATATGTTGCCTTTCAAAAAAAACATGAGTTTGTCCCTTGGTAATGATTTAGAATTCTGATATCTGCCCTACCCATATATAATTTTGACTTTCAGGCCCATATGGAACTCTGAAAAGTAGCCTAATAAACTTATGTCATGAAGCAAAGCCACTGTATCATCTTTTCCATATTCTATCTCTATTTTTTTTCTTTTTATAAAATTTAATTTATTTAATATATTTAGTTTTCAGCAATGATTTTCACAAGAGTTTCAATTACAAATTTTCTCTCCATTTGTACCCTCCTGCCCACTCCAAGATGGCGTATATTCTGGTTGCCCCATTCCCCAGTCAGCCCTCCCATCTGTCACCCCACTCCCCTGCCATTCCCCTTTCCCCTCTTCTCTTGCAGGGCAAGATAAATTTCTATACCCCATTGCCTGTGTATCTTATTTCCTAGTTGCATGCAAAAACTTTTTTGTTGTTGTTTTTGAATGTCTGTTTTCAAAACTTTGAGTTCCAAATTCTCTCCCCTCTTACCTCCCCTCCACCTTCCCTAAGAAGACAAGCAACTCAACATAGGCCACATGCGTATCATTATGTAAAACCCTTCCACGATACTCATGTTGTGAAACATTAACTATGTTTCGCTCCTTCCTAACTTATCCCCCTTTATTGACCCTGTCCCTTTTTGAAAGTGTTTGTTTTTGATTACCTCCTCCCCCATCTGCCCAACCTACTATCGTCCCCCCTTTTTTATCTTCTTCCTCCTTCTTTCCTGTGAGGTAAGATACCCAATTGAGTGTGTATGGTATTCCTTCCTCAGGTCAAATCTGATGAGAGCACGATTCACTCATTCCTCCTCACCTGCCCCCTCTTCCCTTCCTACAGAACTGCTTTTTCTTGCAACTTTTATGAGAGATAATTTACCCCATTCTATCTCTCCCTTTCTCCCTCTCTCAATATATTCCTCTCTTGTCTCTTAATTTGATTCAATTTTTTAGATATCATCCTTTCATATTCAACTCACCCTGTGACCCTGTACCCTCTGTCCATATACATATATATGTATGTATATATGTATATGTATACATATATATATACATACATAGACACAAATATGTATACATATATGCATATACACATATATATGAATATTCCTTTCAGCTACTATGATATTGAGGTCTCATGAATCACACATCATCTTTCCATGTGGGAATGTAAACAAAACAGTTCAACTTTAGTAAGTCCCTTATGATTTCTCTTTCTTGTTTACTTTTTCATGCTTCTCTTGATTCTCGTGTTTGAAAGTCAAATTTTCTGTTCAACTCTGGTCTTTTCACTGAGAAAGCTTGAAAGTCCTCTATTTTATTGAAAATCCATATTTTGCCTTGGAGCATGATACTCAGTTTTGCTGGGTAGGTGATTCTTGGTTTTAATCCTAGCTCCATTGACCTCCAGAATATTGTATTCCAAGCCCTTTGGTACCTTAATGTGGAAGCTGCTAGATTCTGTGTTATCCTGATTGTTTTTCCACAGTACCCAATTTTTTTCTTTCTGGCTGCTTGCAGTATTTTCTCTTTGACTTGGAAACTCTGGAATTTGGTGACAATGTTCCTAGGAGTTTTCTTTTTGGGATCTTTTTGAGGAGGCAATCTGTGTATTCTTTCAATTTCTATTTTACCCTCTGGCTCTAGAATATCAGGGCAGTTCTCCTTGATAATTTCTTGAAAGATGATATCTAGGCTCTTTTTTTGATCGTGGCTTTCAGATAGTCCAATAATTTTTAAATTCTCTCTCCTGGATCTATTTTATAGGTCAGTAGTTTTACCAATGAGATATTTCACATTGTGTTCCACTTTTTCATTCTTTTGTTTCTGTTTTATAGTATCTTGATTTCTCATCAAGTCACTAGCTTCTACTTGCTCCAATCTAATTTCGAAGGTAGTATTTTCTTCAGTGGTCTTTTGGACCTCCTTTTCCATTTGGCTAATTCTGCCTTTCAAGGCATTCTTCTCCTCATTGGCTTTTTGGAGTTCTTTTGCCATTTGAGTTAGTCTATTTTTTAAGGTGTTGTTTTCTTCACTATATTTTTCAGTATATTTTTGGGTCTCCTTTAGCAAGTCATTACTTGTTTTTAATGGTTTTCTCACATCATTCTCATTTCTCATCCCAATTTTTCCTCTACTTCTCTAAATTTCTTTTCCAAATCCTTTTTGAGCTCTTCCATGGCCTGAGACCAGTTCATGTTTTTCTTGGAGGCTTTTGTTGTAGGCTCTTTGACTTTGTTGACTTCTTCTGGCTGTATGTTTTGATCTTCTTTGTCACCAAAGAAAGATTTCAAAATCCGAGACTGAATCTGAGTGCATTTTTGCTGCCTGGCCATGTTCCCAGCCAACTTACTTAACCCTTGAGTTTTTTGTCAGGGTATGACTGCTTGCAGAGCAAAGAGTACTTTGTTCCAAGCTTGAGGGGATGCGCTATTGATTTCAGAGCTATTTCCATACAGCCAGCTCTGCCACACCAGCATTCCTCCTCCCTCAAGAACCACCAACCAGGAGCTGACACAAATCTTAAACAGGCTCTGCACTCCTGCTATGATCCTCCACTTAATTCCTCCCACCAGGTGGGCCTGGGGCCAGAAGTAACTGCAGCTGTAGTCCTGTAGCTGCACCTCCCCTGCTGGCCCTGGGGCTGTGTCCAAACCACAAACTCTGTCCCCTGAAGTTTTTCCCACTAACCTTCTCTGTTGTCTTTGGTGTTTGTGGGTTGAAAAGTCTGGTAACTACCACAGGTCACTGATTCAGGGTGCTAGGGTCTGTTTCGCCTGGCTCTCTGTCTGGTCGGTCCTGCTGCTGCCCATGCTGAGCTTAGCTCCCCTCAGGCTCTGTGCCTGATAGACCTCACCCATGGACCATTCAGGCTGTCCTGGGCAGGATCCTTCCTTCTCTCTACAATTTTGTGGGTTTTGCAGTTCTAGTATTTGTTCAGAGCCATTTTCATAGGTTTTTGGAGGGACCTGGCAGGGAGCTCAGGCAAGTACCTGCTTTCCAGCCTCCATCTTGACTCTGACCCCTATATTCTATCTCTTAACCCAATGCTGTGAAAAAAAAAACGCAGCTAGATGGCACAGTAGATAGTGCACAACGTCTGAAGTCAGGAAGACCTGAGTTGAAATTTGACCTCAGGCACATACTGTGTGACTCTGGGCAAGTCACTTAAGCCTGTTTGTCTCAGTTTCCTCATGTGTACATACTACAACTAAATAAGCACCAACTTTCCATCTACAGATTACGGTCATTCACATTGTTAAAAAAAAAAAGGTAGAATCTATGGTTTTTTAGCAATGGGTGCATTGTGTGGGGTCTTAAATTTTCTTGGGAAAAAATATGAATCCCATTTGGAAGACTTGAAAGAATTTTGGAGTTGCAAAACTAGTTAAATGATCATCTTTAACCATTTTATGCAAAGATACTTGTATATCAATTGTGAACCTTAAAAAAGGGGAAGTAAATGAAAAACAAATATGCTTAAAAGAACAATATCTCCTAAATGCAAAAAATAACAATTTTAATAATGATTCCTGAAATTTGTAGAGACTTTGAGGTTAAAAATGTACTTTACATTCATTATTATTTGACAGGAACATGATTTTACAAAGAAGGTTTGCATTACTTTGTGATAGCAGAAGGAAAGGAGTCAGGAATAAACAGTATAGAACTTTTAATAATGCTATGAGAAACCAAAGTCAGTTGAGCAACCAATAGCTGTGATCTGAGAGAAAAAAACAGAACCTTTTATTTCCCCCAAATACTATCAAAAACAAATCAAAAAAAGCTTCTTGTGGTGTATCAAGGAAAATTACTTATAGATAAAGGTTTGGTTAAAGTTTAATGAGTAAGATGCCTAATTTGTAATACAGTGTTTATTTTAGTTGTGTGGTAAGTTTTTGATCATGACTGTTTGTAGGTAGAAATAAGATTATTGTCAATATTTATATTATTTTCATAAAGCATTTAAATTTTTCAGTACATGGCCCATAATTAAAGTTCTGGATCACAAAGGAATACAGATTCAATCTTGAAATTTTTATCAATAGTTAATACTCTACATGGTTTATCCCCACTTTGTATCAAGCAGTCACCTGGGAATCTCAGAATCTGGTTCGTGTTAGCTCCTAGGGTTAGTACCTTTGCTACAACTATAAGTAAACCAAGAATTCCCATTGCCATTTAAACACAGAGTATATATTGAGGACAGTAATAGACAGAGAACTGGCTAATAGCCTAACCCTTTTTTCAAAGTAGTAAGAAATACATTTGATATTTTTCTCCTTCTGTTTTTTCCTCCTCACCTCCATGCTCAAAATCATTTCACTGTGAGTTCCTAAAAACTCAGAACACTAATAGGGAAAGACTACTAGATGTTCCTACCAGTGAGTATACTGCAAAATGGGTGGAGACCTCAGTGAAAGATGGAATCTATATTTAGCAACACCCCACTATAGTCACTGATTCTGTAGCTCTGCTCCATCTTTGTCAACTCTCAGGTTTGTGGTCTTTCAGCCTTTAATCTAGATAGACTCAATAGGATAGATTCCATAATTTTTCTCAGAATCCTCAAAGCATTACTGATGGGAACTGATACTTTCATATGCTATCATCAACATTCCTTTTCACCTCCTATTTCCTCTTCCAATTAAACTTTGATTTCCAAGTGACCCCTGTTGTTGCTCTCTTTTGGTCATTTCTGACTCTTTGTGGCCCCATGGATCAACTGTTCGTGGAGTTTTCTTGGTAAAGATACAGAAGTGGTTTGCCATTTCCTTCTCCAGTTGCAGGCCAATGGTTAAGTGACTTGCCCAGAGTCACATATCTAATAAGATATTAGATTTGAACTCTGGTCTTTCTAACTCCCAGACCAGTCCTTTGTGGCACCTGGCTATACTCACCCCATCTCCAGTAATTTTGTTTTGGGCAGAAACTTTTTGCAAAATTAACTGTCTGGATATAAGTGTGCATGTGTGCTCACATGTGTATCGGGTGTGTTTCACAACTGGGGTTAAGACTGATGCAATGCCTATATGAACCCTCTTGGCCTTTAAAAAAGGAAATAGGAAGAAAAGATAAAAGAGTCAATTATCAGCCACCAACTGTCATAAATTCCTGTTATGTTTGTTATAGTGAGGGGAACAATAGCTAGAATACATTGCTATTGTTTTCTCAGTTTCATACACCTTGGGCAAATACCACTATTTAGACTATTCATGTTAACTTTGGTTCCCATATATCTAATTCTAGTCATATTATGTAATATTGGAGGAAAGAATTGGTCTCTGTAGGGTTGTTTTTTTCAAACCCAAATGAAAAAATGTCATAGACGTGAAAATAGAATTGAGTGTATAAAAGCGTATGAAAGTTACTAGGATACTATCTTGATCAAAACAGGAAAAGCAAAATATTGATGTAGAAAAAAAATAGAGTCTGAGAAAACTTGGCTCAAGGCATGTCCCTGATATATATGAGCTGAGAGTATAGATCTACCATTTAATTTCCCAGAGCTCCCTGAAAACTCCCTACAAACTACTTATAATTTGCCAATATTAATCTGTGGAGGTAGTTTCTAATCAGAGTATTCCCTACCTGATGAAATTAAAGAGCTAGACCTCCCTCTTCCCTCTCAAATGAGTGTATACTAATCTCTGTACACTGAATCCCTGAAATTGGGTCTTTATAAAAGAAATAGAGGTGTGGATACAACATGCATACATACATATAGCAACGAAAATCACAATAATAATAATAGCTATCATTTATATGGCAGCTAGATGGCACAGTGGGTAGAATGTTGGGCCTGTCTGTCTCTGGATCATCTTCCTGAGTTCAATTCTGGCCTTAGATATCTACTAGCTCTGTGATCCTAGGCCATTCACTTAACCTTCTTTGACTCAGTTCTCGTATCTGTAAAATGAGATGGAAAAGGAAACGGCAAATCATTCCAGTATCTTTGTCAAGGAAAACACAAAGTGGGTCACAAAGAATTGGACACGACTGAAAAACATCTGAATAGCATTTATATAGTGTCTACTATGTTCTAGGCATTATGCTAAAAGATATACAAATATTATCTCATTCGATTCTCACAACAACCCTGAGAGATAGATGCTGTTATTACCCCCATTTTGCAGTTGAGGAAACTGAAGAAGACAGATGTGGAGTGATTTTCCCAGGATCACACAGGGAAGATGTGAAAAGTTCAGCTAATATTGTGTATATATATGTATGTATGTATATCTATATCTATATATATATATGTATATATATATATGTATGTATGTATATGAGTGTAAATCATATATTCAAGGTCTTATAATAACTAATGTCTAAACCCAAATTCATTATATTTCTCCTTAAACACTTCCCCTTTCTCCCTTCCAAATTTACTATTATTTTCAAAGTCACCAATGACCCTCCAATTCCCAGGGCTTTAACCTCAGGGTCATCTTTTTGACCCTTCACCATTCTTTACCCCTTATATCCAATCCATTGCCAAGTCCTGCCAATTTAATCTTTGTAACATATCTACAAGTCCCTTCTCCTCTAATACTTCCACTACCTTGGTGGATACTTTCTCCTCCTCATGTCTTATCTATCACAATAGCCTGATGGTCAGTCTGTCTTCTTTCACAAGTCTCTCTTCACTCCAGTCGCCCCTCCATTCAACTGCCAAAGTAATTTTCCTAAAGCAAAAATCTAACATTACTTCCTTGCTCAATAAACTCCAGCTGCTCTCTGTCACCTCCAGGATAAAGTAAAAAAATCTTTTTTGGGCATTCAAAGCACTTTATAACATCCCTCTCTGCTGACCTTTCCAATCTTCTTATGTCTTACACACCGCCCCTCTACCCACTGAATATTCTCTGATCAAGTAATACTGCCCTCCTTGCATTTTCTCAAATAAAACACTCCATCTCCCAACTCAAGGGATGTTTTCTTAGCATCACCCATGTCTGTAATGCTCTACTTCCTCATCCTCACCTCCTGGGGATTACATCCCCATCTCCAGATTACATTCCCACCTTCAAATTACATCCCACCTCTTTCAAAAAACTTTTCCCAAACTCTCTTAATTCTAATGCCTTCCCTTTGTTAATTATTTCCTATTTATCCTGTATACAGGTTTTTTTTTAGTAAGTAACTTTTTGCTTATTAGCTCCTCCATTGAACTTCTTCAGGTCAGGGATTATGTTTTGCCTTTCTTTGTATCCCTAGCACTCAGCGCAGTGCCTGGAACTTAGTAGGTGCTTAATAAATATTTATTGACCACTAAAAATAATTAACACTAAGGAATTATAAGATTCTAAAGCTTTTTCAAAGTAATCAAAGAGAAATGTTCAGTTAAGTTTGAGTTTATATTTAATTGTATTTAAATTATAAAAGTGGGAATTTGTGTATTTATTAAACAGAATATTTAGTTAACTAAAACACTACATTCCAAAATCTAAAATTTCTGAGAAATACTTGACCTTAGAAACACTTTATTTTAACCTTTTGCTTTTTAGGGTGGACAAAACTCAAATCCCTCTCCCACGCCCACCCCAAAAAATGAATGGCACATTAAATTAGTGGTAGAGGTAAGAACAGATCTCAGGTCTCCAGACATTTTGTCTTTTTACTATCTGGCCATTTCAGGTAACAGTTCCACATTATTATTTTCCTATGCTGCTTTCTTATGCATTATTTACATTACTATGCAAAAATCAGGTATTACTAACTCCTAAAATAGCTCTAATTATTTCAAAGGACATCAAAAGAAATTCCCAAAAAGGATGATTTTAATTACTCTTTCTGTGTATCTCTGCCAATCTCTCTCTCTCTCTCTCTCTCTCTCTCTCTCTCTCTCTCTCTCTCTCTCTCTCACACACACACATTTTGTCTGTTTCTGTCACTCTGTCTGTCTCTCTCCTTCTGTCTCTCTGTCTCATTTTCTCTCTCTCTCTCTCTCTCTCTCTCTCTCTCTCTCTCTCTCTCTTTCT
>CM053625.1:193469123-193496505 GCA_028646595.1 Phalanger gymnotis
TATATGTATATATATATATATATATATATATATATATATATATATATATATATATATATATAGACAGAGAGAGAGAGAGAGAGAGAGAACGGGCACAAGGTGAGTTGAAGATGCATAAAGGGTGAGAGAGGAATATATTGAGAGGGGGACATAGGGAGAGATAGAATGGGGTAAATTATCTTGCATAAAAGTGGCAAGAAAAAACAGTTCTACAGGAAGAGAAGAGAAGGCAGGTGAGGGGGAATGAGTGAATCTGGCCCTCATCAGATTTGACCTGAAGAGGGAATACCATACATACTCAATTGGGTATCTTACCCCACAGGAAAGAAGGAGGAAGAAGATAAAAAAAAAGTGGGGATGATAGGAAGGAGGGCAGACGGGGATGAAGGTAATAAAAAACAAACACTTTGGAAAATGGACAGGGTCAAGGGAGAAAATTCAATAAAGGAGGATAGATTGGGAAGAAGCAAAATATAGTTAGTCTTTCACAACATGAGTATTGTGGAAGGGTTATATATAATCATACGCATGTAGTCCATGCTGAATTGCTTGACTTCTTAGGGAGGGAGGATGGGAGGGAAGGGAAGAGGGGAGAGAATTTGGAACTCCAAGTTTTAAAAAATAGATGTTTAAAAACAAAAACAAATTTTTTTGCATGCAACTAGAAAATAAGATCCACAGGCAATGGGGTGTAGAATTTTATCTTGCCCTACAAGAAAGGAAGGGAAAAGGGGTTTGGAGGGGATTGGGTGACAGAAGGGAGGGCTGACTGGGGAACAGGGCAACCAGAATATATGCCATCTTGGAGGGGGGTAGAATGGGGAGAAAATTTGTAATTCAAACTCCTGTGAAAATCAATGATGAAAACTGAATATATTAAATAAAAATAAAAAAAAATAAAAAAGTTCACATTACTTTCCCCAATGATTTCACCACTCATTCATTACTTGATCTCTTGTAATCTAGTTTCCAAACTTCAGAATGTGACCGAAGCTGCTCTTTCCAAAGTAATGAACAACCTTTAAATTGCCAAATACAACAATAAGAAGATAGATGAAGTGGGACTACAGGTTAGCAAGCTACAGAAGAGAGAGATACATATGTACTACCACACTCTAGAAAGGTGAGGATGAATAATGATTTAGAGTACATAGAATTGTAATACAATGGAGCCAAGTTGGCAGAGTAAGAAGTAAGTCATCCTCACTCTCCCTTATTGACCACTAAAATTCCAGAAAATATTGCCTCAGGAAAAAACCCAGGAAAAGGTAAGCCAACAGAGAGATTGAGTTCAGCAGTCTTTTAACTGGGAAGATTAGGAGATTAACAGGAAAGGCCTCTTGCTTGGGTGGAAGGCCAGTACAGGACACGAGGCATCCTAGCAACCCAGCAGCAAGACCTATTTTGGCAAGCCAGAGGGAGATCCTGAGCCCTAGAACAGTGGAGCAGAGAAGCGTTAACACCAGGACCCACCAATTCTGCCCTGTCCCCCCCCCCCCAAATGCCTTGGCAGGATAGCCAGTAGACTCCAGCAGCCAAATCTTTCTGGGCCTCAGCACAACTTCAGGCAGGCAGGAAGGCAGGCAGGCAGGCATCCTCCAATAGCCACACCTTCTGATGCTTCGGCACTACTCCAGGTGGTTGGCTGTCCACTAGCTGCCAAATCTTGTGGTACTTCAGAGCAGCCATCCTCGAGGGACCAGACCCCACTCCATACTGAAAACTTCAGTGTTTTTGACCCCAGCCAGTACCAGGTAAGATGCTAGACCTCTATAGCCTCCAGCTGCTAGCACCTGAGGCCCCAGCACACAAAATCAGTGACCAAGTCCCTGGCAGTCAGCACAAAAAAAATTGGGTCAGTGCCCTCTGTGCTCCAGGAGGAGAGCTCAACTTTAAAAGTTAATAAATAGGCAAACACCCATGAGCAAAAGGAGAAGTGAACAATGGCCATAAATTCTTATCATGGGGACAGTAAAAATCAAAACACAGTTTCAGTTAATATACCCACATCTGAAACATCAAAGGGGAATATAAATTGGTCTCAAGCCCAAAAAGGTTTCTTGGAAGAGGTCAAAAAATATTTTAAAAATCAAATAAAAGAGGTAGGAGAAAAATTGGGGAAAGAAATAAGAAGTATGCAAGAGAGAGTAAATTGCTTAGAAAAGGAAGGACGAAAATTGACTGTAGAAAACAAATACTTAAAAAAATACAGTTGGTCAAGTACAGAAAAAAAACACACTGAAGAAAATGATTCCTTAAAAAGTAGATTTGGCCAAATGGAAAAGGAGGTCCAAAAACTCAATCAAGAGAACTACTTAAAAATTAAAATGGGCCAAATAAGAAAAGGAGATACAAAAGTTAATTGAAGAAAACAATTTGTTAAAAATTAGAACTGGGCAAGTGGAAGCTAAAGACTCTAAGAAACATCAAAATTCAGTCAAACAAAATCTAAAGAATGAAAAAATAGAAGAAAATATAAAATACCTCATTGGAAACACAATTGACCTGGAAAATAGATCCAGGAGAGATAATAAAAAAAATTATTAGTCGACTTTTAACCCATGATCAAAAAGAGAGCCTGAATGGCATCTTTCAAGAAATCATCAAGGAAAGCTGTTCTGAGGTCCTAAAAGCAGAAGGTAAAATAGTCATCAATAAATCCAACAATCACCTCCTGAAAGAGATCTCAAATTGAAAGTGCCAAGGAATAATGTAGCCAAATTCAGAATTATCAGGTAAAGGAGAAAAAGACAGAGTGATCATAACTGTGTATGTGAATGGGATGAACTTTCCCATAAAATGGAAGCAGATAGCAGAGTGGATTAAAAACCATAATCCTACAATATGTTATTTATAAAATACACATGTGAAACAGAGGGATACACATAGAGTAAAGGTAAAAGTTCCATGTAGAATATATTATGCTTCAGCTGAAGTAAAAAAGAAAAAGCAGGTGTAGCAATCATGATCTCAGAGAAAGCAAAATAGATCTAATTAAAAGAGATAAGGAAGGAAACTTCATCCTGCTAAAAGATACCATAGACAGGAAGTAATATCATTTCTAAACATATATCCACCAGGTGGTATAGCATCAAAATTCTTAGAGATGTCAAGGGAGTTACAGGAAGAAATAGACAACAAAACTATACTAGTGGAGGACCTCAATCTCACCCTCTCAGAACTAGATAAATCTAACCACAAAATAAGAAAGAAGTTAAGGAGGTGAATAGAATTTTAGAAAGTTAGATATGGTAGACTTCTGGAGAAAATTGAATGGGAATGGTAAAGAATATACCTTTTTCTTGGTGTTTCATGGCACCTACACAAAAAATTACTATTTATTAGGGCATAAAAACCTCACAATCCAATGCAGAAGGGCAGAAATACTAAGTGCATACTTCTCAGATCATGATGAAATAAAAAAAAATACATGCAATAAAGGTACATAGAAAGATAGACTAAAAATTAGTAAGAAACTAAATAAACTAATCCTAAAGAATGAGTGGGTCAGAAACAAACCATAGGAACAATAAATAATTTATCCAAGAGAATGACAATAATAAGATAACATACCAAAATTCATGGAATTCAGTGAAAGTAGTTCTAAGCGGAAGTTTTATATCTCTCAATGCTTACATGAATAAAATAAAGAAGATGACCATGCAACTAAAAAAGCTAGAAAAAGAAAAAAATAATAATGTCCAATTATAAGCCAAAATAGAAATTCTGAAAACCAAAGGAGAGATCAATAAAATTCAAATTAAAAAAAACTATTGAGCTAATAAATAATTGTAATACAAGAACAGTGGCGAGAAGGGAGTAGAATGGGGGTAGGACATGATGGAAATATTATGAGCCTGTTTTCTTCTTAGAAGGACAATTAAGGTGTGCCAGTAAAGAATATTTGCAAGTCAGGGGAATTCAGGGCTCTTTTAAGGTTTTTATTTTTTTTGTTTGTTATTTTTTTTCCTGAGGGGATAACATACAGTATGCCCTTGCTTTGCTGCATTTAATTATTTTTAATTACTTGCAATTCAACTCACAAGAGTTTATGCTTTAATTCCTTATGCTTAAATCACATCACTTTGGTTCATTGTATGTTTGAAGAATAGTCCATTTTGCTGAATATAACCTTCATTACACCAAACAATTGTTACGCGGACTTTAAATCAGGCCAATTTGCAGGTCTAATTGAATCAGGTAAATTTCTTAACCTTTTGTAATGTATACTATGATTCGAATTTAAGAATTTATATAATTCTTAAATCATTATGCTTTTCAGAATACTGTATTTTTAAGTTTTCCAGTTCTATTATTAATTATATTCTCTGACTTGGAATTTTCATGCTTACTTGTCTTTTTAAAATTCTCTGTATATACTTTATGAAACAGATTCATGATTATACATTTTAAATTCCTTCTTTATCCTAATTATATTTCAGTGGATTTATATTACTCTTAGCATCCTCCTTCCAAGTCTTTTTCTGTTTCTTTATTCATTTTGATGAGGTCTTTTCTTGGACCTCATTCTTAGAAATATTAGATCATGAATGAAGTACTAAAGTATGGTGCTATTCATTCAGTTGTGTCATTGTGGTTTGTCCTTTGTTCTTGAAGAGGACTATGACATTAGGGAGATGATGGCCTGACTTGCAATTGACTTTGATTTGAGTGGGGGTAGAGGGGTATGATCTGTAGAAAATCACCAGACTTACTTGCTCTTCTGGAGCCATCTGGATCTAGTGGCCAGATATCAGTCAGGATGACAAGAAATGGCCCAGGATGCAGTGGCAGATCTTGGTCCTTTTAAGCTAAAGTCTTTTCAATTCTCATTTTGAGTGAGGCAACACCTATTCAGTGAATAGGCCTCTTTAAGAGGTGAATAAAGGTATGGCGATTTTAATTTAAAAACAAAATCAAACTGGGAGGAAAAGACCCTCAGGGTTGCTGGCAAAAAGAGAAACAGTTAATATTTACATTCACTCTGAGACTTTGCATAACTCTCTCTCACTCAAATAAAAGTCAATTGTGAGTCAGTCATCATCACCCCAATGTCATGGTCCTCTTTCAGAACAAAGGAAAAACCACAACCTGTGAGTCGTTCGAGCTGCCCGAATAGGGACCCAGTTGGCATCTTCCAGTTGAGC
Source organism: Phalanger gymnotis (assembly GCA_028646595.1). NCBI lineage: Eukaryota > Metazoa > Chordata > Mammalia > Diprotodontia > Phalangeridae > Phalanger > Phalanger gymnotis. Next base: position 193,474,271 of record CM053625.1, read on the forward strand.
AACTCATCTCTTCCTCTCCTCTCCTCTCCTCTCCTCTCCTCTCCTCATACCTGAAGGGAAGTTTAATCCTGATGGCCAAAAGCTATCTAGTTTTCTTGGGGTTCACTGGCTGGATTACTTTCTCAAAGACCAACCCTTAAACTCGGTTCACTCTGGACCTCATGAATTGGACAATAATAGGTCCCTGCCTAAGCACCACTTGATGGTTATTTTTTTGGGACCTCCTGATTCATTTTGTAGCCAAAGTCAGGAGACCTGATTAAGTCTGCTGCTCTTACCCTAACCACTCAGCAGTTTGAAGGCCTTGTACTTCTGGATCTATGCCTGTCAAATATCCTGGGTTATGGTCAACTCCCTTCTTCTAGGGTAAGAAAAGATCCTCGGAGTCAGTCACCACTGAAAATTTAAAATGCCATCTGAAAAATGAGTGTTTTAAAGAGGAAGTCAGAGAAATAATACCCTTATGATATAGAACTACAATAATGAAAGAACAAATCATGATTTATTAGATGGAGAAAAAGCAATCTTCAAAGAGAAAAAAAAAATCTGAAATATATTAACAAAATAGGGGAAAAAACAATAATTTCAGTACATATTAAACAAAGAAACTAAAAAAATAAAAGAATATAAAATTAGCACCAAACATATTTGAAGATTAGACTACAAATATATTAAATGCAAAAATACCCATAGAGAATTAGGTAAAGTCAAAAGCTAATTCTTTAGGAAAATCGACAATTTTTAATCCCTTAGTTAACCTAGTTAAAATAAATATGTAAATCAAATTACAAACATGGAACTTGAGCAAGGTGAATTCAGAACAAAAAGAAAATTTTAAAAATGATAAAAATATACATACTTATTTGTGATAAAAACAGAAATTTAAAGGAAAAATGTGGTTACAGACAAAATTATGAAATGCCTAATTAATAATAAAACAAGAAATACAGATAAAAAACAAACCAGTTTCAGAAAGTGAAATTAGGGGGCAAAGCCAAGATGGTGGCAGGAAAGTAGGGACTTGGTTAAAGCTCTCCACTTGGACCCTACAAACACCTATAAAAATGGCTCTGAACAAATTCTAGAACTGGAGAACCTACAAAATAGCAGAGAGAAGCAGGGCTTCAGCTCAGGACAGCCTAGATGGTCGCTGGGTAAGGTGTATCACACCATGCTGGGAGCAGAGCTGAGCAGAGCCCACCATGGACCACATCTTGATGAACCAGACTGGGAACTGGGCGGAACAGGCCCTAGCACCCTGAATCAGTTAGCTTTGGCAGTTACCAGATGTCTCAACCCACAAACACCAAAGACAACAAAGAAGGTTAGTGGGAAAAATACTGTGGGAACAGAGTGAAAGGAGTTGACCATTGGCAAACACCCTGGGGGGCAGTGGAGGTCGTCCAGTTCTGAGGCTGCTTACAGAGCTACAGCTGCAATTGCTTCTGGCCCCAGACACACCTGGTGGAAGGAATTAAGTGGTAGATCAGAGCAGGAGTGCAGAGCCAGCTTAGATCTGAGTCGAGGTCAGGGTTGGTGGTACTTAGGGAAGGAGGAGTGCTGGTGTGGCAGAGCTTGCTGTGTAGAAATAGCTACCCTATCTGAAAACAACAGTACAGCCCCTCTAGCTTGGAACAAAGTACTCTCTACTTTACAAGCAGTCATATTCTGACAAAAAGCTCGAGGGTCAAGTAGTTGGCTGGGAACATGAACAGGCAGCGAAAACGAACTCAGACTCAAACTCAGACTTTGGAATCTGTCTTTTGGGGCAAAGAAGAACAAAACATACAGCCAGAAGAAGTCAACAATCAAAAGCCTTCAAGAAAAACATGAACTGGTCTCAGGCCACAGAAGAGCTCAAAAAGGATTTGGAAAAGCAAGTGAGAGAAGTAGAGGAAAAATTGAGAAGAGAAATGAGAGTGATGTGAGAAAACCACTAAAAACAAGTCAATAACTTGCTAAAGGAGACCCAAAAAGTACTGAAGAAAATAACACCTTAAAATATACACTAATTCAACTGGCAAAAGAGCTTCAAAAAGCCAAGGAGAAGAATGCCTTGAAAGGCAGAGTTAGCCAAATGGAAAAGGAGGTCCAAAAGACCACTGAAGAAAATACTACCTTGAGATGCTATGGTGAGATGTTATGGTATCCACCAAACTTTATAAAAGCATCAAAATTATAACCATTCTTCTCCCATTTTTTCTATATATAGGGGTGATTCTCCATAGTGATTTTTCCAGGGCACTGGAGGTCTTACTCTGGACATTAGCTCTCCATCTATTGTCTCTGTCTCTGACAGTCTCCATCTTAGTCCCTTTTTCAATCATGCTTCTTTGATGATATCTTTTAGGATCACAGGATGCATATATTCAGAGACAGAAGGGACTTTAGGGGTCAACTAGTATAATCTCATATAAGTAAGGAAACTGATATAAAAGAAGTTTGGTGTGTTCTCCCAAGGTAGTACAATTGTAAATGGCAGAAAAGTATACTTACTTCATAAATTAAAAAGATCTAGAGCTAGAAAGATCTTATAGATCATATTGCTCTTCCCCCTAAACTTGCAGATGTGAAACTGAGGTCAATGGATGTTAAGTGACTTGTTCAGTGGCAAAAGAATAGTGTCAAAAGTGAAATTTAAATCCTGCTCCTTGATTCAAAATCAAACTCTCTTCCCCCTATACCACATTACACTATTGTTCCATGATATATGTAGAAAGTCCATGTTTTCTTGAATTAATAGTGGGAGAGTTTTCTTTAAATTAAAAACAAAATTTTGCACTATGGAATAAAACTTTTTTACATATATTAAATAACATAAAATTATTTTTTCATTCATGTACCTGCATGGAAAATACTCCCTTTTCCTTTCTGCCTAAATAAGCAGCTTGCTTCTACAGGAGACTGTGCCTTATTTCTTAAACTTTTAGTACCCTCCTTCTCAAATTAGTTTAAATATAAATATTTTGCTTTATAGCTAGCTGGTGCAGTAGAGAAAGTGCTGGCTTTGAGTCAGGAAGACCCAAGTTCAAATCCAGTTTTAGACACTTTCTAGCTGTGTGACCCTAGGCAAGTCATTTAAACTCTGTTTGCCTTGGTTTCTCATCTATAAATGGAGATAACAGCAGTAACTACCTTGAAGGATTATTGTGAGATTTAAATGAAATAATAAGTCTAAACTGCTAGGCAGAGTGACTGACACATAGTAAGTGCTTTGTAAACATTAGCTATGATCATTTCCATATCAATTAAAATCAATCAATTAAAATATGAAATGGATCATATAGTATTAAAAATATAAAGCATACATTGTACTCACATGTATACATGCATATACAAAGAATAACACAAAACATGCATGTAGGTACACATTGTCTTTCATGTTAGAATGTAAACTTCTTACAAGCAGGAATTTTTTCATCCTGTGTATTTCTATCACTATCTCTACTTCCTGGCTTTCCCTGATTCCTTTAAGTCCCAGCTAAATTCCTATTTTCAATGGGAAGTTTTTCACATTCTCCTTAATTCTGGTGCCTTTATTCTTTGATTATTTCCAATTTATCCTGTTTGCATACAGTTGTTTGTATTTTGTGGCCTCCATTATGTGGCTCCTTGAGAGCAGGAACTGGCTTTTTTTTCTTTCTTTGTATTTCAAGGCATTTGACAAATGCTTATTGATTGATTGACTTAATAAATGTTTGTGTATTAATTAATTGCAATCCTTTTTTATATGACAAAGTAATTCTACTTGATGAGAAATAATTGATTGGGATGTTAAGCTGAGGAAAAACAAAAACAGAGACCTTAAATATCTTTAAAATGTTTGAAGGTAAGGCATATTTTGCTTTCCCACAGGGAATAGAAATGCAACCGAAATGTGTGGAATCTCTACAAAGGTAGATTTTGATTCAATTTAATGAAAAACTTTCTCACAGAATTCTTAAAAATGAAGTGGTTTGACTTTTTAGGTAGTAAAATCTTAGTTATTGAATATTTTCACTGAAAGAAAGATTTGTCACATATTGTGCAAAGCTAATGCCTCTTTGCATAGGGAAATGGCCTCCAGATGACATTCAGTTTCCTTTTGAATATAAGATTTAATGATTCTAAGAGATATCACTGAAAATAAAGAATGAAACAAACAAGTTGGGGAAGATGAATCTTATTTATCTATCATCTATCCCTCTAACTACTCATTTATTCATATTTGTCTATTTCTTCATTTATTTGTTTGCTTATTTATTAATATATTTATTTGGTTATTTATTTATAAAAGTGTTTGTATGTTTATTCATTCATCTAAACTTGTAATTTCTCTTGGCGTAATGATGACAACGATAGCTAACATTGATATAGTGCTTTAACCTTTGCCAAACCCTTCATATTATAGTGAACCATTTGGTCATCTTAACAATACCATGAGGTTGATGCTGTAATCATTTCTACTTTGTAAATCAGAAAACTGAAACTAAGAGAGATTAAATAACTTATCCGTGGTTAAACAACTATTAAGGGTCTGAGTTTGATGTGAGTTCAAACTTAAGTCCTGCTGACTCCACGTTCAAGACTCTAACCACTATGCCCTCTCAAAGTATGTTGATAACTATGTTAAAACTTAGAGTTCTAGAGAAATTTGGCCCGGAGCGGGGACCGGTCACTGAGACTTTGTCACTTACTCAGAGTCACATAGTTCAGAAGTGGAACATGAAGCTGGCCAGGTCTTGCTGACTCCAGAGCCAGCTCATTGTCCACTATTGATTGACTTAATAAATGCTTGCATATTGATTAATTTCATTCCTTTTTTACATGATGAAGTAATTTTACTTGTTGAGAAATAATTGATTTTGATGTTAAGCTTAGGAAAAATAAATTCTGAGAACCTAAATGTCTTTAAAATACTCACTTATTTATATTTGCTTCCTCTCAAAGAAAAACACAGAAAACAAAACAAGAATGAGTCAAGCACTACACAATATTAAAGGAGATTCCTTCTAATGTAGTTACGATGTTAAAGCATACCATAATTAAGTTCTGCCAATTGGCATAGCCTGACATTCATGGACAAGATGCAGACTGGAACTAGACATTTGATTTGGACCTGCGTTTATAAGCAATAGTGTTTTGACCATTAGTAGATCGATTGAACTGGATATTAAAAGAGCAGAAGAGCTCTAATCACTTCATCAATCGGCATAAATTTGCATTGGCTCAACATTGCCTAAAGAAATAAGTCCACATTTAAACTAGGGCTTTCAAGACTCTATGATTTGGTCCAAATTTACCTTTCTTTTTTTTAATCTTCATGTACCATCACAATCTAATCAAAACAAACTGATTGTCATTTCCCACCTATATATCTTTATTTTTTTTTCCTACTCAATCAGTGAAAGTCCTACCTATATTATGAAGACAATCTTAAGTAACATTTTCTCCAAAATGCCATACATGATGTCTTTGGCTAAAAGTAATTTCTTCCTTCCCTGTATTCCCCAAACGTATCTTATTTATGCCTCTCTTATTGCATTTAGTCATGTATTATACTTATTTTTGCATCTTTTTCATCTCTTGTCTTTCTCAGGCTCTCTGAGAATATAGGTTATGTCTTATTCACCTTTTACTTCCTCTTGCTTCAGTGAGCATATTTGCTAAACTAAAGTTAGGAAATGGTCTCTGACTAAGGATATTCCTTTTGGAATCCTTGTTTAAAGCACATTTTGGTTTATTGTTGTTGTTGTTTCATTTGTTAATGTCTCAAAATCTAAAACATAATTCTGATATCCATAGGATATAGCACAATACCTTTTAAACAAAGTACATGCTCTTTAATGAATGGAAAATGGAAGATAATAATAATACTTAATATCATATAGTGCTTACTATGTGACAGGTGTTTTATAATTATTCTTTCATTTGAACCTCACAATAACCTTGGGAGATAGGGGTTATTATTATCCCTATTTTACATATGAGGAAACTGAGATACATAGAGATTAAGTGACTTTCTTGGGATCTCACATTTAGTAAGTGTCTAAGGCCTGATTTGAATTTAGGTCTTCCTGAATCCAGGCCTAATGCTCTATCCACTGGGCCATCTATCTGCCTCATTCCTCATTTCTAAAATGGAAGCATCAAGAATCCCACTGGTTAACATGAAAGTGAACTATTTTTATTGCTTAGTAGACAATCCAATAGGATAAATAGTTAGAATGAATCACAGATGGCTTTAGCTTTCTGAAGAATCAATGCTATATTAAAATTAATTCCTAAAAACATTGTTTTAAAGCTAGAAGGGAACCAAAAGACTTACCATTTCCAACCAAAATGTTTTTACAGATGAGAAAACTGAGACTGAGATAGGGTAAATTACTTACCCAGCAACACGCAGCTATTTAATGTCTGAGGAATCATTTAAACTCAACTTTTTCTGAATGCAAGTTTAGCACTTTACCATGCCCCCTAGCAATCTCTCATTTAATAAGATCATAGGATTGGGAACTAGAAGGGATCTTAGAGACTAACTAGCCTAAGCATTTTCAATTTATAATTGAGAAAACTGAAGACAAAAAAGGATCCAGAATGTTATAATGTAGACAATCACTACAATCCAAAGATTTGAACCTTATGTCTAACATTTTCTTTGTAGCCTTTTTTTTTTTTTTTTGCTAAGCGTCTAACTCTTCACGACCCCATTTGAGGTTTTCTTGGTAAAGATATTGGAATGGTTTGCCATTTTAATCTCCACATCATTTTACAGATGAGGAACTGAGGCAAAAAAGGGTGAAATGCACAGGGTGACGTAGTTAATAAGTGTCTGAGGCCAGATTTGAACTTAGGAAGATGAGTCTTTCTCACTCCAGAGACAGCATCTGTGCTACCTACCTGCCCCTTGCAATCACTGGCAATTAATTTAAACGCTCAGAGCCTCAGTTTTCTCATTGGCAAAATAAGTATAATAATACATCTTTCTGACTCACAGGTAGGTGCTTGTACACCTTAAATATTTTTAGGATCCATCGTTTTATTGATGTGAATACTTTGCTGTCAATATAGATAAGAAGTCTTCCAAAATTCATTAGATAATCTATGAGTTATTGCTTAAGATTTCATCACCCTGTGGCTAGCCTGGTGATGAGCTTTCCTGAATTTAGCTAAGCTAATAAAGAAGGATGAACTGAGGATAAAAGTAAAAATTCAGCCTCTAACCAGAAGACAGAACACACATTTGATTAATAACATCATGGTATTATGAGGTCTTATAGGAATAATCACATTATATTTTCATCTGGGAAATGATGACATACATATATAAAAATGTCATAAGGAGGAAGCAAAATAGAACTATTTCTATGACTTAGTAGATAATCCAATAGAATAAAGTTTGTCAATATAAAATATTCCTTAACAACAAAAAATATAATTTATTCCTACCTTAGTCCAGGACTTCATCTTTTCTTATCTGTATTAATATAAGAATATTGAGTCGGTTTTCTTGCCTCTAGTCTATCCCTTTTCCAACAACTGCTCCTCACTTTGTCCAAATGATTCCCCTAACACATTGCTATGACAGCATTACTCCTTTGCTTACATACTCTCAGTGGCTTTCCTATTACCATGTGAATAGAGTATAAATTCTTGAACCTACAATTAAAGTGTCTCCATACTTTGACTCCACCCTCTTTGTCCAGTTTTATGGGATATAATTCTCTTTTATATTTTCTGCAATCCAGTCATATTGAACTATTCTCCCCAGGCTTCTCTCATTCCCAAACCTTTGCTCATACTGTCTTTCATGATTGGAATTAACTCCTTCATTTCTGTGTGATTATGTTCCTCTATATTTTAGATGCTGCATCACCTAGAAAATATTTCAGGATTCCAATTCCACCCATACTTTTCTCATCTCCAGGGTGCAAGTGATCTTTCCCTCAAGTTTCTCCTAATGCATTTCCTGGACTACTCATTTACTCATTTCTCAGTTGTCCTTGTATCATTTTTTGTAAACTTCTTTCTTCCATTAGAATGTAAAATCCTTGAAAGTAGGGCCAGGAGTTTCTAGTACCAAGTTTCTAGAGTAAGGAAAGAACTCTCAGGTCCTTTACCAAATTCCCCTCCAAACAACTTGAAAACCACCTCAAAACTGATCTAGGATCAGGGAAGAAATTTACCAGTACAGCAGTAAAGGTGTTGTCTCACTGGGGTTGGAGAGGAGCAAAGACAAAAGCAGCAGCAGCCAGCCTCATAACAGGGGGCCTCCAACAAGGTTCCAAGTCCTGATCAATTCACAAGCAAGGCTTTGCCTTCCTACAATCCAGCAGTCCCCAGATAACCCAGCAGTCTATACAGGAAAGCAAGTGTCCATCCCAAGAGCCCAACTCCCAGCACAGGCCACCACAAGGCTTCATTCCCATTGCTGACCAGTAGTGAGGCCCCAAGGGCAGAAAAAGAACAAGATTCTTCCCCCAACACTAGCCAGAAGAAATATCTTACTTGCGTAGCAACCCAGCAGCAAGGCCCCCATGAGCAGTGAAACTCACATCCTGGAGAGGCAAATAGGGAGGCCTCACAGTCCCTGGAGAAGACAGCCGGTAGGCCTTCCCTTCAGGACATGCCAGCAATTAGGCCCTGAAGCTCAGTGAAAGCCAGCAGCAGGAACCTTGGCCCTAGCACCACAAGAAGCTTGGGCCAGAACCTAGGTCTCACATAAAAATACCAAGTCACAGAATAGGCAGAGGGAAAATGAGCAAAAAAAAAAACAAATAAAAGAAAATGACTATAGAAAGTTACTGTGGTGACAAGGAGGATTAAGGCACAAATGTAGAAAAGGACAACAGTGTCAAATCTATATGTGAAGCCTCAAAGAAAGATGTAACTTGGTGTCAGGTCCAAAAAGAACTCCTGGAAGAGCTTAAAAGGGATTTTTAAAAGCACATGAGTGAAGTAGAAGAAAAACTGGTAAAAGAAATGAGAGTAATGCAAGAGAATTGTGAAAAAGAGTCAACAGCATGGAAAAAAGACATACAAAAATTCGCCATAGAAAATATCTCCCTAAGAAATAGAATTGGCCAAATGGAAAAGGAAGTACAAAAGGTCACTGAAGAAAATATTTCCTTAAAAATTAGAACTGGACAAGTGGAAGCTAATGGCTTCATGAGAAATCGAGGTATAATAAAACAAATTTTAGGAAGAAAACATGATAGCTGGTCTAGGAAGTAGATTCAGGAGAGATAATTTAAAAAGGATTAGACTACCAGAAAACCACAATCAAAAAATCAACAACAGCAACAAAACAAAACCAAAAAAAACAATATAGACAGCATATTTCAAGAAATTATCAAGAAAAACTGCCCTGATATACTGGAACTAGAGGGCAAAATAAAACTAGAAAGAATTCACTGATTGCTACCTGAAAGAGATTCCAAAATGAAAACTTCCAGAAACATCATAGCTAAATTCCAGAACTCATAAATAAAGGATAAAGTACAGAGAACAGCCAAAAAGAAACAATTTGAATGTTGTAGAACTACAGTCAGGATTATACAGGATCTGGCAGCTTCCACTTTAAAGAAGTTTGATTAAAGGATTTCGGATTACAACCAAGAATCACCTACCAAGCAAAACTGAATATAATGCTTCATGAGAGAATGGATATTTAACAAAATGAAGGACTTTCAAACATTCTTAATTAAAAGAACAGAGTTGAATAAAATAGTTGGTCTCCAAACAAAAGACTCAAAAGAAACATAAAATGTTGAAAAAGAAAAAAAGGGGGGGAAAGAAAACATAAGAGATTCAACAAGGTTAAACTGTTTATATTTCTATAATACAGGCTAAACTATATATTTCTATAAGGCAGATAATATTTGTAACTCTTAAGAACTTTATTACTATAAGGGCAAGTATATATAGACAGAGGGTTCTGGTATAAAGTGACTTTGAAGGGATTATACCCCAGAAAAAAATAAATAAAGGGGTGAGAGGAGGTACTGGAGCCAAGATAGTGGAGTGAAAACAGGGACATACCTGAGTTCTCTCACAAATTCTTTCAGATACCTCTAAAAAAGTGAATCTAAAATAATTTGAGAGAGGTAGAATCCCCTAGGAGACAGAGTGTGGCAGATTTCGTGCCCAGGAGAGTCCAGAAAGTCAAATGGAAAGATTTGTTGCACTGGGCTGGGAGAGCACAGAGCATGTGCAGGCCTACACCCAACCATAGGGGAGCAGGAGCGGATCCTTGTGGGCTGAATTACCAATCCAATTGCAGTGGAAATCCCCAAACCTCTTAGCAGAGGACAGGAGTCTGCTGAAGCTAGGTGAGACAGAAGCACAGAGCTTGTAGTAACTGCAGCAGCTACTCTTGGGTCTATCAATCCACAGACTAAATGTTTGAAACTCACCTTCTTGAATATCGGGGAGCCATGATGATGGATGGTAGGACAGGATAGAGGATAATATAGTTAGTCTTTCACAACATAACTCTTATGGAAGTGTTTTGCATGACTACACATGTATAACCTATATTGAATTGCTTGCTTTCTAAATGAGAGTGGGTAGAAAGGGAGGAAAGGAGAGAATATGGAACTCAAAGCTTTAAAAATGAATTTTAAAAATTGTTCTTACATGCAACTGGGAAATTAGATATACAGGCAATGGGGCATAGAAATCAATCTTGCCCTACAGAAAAATAAAAGGAAAAGGGAAAGGGGGGGGTAATAGAATGGAGGGTATATTGGAGGAGAGATAATCAAAATACATGCTGTTCTGGGATGGGGGGAGGGGAGAGAAGGGAAGAAAATTTGGAATTCAGAATCTTGTGGAAGTGAATGTTGAAAACTGAAAATAAATAAATTTATTAAAAAACTAGACAATATAAAATACTTGCGAATCTACTTGCCAAGAGAAACCCAGAAACTATATAAACATAATTACAAAATACTTTTCACACAAATAAAGACATGCTGAAACAATTATTAAATGCTCACAGGTAGGCCAACCGATAAGATTAAAAAATGACAATTCTGCCTAAATTAATCTATTTATTTAGTGCCATAACACTCAAACTATCAAAACGGTATTTTATAGAGCTAGAAGAAATAACAAAATTCATCTGGAAGAACAAAAGGTCTAGGATATTAAAGGAATCAGTGAAGAAAAATGTAAAGGAAATTTGTCTAGATGTACCAGATCTCAAGCTGTACAGTGGTAATTATCTAAACAGTTTGGTACTGGCTGAGAAATAGAATGGTAGATCCATGGAATAGATTAGGTACACATTGCATTATGGTAAAAGACCAAAATAATTTACCATTTGATAAACCTCAAAACTCCAGCTTCTGACATAAGAACTCATCATTTTACCAAATTTCTGGGAAAACTGGAGAACAATATGGCAGAAACTAGGTATAGATCAACATCTTATACTGTATACCAAGATAAGGTTAAAATGAGTACATCATTTACATATAAAAGGTGATACCATAAGCAAATTAGGAAAGTGTGGAACATTTTATTTGTCAGATATATGGTAAGGGAAGAATTTAGGGCCAAACAAGAGATAGAGATCATTATAAATGTAAAATAGGTGATTTTGATTATATCAAATTAAAATTGTTCTGCACAAAAAAATTCAAAACAACAAAGATTAGAAGGAAACTAGAAAAGTGGGAAATAATCTTTGCAACCACTATTTCTGATAAAGGCCTCAATTTTCCAAAATATAAGGAACTCAATCAAATTTATAAAAATACAAGTCATTCCCCAATTGATAAATGGTTGAAGGATATGAACAGGCAGTTTTCAGACAAAGAAATTAAAGCTATCTGTAGTTATGTGAAAATAAATGCTCTAAGTCACTATTGATTGGAGAAATGCAAGTTAAAACAACTGTAAAGTACCACTTCACACATATCTGATTGTCTAATATTATTTAAAAAAAAAAAGGAAAATGATGGATGTTGGAAGGGGTGTGGGATAGCTGGAACACTGATAAATTGTTATTGGAGTTGTGAACTGATCCAACTAGTCTAGAGCACAATTTCAAACTATGCCCAGGGGTTATAAAACTATATATATATATATGTATGTATGTATATATGTATGTATGTATGTATGTATATGCAGGATCAAAGGATATAGATATATATAGATATAGATATATGCATATATATGCATATATCTATCTATATCAATACTACTGCTAGGTCTATATCCCAAAGACATAAAAAAGGGTAAAGAACCTATTCGTACAAAATATTTACAGCAGCTCTTTTTCTGGTAGCCAAGAGTTGGAACTTGAAGGGAAGTCTATCAGTTTGAAATGGCTGAAACAAGGTATGGTAAATTTGTGATATATAATTGGGGAAAATAAAATATCAGATGTGTGAATACATACAGATACACACACACACACACACACACATATATATATATATACATTATTTATACATATCTATACATAACCGGACATGCATACATATACATGTATGCATATATGCACACAGTTCATATCTATACATGTATACATATACATGCATGCATGTGCACACACAAATGAAAGTAGGACCCATGGCATCTATCTTTGCACATCCTGCATGTAGCACATGATACTTTGCCATAGTAACACTTAATAAATGATTGCTAAGTTGACTTGAGCTGAAAAACTGATTTTCCTAGTCCTTTTCATTCCTGCTAAAAAGTACACAATTATGTGCTGTTTCCTCCATAGCCTGGAAAGGAGAAATCTGAGTTATTCACAGCTCTATTGTTTTGCCATCAAATAGAAATTATCTTTTAACTTTCCTCCCACATACTCCAATCATCTCTGCAAAGGAACACAAAAACAAAACCTACTTCAACTCTTAAAACACAGATCAAAACAAAACAACACAACCCACAGGAAGAGCCAGGAGCTTGGAGAAGGAAACTGGGGTGGGGGGAGGAGTAAAAGTATATCTTCTTACTCTTTCCTTTATCGTGTCTAGAATTTTTCTTTTCTTTGCTAACTCATAATTCTATATCAGTTCTCTTTCATCTCCAGCTATCATGAACAGGAGCTGTTATTTCCACTAATCCTTCAGTCCTTCAATAAAATGATGATTTCATTAGCTTGGATATTCCTTTTATGAATACATCATGATTCTTACATAAATTAATGAATGGATGAAATATTTATTATGAAATTTCTATGTGCCAAGCACTAGGTGCTTGGAATGTAGATATAAGAGTGACACAGTCTCTATCCTGAAAAGACTTATGACCTAATAGGGAAATATACCACATATGGAGTGCACAGGAGTATCTAGGACTTTTTAGTTTGGTAGAACCAGTCAGAACTTATACTTCATTTATATCTCAGTATTAACTTCACATCATGAGGCATTAGAAGAGAATTTTAGTGGCAAATTTCACATACAATGGCCATTAAAACACTTGCTGACATTTACATAACACTTTAAGGTTTGCGTAGGGTTGTATATAGATGGTCTCACTTGACTATGTTTGCATAGTTTTGTCCCATTTCACATATTGGAAAGGCAAGGCTTTAAGGGGTTAAGTGATTTCATAAACAAAAGGTCTTGGGGGGAGTCAGTACTTTCTAATACTGAAAAGGAGTCATGAGACAAAGAAAAGAAAAACCACTCATTTAAAGTATCGACTTTGTGTTTGGTTTGTCTTAATGTATTCTGTTACATGTGCAACAAAGAGGAGATAAATTACAGTTTAAATTGCAAACCAGTTTTGATGGTCAGCTCAGTGTATTAAAAAGATCATTAGCCTTGGAGTCAATAAAACTGGTTCTATTGCAAACTCATTACATAGTGTTTGCCAAGACACTTCTAATTTCTGATACCCAGTTTTCCCATTTGCAAAATATGGGGGATGGACTAAATTTAAATCAATTCAACAAGTGCTGAAATTGTATTCACAACATACTAGGTGTTAAGGTAATTAGGGTGAGACTATTTTTTTGTTGTCTTCTCTTTTGGGATGCTAATGCCATCAAGTGCCTTTAAAGAGTCTTTCCTTTCTTTGAATGGGGAAGGTAAAGTGGGAGTCTTTTGGAGTGATTCTCCTCCCTAACGAATCTTCAATTGAATAGGGAGTCTTTGATGACTAGCTTGCGTGAAGGGAAGGTCTAGTTCACGTGGGTTTGGGTCCCATGGTTGTGATGTCCTTTGATCCTGAGCAAGCATTGAGTCACAAGTTTGTGATGTCATTTGACCCTGAAGAAGTGTGTGTGTAAATATTCACAGGTTAGTGCTTCACCTTTGGGGGGCACACTCATTGGAAGAGTGTTGGTGATTTGGCCAGATGAGACTCTGGGGAGCTGTTGGAGCCTCCCCCCCCTCCAGCCCCCTTTGAAAACCCAGATGTTGGTGCTTCACTCTCTGGTAACCGTATGTATTTCTATGGACAGATAGAAGCCTGTCTACTGATTTGTGTTTGTTCTATTTATATAATGTATGCTTGTAATTTCTTTTTGTATTCTCTCCGAAGTTCATGGTACTGCCTTTTCCTCCTGAACTAAGTGAGTGATATATGTATGTTTAATTAAAGTCAGATTGTTAACCCCTTAAAGTTGCTGTCCTTAGAAAAGCAGATCAAAGAACATGTGCTAGCAGCCCCCCATGTGCCCTTGTTTTTTGGTCTTCCACCCCTACAACAGCTGCTAGCAACATTGTTGTTACACTAGGCTCGAGGAATGCAAGAAAAAAATAGAAAAGAAAACCACCCCTTCCCTCAAGGAACTTACATTCTGCTAGATAATAAGCAATGTCCTTTCTACTTCCAGGAATCAATGATTCTATAAATTCAAGTCACCTTTCCCAGATATGAATGATGGCTTTCATTTTCAAAAAAAGACTATATAAACTCTTTTTCTATTGCTGCTCTTTGGCACTCTGAAGCACTTTGGGGAGTCAGCAACATTGGGCCATTCTTGATATGTAGCATGAAAAAAGGATAGCAAATTTCAATTAGTGATGAGCCATCTGGCAGGTCTGATGCCTATTTGCTGTAAGTATTTTCAGAATAATTACTCCCTTCTTAAGGCTCATTTAGCATAATTTGGAACTCTCAATTTCTTTGACTTTTGGTTATTTTATTTAGACTTTTAGTCTATTGCTATTATAAGTAGTCCATATTATTCAATATCAAATGAGAGACCCTTGTAAAATAATGTTAAGATTGCCTTTCCTTCCAAAAGCAGACAGCCCAATTTTATATTCCATGTTACCTCCCACATCAATACGTTTATCTAAAGGGAAAGAAATGGATGGAAAGAGAAAGAAGAGAAAGAAGGAAGGCAGGGGTAAAGAATAAAAAGTAGGGAAAAGAATAACGAGGGGCAGGGGGAGAAAGGAAGGAGGAGACAAAGAATGGGATCTGAACTTCTGGGTCATTTTCTCCCAGTTTAAGACCCATTGATTACATTTTTTTTTTCTTTATCTCAACTCAATGAATACTTATTCAAAGTCTTTTTTGTGCAAAGGAAAAAATAAAAGATATGGACCCTACTTTCATAGATTGTTTCAGTGAACACAATATATACAAAGAGAAGTAAATATATGGTTATATTTTAATAAATCATTCAAATATTCATCTCATATATTTCCATAAGAAAAAACATACATATTATATATGTATATATGTGTAATGTATATAAATACATACACATATGTGTATACTTACACACATCTAACACCCTATATATGTTAACCCTAATCCTCACCCTGGTGCTGGGGCACTCTACTACTCTACCTTCTCCCTCTGTGCTAGGGGCTCTTTTGCTATGAACCCACTTACAAGGTGACAGGTTTCAGTCCTGGGAAGAACACGGTTATTTTTCTAGTACTCTGTCTCCCATTACACTGCCACCCTGACAGCCCAGGGGAAAATGCTTATATCTTAGCCTTTTTTGTGTCTAAGGTTTCTCTTAGGGAAGGAGTAGAAAAGTACTCAATACATAATATTAATCGGGTAGGGAACAGGTATTAATTTTCTCTACAGACACAAGAAACCAAAAAGCTTAACTCATACATGACCCAAAAGTATGCCTTGAAAGAAAGATTTAATGCAGTATTAAGTAACTTGTAACTACTATTATACTTCCTCCAAGAATTTGAGACATACTGTTCAGAGATAAAAGGTGGGAATTACGAACAAGTAGCATCTATTTCCCATGATCTCTGCACTATTCCAACAATTCTTGGAAGGTCTATACATTCTGGCACTCTATCTGTGGCTTAGGTTCACTTTCTTGTTAGGGACTATTTTCTATTTAAGAAATTCCTCCCACTACTAGTCAGATTTTACCAAAATACCCAGTATATCTCAAACCCACAAAGTTGCCTCTGAATATACACACACCCATCATACAATCTGTGTTTGGTCATCTGTACTCAGTGAAAGAACTTAAAAATCTAATCCAGAGATCTAGTCAGTTTGCCTTACAGAGCACCTGCTCAATCTGCCACATGGGAACAAGTGGCAATGGTTCCCTGCTGGGGAGAAGGGTCCTCCTTAATGCAAGATTTACTTGCTAAACCTATGTGAAAGTACAAAGAAAAAAAGAAAGCCAAAAACACACTGATGCAGCAACATTTCTCAGCCCCCACCCCCATGATGAGCAGATAGGATTTGCTACATTTTAGCAAAACTCCACATGTTTTCAGGACTGATGTACAACATGTGGTCAGCCCCAAATAAGCAGGTCAGTTTTGCATGTGTTCTCACTCTTCATGTCACACCAATCTATATCATATTATCTAGTCACATGGAATAAATTTGCCCATAAAATAATAACATCTGATATTTGCATAAATTTTACATTTTGTAAATTACTTTTGTATCCATTTTTTTCCATTGATTTTCTTAATACTCCTGTCAAATAGGGATAGTAAGACAGAACAAGTTTCATCATCCTCATGTTACATCTGTTGGCAGCCTTAACTACCAAAATGTTGGAGGAGAGGAAAAAGGGAAGAAAAGGAAGTACTGTAGAAACTTTCCCAGCATTGTTCTCAGTTACATCCTCCCCTTCTTCCTTTCTCTAATACATATCACTCCACATCCACTTTAGATAAAGATTAAAAGTCCAAGAAATTTTGTTATACTATTCTTATAAATAAATTTGAGTTTAACTCTGGCTACAAATGTGGAGCATTTGCATAAGACTCTCCTAATTGGTGGAGAGAATGATGCTTTGACATTGCATCCTTGTGGGAGGGGTGGAGCCAATATAAATACATTGGAGAGTAGAGATTTTCCTAATTCCTGGCAGCTTTCAGAAAATATTCATGGTTGCAGATTCTCTTCAGGGAGGGAGAAAACAAACTTTAAAAGGCAGATGAAAGATACGTAAGAGAAATCTTTCCATAGACAATTTGGTGATTTTTAGTTTTTCTCACTAGAGACATTGGGAGATTTCCCCCTGCATGAAATTGGGGCCTTTTCCTTTTGGATCAACTGAGGTATTTAACTCCCAATGGAAGAATGCATTCATTTTGTGAATTGTCTGCCATATTCTAACCAGTATAATGTCTCTGATTCCTTTTGAATATTTGTTAGGATAAGTGAGTTCATTCACTATGAACCATTTGCATTTTCTTTTTTGGAATAAGCACTTGGTGGAAAAGTGTCAAGCTGAAAGATATACACTTGGAGGAGGTTGACCCCTTCTAAGGAATATGATTTAAATCTAAAGAGAAAAAAATCCCTGAAATCAACCATAATTAGAGGGGCAGATAAATATAATTCTAGACTGGTATACTTGCATTTCAAGGGAGAACAGCATGGCCAGCTTCATCATTCCTTTTCTTGCTCCCTCGTTGACAGGAATCAATTTTCCCTTAGACAAAGGTAGGCAAGATTCAGAGACCCATGCCTTTTTATGTACTGTATTTATAGGAAAAAAAATGTGGATATGTAGAAGCCTCAGATTACAGCACTCTAAAAGAAAGAACTAGACTCAATAAGAGTTGTGCATTTAACTATAATTTGAACTGATTGAATAGTGGAACTCAGAAAGTAGTTAGTGCCTCGCTATCATTTTAGCAGGTCCCCAGGGAAAAACCTCACAAAGTTTTGTGCTTGGTCCTGTGTTTAATTAGTTTTCAGATGCTACAAGTTTGGGGAGATAACTAACACATTTTCATGACAGGATTCAGAAAAATTTAGAATGTTGAGCCAAATCCAAATGAAATAAAATTTATAAGGATAAATATAAAGTCCTATAATGTAGTTAAAAAAAACAGATATTTCAAATTGAGGCATGACTTGATGACAGTTTGTATGAAAAAGATAATGGAGTTTTAAAGGAATTAAATTTGAATTTGTACCAACAGTGTCATTTGGAAACAAAAATATTAATGAATTAGAAGTATAATATTCAGAACAAGGCAGGTTACTGGCCTACTGTGCTGTGCTAAGTTCTGAAAAGAAAGGTCAATGATAAACGGGAATTTTAGAAAGAGCAATGATATACTGGAGAGCGATCAGAAAGGTTTCTGAAAGGATGAAGATCATATCATTTGAAGATCTACTGAAAATATAAGGATGTTTAGCTTGAAGAAGAAAATACTTAAAAGACCATGAGAAACAAGTATAAGACTTTTCTTGCTTTGTTCTAGAATTCAGAAAGAGTAACAATGGCTGTCAGTTGACAAAAAGAAGATTTTGGCCACTTATAAGGGAAACTTTGTAACAATTCAATCTATCCACTAAAGGAAAACAATTAATTAGGAAAACAATTCTCGAAGTGTGGTTCAAGCAGCCCTAAAGGTCTCCGAAACACTTCAATGGGTGTGTGAGGCCAAAATTATTTTCATAATGATATTAAGATGTTCAATTTTAAATTTCAAATATTCATATATTCAATATAAACAAAAACTCTCGGGGTAGGGGGAAGGTTCGACATTTTTTAATGATGAAAAATATTCCTAAGATCAAAAAGTTTGGCGATCTCTGCCCAAGGAAAAAGGGGCTTTACCTTCATTTGATACCATATGGTAGTGGGATTTCTTGTGGTAGAGGTATTTTTTGTCCAGGATTGCTTGATCTCCCTTCCAGCTCTGACATTCTGTGATTAAAAAATTCTGTGATTCTCTTTATTTTTAAGAGTTGCTATATCTTCATTGGATTTGGAATTAGGAAAAACTGAGTTCGAATCCTGTCTCAAACACCTACTGTGTGATGCTGAGCAAGGTACTTCATCTCTCTTAGTCTCAGTTTTCTCATGAACAAAATTTAGGTTCACGTCATACCTTTCTCATAGTCATTTATGAGGAATACATGAGATAATGGGTATAAAGTGATTTGTAAGCCTTAAGGCACTACTTAAATGTTAGGAATGGAAACAAATTATTAATTGCAATCATAGTTGTTATTGTCTGTAACATTCACCTTGTGATCCTTTTGCCCATTTTTTCCCCTTTCATCATTCCATCCAACTCTGAGGTAAAAGAATGGTGCAAAATTATTTCCTGAGGAAGGCAATATAGAAGACAGGAGAATAAATACTCTTATTTTTATTATTTTTTTGTTCAATCTCCTAATCTTGTCTTATAATGTATCTTCTGACCCAATCCAGTTGCTGAGTATTTCTACCTCCATCACACTAACTTCAACTTATTGCCATGCTAACTTCTCTCCACATGCTGAGGGTTCCTTAGAGTAAAGGCAAGCAACTCTGAGACATCTCCAATAAAGCTTGAAATTACTTTAAAAAAACACAACACAAAAAGCTGTTTAATTCTTCTTTTTAATTAAGATTTTTTATTTTTAGTTTACAACATTCAGTTCTACTCGATTTTGAGTTCCAGATTTTCTTCCCCCACCCTGGTACTTCCCTTAGATGGCATGGAATCCAACATATCTTCTACATATAACTTTACATTGAACTTATTTACACATTAGTCAAATGGTAAAGAAGAATTATGACCAATGGAATGAATCATGAGATAAAAGAAACAAAAACAAAACAAAAAAAAAAGAATAAAAAGGAGAGCAGACAAAAACTGTTTAATTCTTAAGCATAAGATAAATATGTCTTTATTCCTGGGGGTGTGGGATAAACATGTTGAGACAAATAACATTGTCGATTACATATTAAGATTAAAAAAAAAACTCTGCTCAAACTATTCTGTGAAGTATATACTATGCGCATTATGAGCTTCATCTTATGGAATAGGATACTGAGGCTTAAAAAAAAGGTGAAGTGACTTTCTGGTCACATACCTACCTAATGTCAGATGGAGTCATTGTACTTTTTTTTCTGAAGAACATTCCAATATGGCATAGGAACTTCTATTTGCCATTGTAGCACTGCTTCTACAGCAAATTGTTTCAAGTTCTAAGCAGTCCTAGAAATGTACTTTTATTTTAAGATCATTTAAATTTGAGGTGTCTATTCTCTGACTTCTGAGACACAAGTTCAAGCAAGTATCAGAGATGACAAGTATGTTTTCTGCTCCCCAACTTTCTGTAGTATAACTTTGGCCTCGATCTTGAACATTTCCCACAAGCTCCTAAGACAACACTAACTGAAAGTAATATCCTTGATGATTCTACATATGATATTACATCCCTTTCCCTGAAAGATGTCAATATAAAGACTGTACATTATAATGATAAATATTTAGCGTTACTTGGTGGCGTTCTGGTAAAAAGGCCAAAGTGCTTTTAAAAATAAGATAACTGTTCCTTTGGAAACATTTCCTGAGTCTATTTTATTTCCATACTTATATTGTTGCTCACATCAAATTTCCTACTGAGAAAAAAAATAAAAGGTGAGATATTCTTTTTTTTTAGTTTTTTTTTAAAATTTTGTTTAATTTATTTAATATGTTTAGTTTTCAGCATTGATTTTTACAAGAGTTTGAATTGCAAATTTTCTCTCCATTTCCACCCTCCCACCCACTCCAAGGTGTCATATATTCTGGTTTCCCCATTCCCCGCTCATTCCTCCCTTCTGTCACCCCACTCCCCTCCCATCCCCCTTTCCCTTCTTCTATTGTAGGGCAAGATAAATTTCTATGCCTCATTGCCTGTGTATCTTATTTCCTAGTTGCATGCAAAAACTTTTTTTTGGTTTTGTTTTTGAACGTCTGTTTTTAAAACTTTGAGTTCCAAATTGTCTCCCCTCTTCCCTCCCAGCCCACCCTCCCTCACAAGGCAAGCAATTCAACATAGGCCACATGTCTATCATTGTGTAAAACCCTTCCACAATACTCATGTTGTAAAAGATTAGCTATGTTTTGCTCCTTCCTAATCTATCCCCCTTTATTGAATTTTCTCCCTTGAGCCTGTGCCTCCTCCCCCTGTCTGCCCTCCCTTCTACTCTACCCCCTTTTTTATCTTCTTCCTCCTTCTTTCCAGTGGGCAAGATACACAATTGAGTGTGTATGGTATTCCCCCCTCAGGTCAAATCCAATGAGAGCAAGATTTACTCATTCTTCCTCACCTGCCCCCTCTTCCCTTCCTACAGAACCACTTTTTCTTGCAACTTTTATGTGAGATAATTTGCCCCATTCTATCTCTCCCTTTCTTCCTCTCTCAATATATTCCTCTCTCCTCCCTTAATTTGATTTTATTTTTTTAGATGTCATCCCTTCATATTCAACTCAACCTGTGCCTTCTGTGTGTATATATATATATATATACATATATGTATATATATGTACATACATATATATATATACATAGATACAGACATATGTATATATATACATACATACACACACACACACATATATATAAATATATATATATATGCATATTCCTTTCAGCTACTATGATACTGAGGTCTCATGAATCATATACATATCTTCCATGTAGAAATGTAAACAAAACAGTTCAAAGTGAGTAAGTCCTTTATGATTTCTCTTTCTTGTTTACCTTTTCATGCTTCTCTTCATTCTTGTGTTTGAAAGTCAAATTTTCTATTCAGATCTGGTCTTTTCACTGAGAAAGCTTGAAAGTCCTCTATTATATTGAAAATCCATATTTTGCCTTGGAGCATGATACTCAGTTTTGCTGGGTAGGTGATTTTTGGTTTTAATCCTAGCTCCACTGACCTACAGAATATCATATTCCAAGCCCTTCGATCTCTCAATGTAGAAGCTGCTAGATCTTGGGTTATTCTGATTGTGTTTCCACAATACTCAAATTGTTTCTTTCTGGCTGCTTGCAATATTTTCTCCTTGATCTGGGAGCTCTAGAATTTGGTGACAATATTCCTA
>CM053625.1:193497005-193522296 GCA_028646595.1 Phalanger gymnotis
GATTGGCTAAAATAACAAAACAGGAAAATGATAAATGCTGGAGAGGATGTGGGAAAATTGGAACATTGTTACATTGCTGGTGGAGTTGTGAACTGATCCAGCCATTTTGGAGAGCAATTTGGAACTATGCCCAAAGGGCTATAAAAATGTTCATACCCTTTGACCCAGCAATACCACTTCTAGGGTTGTATCCCAAAGAAACCACACAAGCGGGAAAAGGACCCATATGTATAAAAATATTTATAGCGGCTCTTTTTGTGGTAGTTAAGAATTGGAAATCAAAGGGATGCCCATCAATTGGGGAATGGCTGAACAAGCTGTAGTATGTGAAGGTAATGGAATACTATTGTGCTATAAGAAATGCGGATACTAGGGACTTCATAACAACCTGGAAAAACCTACACGACATAATGCTGAGTGAGCAGGGCAGAGCCAGGAGAACATTATACGCAACCACAGAAATATGGATTCTGCAAGGACGAACCCTGACAGACTTTACTCTTCTCAGCAACACGAGGTACAAAGACAACTCCAAAGGACTCACAATGGAGAATGCTATCTATATCCAGAGAAAGAACTATGAAGTATGAATGCAGATTGAGGCACACTTCATGCTAGCCTTTTTACCCCCCCTTTTTTTTCCTTTTTCTGTCTTTTGTTTTTGTTTTTGGGCTGGTTTATTTCCTGTTTCTTCTTTCGCATGATTCATTTCATTTATCACAGTTCTTCTCCATAACTTGACTAGTGTGTTAATTAATTCAATGTGAAGTTATATGTGGAAGCTATATGGGATTCCATGCCATCTTGGGGAGGGAGGGGGGGAAAGAGGGAAGAAAATCTGGAACTCAAAATTATGTAGAACCGAGTGTTGTAAACTAAAAATAAAAAAATGGTATAAAATTAAAAAAAATAAAAAAGTGGCTAGTTCTCATTTCCTAGAGCATCAACATTAATGTATATATATATGTACATGTATATGTACATATATATATATATACATATATACTGGAAAAATCTTTAGAAAGATAAATTCTCTTTGCAAAACAGAGATATTAAGTATCCATCCCACCAAAACTCATTGAAAACTCCTTTATTAGATACAATACCTGAAGTAAAATCATCTATATGCAAATCATATGTGTTTAATTTAATTTTTCTTTCTCAGAACTATCTTTTCAAAAAAAGAAATACTTGTTCTTTCAATCTTATGACATTTGCCAAATGGTCTTCTCACACCAGAAGAGGACCAAAGAGTTCATCTTCTTTCAATGACTAAAGAAAAAAACATATGGAGTTTCAAAAGAATGAGAAGTGATTAGACCATGTACATGGAATTTACATAACTGTTTGCGAAAATTTACATCAGAGGAAAATGTTTGAGAGCTCTACTAGGTAGCTGATATGGAAGCAGATTGAGATTCCTAAGACATTCATACCAAATGATTTAGGTAAAACAAGAAATAATTGTTAAAAAATTAAAAATAATCAAAATACATTAAATTTAGCTACAGTATGACTTTCCAAAGGAATTCAATTCAATTCAAATTGTCAAGCTTTTATTTAATATGTATTAACTTCACAGTATTAAATATGTAAAGAAAAAATCAACTCAGTCCTTCCCTCAACATCTTTATAGTTCTACTGGGGAAAATATGTATAAAAATAAACAAATACAGTACACATACACACATAGTCTTGGAAGAGGTACACAGTAAATTTTTAGCAAGGAAGAAAAATAGGGACTGCGTTTGAAACAAAATTTATCACAGACTCACAGATTATGTTGGGATATTGGCAATTATGTAACACTTAAAAATTAAAGCAGGGACACTTATTTTTGAAAGAACAGAGGAAATAACAAAAAGCAAGTTTTCACTCGTCAAATGTGACAAGGAGAGAAAAAGCTGAATCTACTAAATCACATAGCTGGTGATCATTTTAAGTTTTATAATTTATAGATTCTCTTCAAACAATTCTGTGACCACTTTCAAAAGCAATAAATTCAAGAGGCATCATGAAAATGAAATACTAACCATTGCAATCAAGTCAAATATAAATGTTATTTAATTATTGAGGACTTTTTAAGATTAAGAAGGTGTAGTTTATTTTAAAATGGATCATTCTTTATACTGAATATTTTAGCTTAGTTGATTAAAAATGACAGAACACAATGCTATAGAGAATAATTGTCTATAAATTCTCTTCTCATAATTATAATCTTGAGAAATGTGATATTTTAGGTTCACCAAAAGAGTGAAAAACATTGTTACATAGTATTGTCATAGATTAGTACATGGATAGATTGGTATAGGTTTTTTTTTCATTTATTTATTCATGTTTTTAGGCCTTACAATGAGCTAAGCCCTATGCTTAGGACTTGGGTTACAATACAAACAAGACAGGTTCAATCCTCAAGGAACTTATATTCTAACGGAAGAAAACAAGTCATAAAGGGAAGGTTGAGGAGGGAGGAAAGAACAGATACCCAATAGCATGGTTCGGAGCTGGTGGCAAAAAGTGAGGTACAGGACTGCGTCCTGGAAAAATAAGATGAAAGTTCATTTGTTAGAGGCCGGGGTGTCTCTATGAATGGGCATATGTAGGAAATCCTCTTGTAGTAAATCATGGTAACAAATATCTCTTGATATTTGGATGGATCTGTGAGCACATCGGTGTGGGTACTCCCTATTCCCATACAGAATACAGCCCATCCATGCCTTCTTATCTTCTGTGATCCTTGTTTCCATCAAGAAATCTTCCATAGCCAACCTAAATAGTGCCCTGGAGAACATCCCCTTGGCCTTTCAATATTTTGTGAGCATACAAGTATGCAGCAATCATTCTGTTCATTTATTAATCCTCCTTTTATCACATGACTGATTTACTCCCTTTCTTGACATGCAAGTCCTTGACAAGCTGGAAAGCATCTGAGTGATGGTAATCAGTATGATGTGGGGCTTTGAGAACATTTTAAAAATGATTGTTTGAATGATATTTTTTTCTTTTCTGAAAAGACTTTGAATTGACGTGATAGTTCTTTCCAAGTATATACTGTATTGTCATGTGGAAGAGGAATTAGTCTTATTTTTTCTTTATGTCAAAGGAGAGAGAGCTAGTATCAATGTGAGGAAGGCAGATTTAGAGAGATTTCATCTCCATATAAGGAAAAAAAATCACCCACATGTCAATTAACAATTAAGTCTGTCCCAAGGTGTAATGGGTTGCAATGAGAGACAACTAGTTTTCCCTGGACTAGATGTCTTTAAAATGAAGGATGAATTGGCAACTAGTGTAAATGTTGTTGAAAAAATGCATTCTTGATCTTTCACAGGTCGGGCAAGATGACCTCTGGGCTTCCAACTCCATTGTACTGTAATTTTGTTGCATGCCTTTTATGCTACTTCATATGTGCAAGCAAATTTTGATAATATGCTTCAGCATACTTAGATGAATTATTGATGGATCTAGTGATCATGTAGTAGCATGACAACAGAAGTTGTATGGAAAAGATAAATCTTCATAGTATGGAGCATTTTGTAATTATTGAGACTGTTGAGCATTTTCCCAATGAAATTTGATTTGCCTTTGTGATTCTTTTTACTTCTGGTTCAGTTTATTGTCCATTTGTAGTATTTTCCTAAGATACATGCAATGAAGGATTTTCTCTTCATTTATCTCTTAATATTTTCAGTGAATATAAAACATATAGACTTGATATTTCATTTCAGCTTGTAAAATAGACAAGATCCTGTTCATACAACATTAATGGATTCAAGGACTATAAGAGAAAACTTGGGATGCAATGGAAAGCAGCTTGCTAATTATATGCCCTGCCACCCTTCAATCAACTAATTAACAGTCATTCATTCAGAGCCCAGTTCAAAGTACTAAGCTTATATTTTGGGATCTAAGAACAAAAATTAAACTATTTTGGCCCTCAAATAACTTACATTTTAGCTCATTTATCTAACCTTCAGTTTCCTCATCTGCAAAATAAGATCATTGGACTAGAAGATCTCTAGTATTCCTCCCACTCCTGATAGAATATGATTCTATGAGGTGAAAAGGAAACAGGTTTCTAATGAGTACTGACTGATGGGAATGAACCTCTAATCTTAACTTTTTGGGTAAAATTCTCATAAATATCTGTGTATCTCATAAGTACTTGTGAATAATACGTACACTGCATCTACAAAGAAATAGTAGGGGGTAGTCAGATATCTTTTGTTCCAAGGGTAGGGAGGTCACTTAGAAACAATGACGCTGCTTTCAGAGGAAACAATTGTTGCTTGCTTGTTTGTTTGTTTTGAGAATGAGTCCCTGTAAAGAATGAGGATACAATTTTACATCACATCCCTACATGCTTCATAGTTGTGAAGGCTAAGGTTGCAACTTGGGCATAGAGGGCACAGCTGCTAAGTCCACATGTTTAAGTCCCAACAGTGCTTTTACAAAATCATCTGGTCTTATAATGAAGAGCTACTCTGATAACATCTTCTACAGCTACTAAGCAGCTGCAGTTTGTAGTTATTAAATGTTGTCACAAAATTACAGAATTTGAAATGTGCAAGAGATTTCACTCTTCATACACAAAAAAAACCATCCACACTGCAACCTACTCACAGGAAGCTTCTGTTGAAAAACTCCAAGAAAGGCAAAACCCATCACCTCTCTAGGCAGCCTATTCCACCTTTGGGCAGATGTAATTATTAGGATATTTTTTTTTCTTGACATCAAGATTAAGTTGTCCTCTTTGCAATTTATACCTGTTACTCCTGGTTCTGCCTTCTGGGGCCAATGGGGAAAAAACAAGCAAACACAAAAACCAGCTAATCCTTCTTCCACATGATAGACTTTGAAAACTCAAAGGCAGCAATCACATTCTCCCTGAGTCTTCTCTATGCTAGGATAAATATGACCAGTTCTTTCAACCGATCCTCCTATGATGTGGATTTGAGAACATTCACCATTCTGGTCGCAATAATCAGGGTACTTATGTAGATACAAAGATGCCCTAAGGGTTGAGTTGCCTTTTCCTTGTTTATCCTCTAACCTGGAGATACCCTAAAGTTTCTTGATACAGAAGTACCCTAAGGAGAGTTGCTCTCTCCCTGGTGCCCTAATGTCTCCTTTATTTATCTTAAAATACCACCAAACTTCCCCTTACTCTGGACCATGGCATTCCTTCTCTCCTCCCACCCTGGGTCATTAAATTTCTCATTGCCTCCCTTTTCCTGTCCTTGTAAAAATAAGCTTCTGTCTCTTGGTAAATTGCTAGTCCTGGTTAGTCCTTCTTCCAGGGCTAGCCTGCTGCTTTTGTGTCAATAAAGCTCTCAATGGCTACAGAGGTCTAAGTGAATTTTTTCACATTTGATAAACCAGCTGTCCCAACTCTTAGCTTGTCATCAGTACCTTCCAGATTGCTGCTACTATTTTTCTACCATGGCTCTGAGAACTGAATGCAATACACTAAATGAGTTTTGCTGATAACGAGGTACAGTATGACTGGACATTCCCTAGTCCAGGAAACTACATGTCTCCTAACAACCTAATCTGAACCAAAGTCTGAAAGAATTTTTTTTTCCTACCTTTGCACTCTCCCAACTCATGTTGAGTTTGGAGTTTGCATACTGACCTTCCAGTCCACTAAACTACCAAATGAGATAATCTTGGTAAAGCACTTTGCAAACCTTAAGGATATAGATAGATAGATAGATAGATAGATAGATAGATAGATAGATAGATAGATAGATAGATATACATATATATATATATTTGTGCTAGATTATTATTATTTTACACTATTTTTTCAAAACAAGGATGATTTCTTCATCTTGTCTACACTTGTGAAGTTCTTTTTTCACACCCATGTTAGATTTACATTCATCTGCATAAAAGTCCATCATTTTACAGTTATCTCTTATTGAATTTAAGATTTAGCCAAAAGCTTTATCTTGTCAGCAATGTTTGGGATCTTATTTCCATTAGCCTGTATATTAGTTATTAGCCCCCCTATCTTTTTGTCAGCTGCAAATTTGTCACCACATCATCTATACATTTATCTGTTATTAAACAAAATGTTAAACATCACAGGACCACATACATATTCCTGAGTTACTCCCCTGGAGACATTCTGGCACACTGATATTAAATCATCAACAAATATTCTTTAAGTTGAGTACTGAATCTATCTAATTATATGATCATATAGTCCACATTTCTCCAAATGGTTACTATGAGAGATTTTGTCAAAAGCTTTATTAAAGATATTATAAGCAAACTGGGAGAGCAAGGCTTAGTTTACCTGTCACATTTAGGGAGAATGGAAGAATTTATGACCAAACAAGAAATAGAGAAGATTATGAAATGCAAAATGGATAATTTTGATTACATTAAATTAAAAAGCTTTGCACAAATAAAGCTAATGAAACCAAGATCAGGAGGGAAGGAGAAAATTGGGAAAGAATTTTTACAACCAGTGTCTCTGATAAAGACTTCACTTATAAAATATATAGAGAACTGAGTCAAATTTATGAGAATAAAACTCATATCCCAACTGATAAATGGTCAAAGATATGAACAGGTAGTTTCCAAATGAAGAAATTAAAGTTATCTAAAGTCATAAGAAAAAATGCTCTAATTCACTATTGATTAGAGAAATGCAAACCAAAACAACAGAGATACCACATCACACCTGTTAGATTGGCTAACATGACAAAACAGAAAAATGACAAATGCTAGAGAAGATGTCAGAAAATTGGAATGCTAAGGCATTATTAGTTGAGTTGTAAACTGATCCAACCATTCTAGAGAGCAATCTGGAACTATGCCCAAAGGGCTATAAAATGTGCATACCCTTTGACCTGGCAATAACACTTCTATACCCCAAAGAGATCATTCACATGGGAAAAAAGACCTACATGTACAAAAATATTGATAGCAGCTCTTTTTGTGGTAGCAAAGAATGAAAAATTGAGAGGATACCCATTAGTTGGGGAATGGCTGAAAAGTTCTGTTATGTGAATGTTATGCAATACTATTGTGCTATAAGAAACCACGAGCAGAAAAACCTGAAAAGACTTATATGAACTGATGCCGGGCAGAACCAGGAGAACGTTGTACACAGTAACAGCCACATTGTGCAATGATTAACTCTGATAGATTTATCTCTTCTCAGCAAAGCAAGGATCTAAGACAACTCCAAAAGATTTATAATGAAAAATGTTGTCCACATCCAGAAAAAGAACTATGGAGTCTGAATGCAGATTGAAACAATTTATTTGCTCTCTCTCTCTCTCTCTCTCTCTCTCTCTCTCTCTCTCTCTCTCCCCCTCCCTCTCCCTCTTTCTCTCTCTCTCTTTTGTTTGTTTCTTCTTTCTCATGGTTTCTCCTATTGGTTCTAATCTTTTTTTCACAACATGACTAATGTGAAAATAGTTTTAATCTGAATGTATACGTAGAACCTATATCAAATTACACACCATTTTGGGGTGAGGGAAGTGGAAAGTTGGGGAGAAAATTTGGAACTCAAAATCTTATGGAAGTAAGTGTTAAAAACAAAAATAAATATTTTTTTTTCAAAAGCTCTCTTAAAATCTATGTAAGCTATGCCCACAATATTATTCTCATCTACTAGCTTAGCAATGTTTTTATAAAGGGAAAGGATATGTTCTTGATGAAATCATGCTTACTTTTCTAATCATTTCTCTCTCTAGATCATCACCAATTACATCTTTAACTATATGTTGAGGACTATTCCCATGAATTGGAAGTCTTCTCCTCTCATATAGTTTGTTGATACTTCTCTTCCTTTTTTGAACATTGTTTTCCAAGGTCTTTCAGATATCACTGCTTTGGGCTCAATAGTCATATTTGCCAGTTCTTTCAGGATCCAACAAGATAGGTCATTTGGTCTAAGGGATTGAGTAGGTACTCCCTTTATATCTTCTCACTTACCATTACCTGCTGGTATTCTGCCTAAAGGAATATAAATTTTGACTGCTGAAATCTCACAAAATATATTGGGGTATATGGGCTAGATTTCTTCTTTTAAGGACCAAGACTTAAGCTAAATCTCTCTGACTCTCATCTCTTGACCAACAATAGATCACAGCCCATGTGGCTCAGAGTGAATGTAAGTAGAAATTGTTTCAGTTTTGGCCAGAAACCCTGAGGGTGCTCCCCTCCCAGATTTTTTTGACTAGGTAAAAGATGACATTTCTTGTCCCATTTCTTACCTAGCCTTAATCACTGAATGGGCATTGCCTCAGATGAACTGAAACCTGGGAAAGACATTAGCTTAAAAAGGCCAAGGTGTCCTACTGCATCCAGGACCATCTCTTCTCATCTTGATCTATATCTTTTCATCAGAACCAGATGACTCAGGAGGAGAGAGTGAGGCTGGTGACTTTGCACAGACCTGCCTCACTTAAATTCAATTAAGTGCAAGGCATGACATCACCCTCCCATTGTCAAGGTCTTATTGAAAGACGAACAACAACCACAACTTATCTTGGATATCAAATCTTTGTGAGTAATTTTTCTTTTTTCCCAATGTGTACAGGTCTCAGAAAACTGAAGCAAAAAAAAAAAGAAGAA
Organism: Phalanger gymnotis; assembly: GCA_028646595.1. Taxonomy (NCBI): domain Eukaryota; kingdom Metazoa; phylum Chordata; class Mammalia; order Diprotodontia; family Phalangeridae; genus Phalanger; species Phalanger gymnotis. The sequence goes on from CM053625.1 coordinate 193,505,604, forward strand.
GAAGCAGGCCTCCTTTCTCTCTTTTGGTAGGAGTCCTTGATCCATCTGCCTTAAGAAAGGAGCTTATCCCTACCTTGAACATCATTTTTTCTGCCATCATAGCTTTGAAAAAAAATTGTGTGGTACTTAGTTTCCTTTGCTACCATAAGCTCATGTTAATGTTTAATACTCCTAATAATATGTTTACAATACAGTTCTGTATTCTTATGCTCATCCTCCTGTACCTTGCCTTGCTTCCATATTCTGCACCAGTCATCTAAAAATTTAAAGAATTGCTGAGTTCCCTGTATTTCAACATGGATCTAAACATATATTCCAATTTACTCCTCACTATGATTGAAATTTGTTCCTTTTTGTCCTCAAAATTTCACTCTTGAGTATCTCCTGTATTTCTAGGCTGAATTCACTTATAATATTTTATTCATGTGATCCTACTTATCTTTCTTCTGAACCCTTTGAATTCTGCCTTGACTTAAATCTAAAGTGCATGTTAGACTATTCACAAATTTCCTATCATTTCTATTTCTAATGCCAAAGGTTAGGAACTGCCCAGGGTGTGGGATGGGGAAGGGGGAACAATTATTAGAACATTTGAGCACATTAATATTTTGAGACATTTCATTTGTAAAAACATTTAGGGCATTTCATTGCTCTATCAATGATGCAATCATTTACTTTTATTGTTGAAGTATTTTGAGATTTTTCTCTTGTTTTGGATATGGACATAACTTAATTTTTTTCCTATGATTTAAAATAATATTTTATTTTCCTTGGCATTTCTATAGCTTTAACATAATCTTTATTGACATATTTTAAAAACCATCTAGATTTGCAGCAACAACAGTTAAGAGAAAAAATAAAGAAGTGAGAACAAACCAACAAAATCAATGTATATATTGATTTAAAAAATCACACTGTATCCAACTTTCCAAACCCCAAAGCTCCCATCTCTGCAAAGGGTTTGTCAGGGGTGTTTCATCATATCTCTTATTGTTCCTAGGATTATTCTGCATAATTTTACATTTATCTTCAATTATTTTATGGATGATTTTTTAATTTACATTTTGTACTATATTGTCATATTATTTATGTGACACTACTTATTTTGTTTTGTAACATTTCATGTAAATCGATGTTTCTCTGTATTCACAATAATCATAGATTTTGTAGTAAAGTAATATTCAATTACATTTATGCACTACAGTTTGATCATGTGTTGTTGTTCAGTCATTCAGTCACCTTTAACTCTTTGTGATCCTATGGACAATAGCACAATGATACTATCCATGTTTTTGGGGGGGATCTGAGGTGGGGAGGGGGCATAAAGATAGTAAAGTGGTTTGCCATTTCCTTCTCCAGTGGATTGAAGCAAACAGAGGTTAAGTGACTTGTCCAGGATCACACAGCTAGTAAGTGTCAGAGGCAGGATTTGAATTTAGGTCTTCCTGATGCTAGGCTAAGTGCTCTATCTCCTGAGCCATCTAGATGACTCACAATTTGTCTAACCATTCCCTAATAAATAGTCATCTATTTTGTTTCCAATTCTTTGCTACTACCAAAAGTTCTATCGCAAAAATTTTGTTGTATTCAGAACCTTTCTTTGTGTTATTACCTTCTTGGGGTATATGCTTCTCCATGGAATCTCTGGGACAAAAGATACAGATCTTATAATCTCTATATATGAAGAATCCCCAAATGCATTCCCAGAATTGTGTACTAATTCTTATCTTCACCTACAATCATTGCTGTGGCTGTCTTTCCACAACTGTTCTAACTCTGCAGATGACTACTCTTACACTCTTGTAATCCTTGACAATTTCTGGGTTTAAGATGAAATGTTAGCATTATTTTAATATACTGTTCTCATTCTATTAGTGATTTGTAGCATTCTTTCATATTGTTCTTAAAAGTTTGCAGGTCTTTTGAAAACCATTCATATTTTTGATCACATATATTGGGAGAATGGCTTTTGGTTTTATATATATATATATATATATATATATTTATTTTTTAGTTATCTACATAATTTAGATATGAAACCCTGTCTGAGAATATATATATGTATACATATATATAAATATACATATATATACACATTTACTTATATTCATTATATATATATATACACACATATATGTGTATATATAATAGATATTTCAAGTTGATGGATTCCTTTCTTATTCTATATGCATTAATTTTGTTTTTGCAAATGATTTTCAATTTCAAGTAGTCAGAATAATCTATTGATTTTGTAATTACCTCTGTCATTTGTTTGGGTAAAAAGTCTTCTACTCAAAGGTGTAATAGGTATGTGAAATTATTTTCTTATACTTTGTAATTGATATTTAATAATTATTTACATAATAATAATAATTTATTTAATAATAATATGTGTTCTTTTAACATTAGTGTTTTTTTCTTCCCCTTCTTTCAGATTCTTCTTCATTTTAATGTGTTTGTATTCCAAACTGTTCCTCTTTCATTTCTTTCAACAGACTCATTTTCAAGTTATTCAATCTTTTTTTTTTCTATTTTTTTTTCCATTCATGCCACAAATTCTGCCAGATGGTAGAATTTTGTCATTCTCTCCTATCTTTTCCCAAGAACCTAATTTCTTTCTTGAAATATTCTGGAATGAACTTTTGAAATTCCATAATCTCTTTTAAATCTACAATGTTCTTTATTTACTCAGATGTTGCTTTGGTTTTCTTTGTTTTGCAGTATTTGTTTATATGGTTGTATAGTCTTTCAGATGTTCTACTATTTATCTTCTCTTCTAGTTTTAGTATCTCATTTATCTCCTTGTACTCTATGTTTTTAATTCAATTTTCTTCCTCTTGAAATCTTCGGTGATTTTGGACTTTTTTTCTTATATTCTCTTGTCACTTATTTTCTTACTCTTACCTCTTTGATTAGAGGGTGTTTGCATAGTCCAGGTCCCAATGCTATCTCAATCTCTTCTCAGGTTGGGCAATTTACTTATCTTTGGTCAAGGTCCCTAAACCAAAGAGTTTCTGAAAAATCAGGACTCACCTAAGTTAGATTTCTCTCTATTTTCCTTTAGTCTCAGTATAGAGAAAACAAAACAAACAAACAAAAAACACTGCCCACCTTTGCAGATTTCTTTATTCCTTAGTTTTCTGCCTAGGCTGTGTTAACATTTGCGTTTTTTCCCCAGCCTAAAGGGAAAAATAACCTTCACCCATAACAAAACTCATTCACATAGTTGAAAAGAGTTGATGACCATTGTTTGTTGCAACAGGATGATAGAGGAAGGACAAACATAAAGTATGTCAACAGAAACTAAAACAAAAGGGAAATGAAGAAAATGAAAGAAAAGAAAAAGCCTATTGACTGGGTTGCATGCCTTTCTGGAAGATTGAGGAAATTGGGTAAGGTGTGGAAAAGTTTTAGTTTTGACATTCTCCACTGTTAATCCAAGAGCCTGTCACTTCGTTGGGTTCCTTCCTTTCTTATCCCATACATTCAGTTGTAAATGCTCTACTTCCAACACATAATTCCTATTTCAAGTTTTTGGCAGGGCCAGTATGGACTGGAAAAATATTCAATCCTTCATCTCTTTGAACACATTACACATAAGTCTTTATTTTTCTTCCTGTTCTTATATCTCCCTAAATCCTCCCATCAGAAAGTAATCTCTCTTCCCTCAAACTTTCTTATAGCATTTTTTTCCTTAATTTCCCATTAGTCCTCATCATTATTCCTACTTTATATCACGCTTACTTGTATACATATCATAGTTCTCTAATAGACAATAATAATATATTTAGTGTGTTTTACCTTGAAAATCAACTCTTTTTTCACAATGACACTGTAAGTTATTTAGTGCCATTATTGTATTATCATACCAATGTTACAGATGAGGAAATTGCCTCAGAGAGATTAAATGACTTAAATAGGCCATATAGGTAGGAAGTGTTTGGACAACTCCTCATAACCAGGTTAATTTTGACTCTTAAGAATAGTACTCTTTCCATGATTCAAAGCTTTTTCTCTAATACTGGAAAGCCTTTGAGAGTAGGAGTTAATTTTTTTCTCTTTAAATCTCAAGTGACAAGAACTCTATTTTGCACATGGTATGTACCTAATTAAAGGTAGTTGGCTTGACAAAAAATGTAGAAACATGAAGTTAACATGCTATCTCCATCCCAGAATACAAAGAACTCTTCAGCAATGGAATTCATTAATTCACTAAATAGCAAGTAGATGAAGGAAAGTTTCTGAGTCTGAAAAGGTGAAAGCAGAATCTATGTTTGACTCATTACATCCCAAGTAAATGTACTGGAAGAATCTGTCTTAAGATTTAATAAGTTTGTATTCATAAGTCCCTTTCTTTTTTTGTCTTTTAAACTCACCCAGTTTTTCTCTGTATGGGGCCTTGCTGGCTTCATATTCTAAAGACAAGAAGCCCTTAGGCCAAAAATTGTTTTCCTTAGTTTAATATAATTTCATCTTTTATAAAGGTGGATACTCACTGAAAGTATATTAAGTTTTACTGATCATAGACAAGACAGAATCTATAAGAAACATTAGCTACTAAGATTGTGTCTTCACCAAACTGGTTATTCTGACACACATTCTGATGGGGAGGAATTAAAATAAGGAACTCTATTAAAACTTCAATATGGTTTGTTTGGTAATAAATTTACCTAAATATAGCCATCACTTTACATGTGAAAAGCAAAGTGAAAAGAGAACTAGATTTTGTATAAGAAGGAACTACTTCAAATCATAGCTTTGCTATTTGGTCCTTGCAATACCTGGACTCATAATGTCTTAACATCTCTGGTCCTCAATTCCATATCTAAAAATTAGAACAATCCTTTCTAGTTCTAAATCATAGTATCATATTTGTAGGGCTACATTAACATCTGAAGTTCATCTGGTTCAATACCCTTTTTTGCAGATAAGTAAACTGTGGCCTAGAGAGTTTAGGTGATTTTTCCAAGATCCTGCAAGTAGTAAATGGCGGAGCTAGGGTTCCAACTGACAGATGATAAAATCAGAATTTTTCCTATTATATAATTCTATAATAAAACATCATCCTAATATCAATAAAATGTATTGCCTACCCATATATGAATGTTAATTTAACAATATTGGAAATTTGATGTGCAAACTGAGTTTTAAAACAAATATGGGTAAAACTTAAACTTATCAAAATCAATTCTATTTTAAATATTATCTCCTGAGGAGCAAGTATATTTATTACATTCCCTTCTGTCCCATGAAAGAGGAGCACAGAGGAAGGAAGCCTGAGCCATCTTATTTACTTGATTATTTACATATTTATTCACTCAAGTAATTTGGGCAAAAGCATTTTACTTTTTCACAGCTTATTGTCTCACATTTCTATAGCTCATTACCCTTTATGAAATATTTTCTCATGAAAACCTGGTAGGCAGTGCAAATATCATTATCCCCATTTTATAAGTGATGGTTCAAATGATGAGACGTAGAGAAGCCAAATGTCTTATTTAAGTTCATGTAGATAGTAAGTAAGAGAGCCTGAATTTTAACCAAATCTGAACCCAGAAACAGTATTATCCACTATCCTTGCCCTGACTTAGAATTAAAGACTCTAAAAGTGAATAGCTGACTAATAAGCTGGTATCTAAGGAGGGAATTTATATTTGTCAATTACTGTTTATAATCTAGGGTTTGTATATTCCTGGCCAGAGATAGAATACAACTAACAGAGGCTGGTTAGAATGTAATTTCCAGGTTTCTTTCAAATTTGATCTCATAAGTTTTACTGACATTTGGTGGTATAATACTGATGAAGGCACTATGGTTTTGATGGATATAATTCACTAAAAGAAATAATAGGTAACGTTTAATTGGATAACATATTATACATATTATGAAGGGGAAAATGTCTAGAACCAGAGTCAAGGCAGTGGGAACAGACAAGATTATGGACTGTTTGGGTTAAGGTCAAAGAAAGAAGAAATAGGTAACTTAGTCAATGGATTATATTACAGTCCAACTGGAGAGAAAGGAACTATATAGAAGAGTTTGGGAAATCACAAGTCTGACAGCCATTAAATAATAGTGATAGGGAAATTTATTACGTAAATATTTATCAGAGCAAGCTTTCTTCCAGAAATACAGTAGCCAATAATTTCTTGCTTTGCCTTAGTGATAATTTCATTATTGGAAAAAGTAAAGAATCAACAAATTAAAAGCCTGTTCTTCATCTGATTCTCACTATTTGAGGGAAATTGGCAGCAGAGGTGGAAATCATAGAAAATTTGGAGGATGGGAGAGAAGGGTAGGAAGAACTGACCATTCTATTCCAAAGATTGATAGAGATGAAATCTTTGCATAGTCTGTCCTGGAACTTAGACTTTGGGAAAGCAGATTTCAAAGCACTGAAAGGAAATATCTTATGAAGTAAAATAATATAGGAAAAATAGAACCAGAAGGGATGGGGAATACTTGAGTGAAACACAATATTCATAAAAAGAAATAGTGCCAATGAGGAGGAAAATGGGATGTCTGAACAGATTGATGTGGATGCACAGTGGACTCATAGATTTAAAAATGAAAGGGACAGAGTTGGAAGGAAGAAAAGGTAATAGCTTTTTTCCATTTAAAAACTTTTACTTCTCTCTATCCCTGTATGGGAGCAGAATCAATGTGAGATTTAGTCCCCTAATAACAGAGCATTCAAATGCATTTTATTATTAATTTGTCATTTAAATAAAAACAATCTCTACAGTTTCCTTGCCTTTGCTAAGCACAACAACAAAACACCGATGGGACCTTTTGAGGAAAGGTCATTAATTTGTCTCCTTATCACCCTTATTATCAAACATAACATCACTGCCTATGACCAAAGAAAGATTTCATTTTTTACACTCATTCCAGTGTCTCACAACTTTTATTGTCTCTCTTCTATCCCAATTCCCAACTATTGTATTGATATCATCTAAATAAATTACTGTGGACTATTTGGCCTTCATCAAATATATATAGAAAAACACATATATAATTAGCAAAGAAAATAAGAATGTAGCATAGTCCTATAAAAAATAAGGTCAGAAGTACAAAAGCTCAGAGTGTGCTGAATCTGACTAGTAAAGAAAGCTAAAGAACACAACTTTTTTCTTTTTACTGAAATATATCTTGGGAGAAAATATTGGGCCAACAAAATTATACAACCTTTTGTTATGGTGGCTAGACTCAGGAAACATATGAAAAGAAAGAAGACAGAACTACTCAAACCTTCTTTTATTATTGTTTTCTCAACAAAAGAAAATGGCCTCTATACTAGAAATAACAGGATAGAAATGCATGATGGACAGTTTATATCCAAGATAAAGATAATTGAAAAGAAATTAAGAAATAATTTAACTAGTCACATTTAATTCAAAGCATATGGCCCTAATAATAATTATAATAATAGAAGCTAACATTTACATAATGCTTAGTATATGCTAGGCACCATGCTAAGCCCTTTGCAAATACCTCATTTGATCTTCACAACAACCGTGGGAGGCAAGTGCTACTATTATCTCCATTTTATAGATGAGGAAACTAAGGCAAACAAAGATTAAATTATTTTCCCAGGGTAAGTTTAAATTACTTTCCCAGGGTCACACAGCTAGTAAGCATCTGAGATCTTATTCAAACTTTGGCATTCCTGACTCCAGACCCAGTGTTCTATCCACTGTGTCACTTACCTCTATTCTTGTTCTTGATTTTGTGACCATGTTCTTAACTCCTGAATAATTCACAGCTGTGATAATTGATACAATATCAGTTAATCTAAGGGACTGTGGACACTAGGAGAGGTAATACTATTGGAGAAGGAAAAATGTCCCAATTTTCAAAAAAGTAAATGGATCATAGACCGCCAGTTACAGGCCAGCGAGTATGACTGGTTCCTGTGAAAATTCTAGAACCAATCTTTAAAGAGATAGCTAGTGAACTTCTAAAGATGTTAAGTAGAAATTTCAAAGAAGTATCATGGTTTGACCAAGAAGAGGTCATGCCAGATACTTGAAATATGGTGGGATAGGGGAAAACAGTATAGACTGGCTTTCCTTCACAATGACTACAACAAAGACCTAGAAAGAGCCAGACCAAGCTGTGAAATCCAAAGAAAACACAGTGTCATTTTTTTCATCCCAGGTCAGCATAGGGAGAAAGGTAGATGTCTTATGGGAATGAGTCTAGCTAGCAGGGTAATATGCCTTTGGCATGGGAATTGAATCTGGGACTAAAGTTATATGCTAGAGTAAGAAACAGTTGCAGATCTGGCAGGAATGAGTCGGACTATGCAATTGTGCAGGGAATAGGAACAGAGGGCCAACTAGCCAATTTGTCACTCATGGGAGGTGTGTCAAAACACATTCTGGACTGGAGAGGACTGACACCTAGGGGCAGCAATGATAGCTACCTACTGTGAAAGGAATAGTTGTGAGCCTGAGGCTTTATTCAGGATAAGCAGCATAAACAGAAGCAAGCAGCAGGTGTGTGTGTGTGTGTGTGTGTGTGTCTAAATGTCTCTGACTCCAAAGCATGGTCACATATTTAGTCCTTAAAATTGTCTGAGGCTTGCGGCTGATTAATTATGGCAAAGGGGGCAGACCAAAGGAAAGGCTGCCATTCTGCAACGCTTGATGATCCTAAAAGAAGAATGTAAAGAGAGAGGAAGAAGAATACACTGAAGGTGGAAAAGGGTGAAGAAAGATGGAGGCATACTTTCTCACATAGTCAGAGTGTACATGTACTAAAAAGGTGGAAGGGGAGGAGAAGCAGGCAACTCACTATCCTTTGAACTGATGAAATTAGAGAAGAATACCTTCACAGATGGTTAGAGACATATATTTCACTCAACAGGGATCGGAAGATCCAGCCAAAGCAATACTAAAAGGAAAATTTATATCTTTAAATGTATTCATCAATAAAAGAATGAAAGAACAGATAAATAAATTGGGCATGCAACTAAAACAAAACAAAACAAGAAAACCTACAAATTTAAAACTCCCAGTTAAATATCAGAATATGAATCCTGATAATCAACAAAGAGATTTAATGAAATTTGAGGTAAAAAACTGAATTAGTAAATAAACCTGGGATTTTTAAAATAAGATTAAAACAATAGATAATTTAATTTTTAAAAAAGAAAGAAAAACAAATTACCAGTATCAAAAATTAAAAAGTGAGCACACATCCTATGAAGACAAAAATAAGTTCCTTTTTTTCTATTTCTTTTTGAGGGGGGAAAGCAAGACAAATGAGATTAAGTGACTTGCCCAAGGTCACACAACTAGTAAGTGTGTCAAGTATCTGAGGCTGCATTTGAACTCAGGTCCTCCTGACTCCAGGGCTGGTGCTCTACTTACTGTACCACCCAGCTTCCCCCAGAAATAAGTTCTTAGAAATTCTATGACAATAAAACTTATGATCTAAATTACCTGAATTATATGACAATGAAACTTACAATCTAAATTAACTGGTCGAATATAGATAAAAATATAAAATGCCTAGATTAACAGAACAAGAAATAGAGAGGGTCCTGCTACATTTATTCTATTACATAAAAATGGACTTATATATAAACCAGGGATAGTCAAAAGAAAGAAAACTACTAATATCCCTAATTAATATTGATTACATATTTTTAAATAAATTATAAGCAACGATACTACAGCAAAATGTCACCAAAATTACAGTATCACAATATTAAATATATATCAAATATGCTGGGCTTGTTCAATTAGGAAAATTATAAATATAATTGACCATATTAATAAAAAGAAAAACAAAAATCAAATATTGTATCAATAGATGCAGAAGAATATTCTGATGTTGCAAAATCCATTTCTTCTTATAGGACTCAAAGTATAAGAATAAATAGATCTTTCTATCACATGATAGGTAGTATCTGTCTAAATCTGAATGCCGACATTCTCTGTAAAAAAAGATAAACTAGAGGGCTACTCAACAGATCGGGAGCAAAGCAACGGTTTTATTTTCACCATTACTTTTTGACATAGGCTATACATACTAAATATAATGACCAGCAACACAAAATATATTAAGAGAATAATAATAGCAAAGAGAAAACACAATCATTGCTTTTTGGGGATGATATGATGATTTACTTAAAATTAGAAAAGAAATAACAGCAAAATTAATTGAAGCAACTACTTAGGCAAAGTTGCAGGATATTAAATAAATCCATATATATATGAAAATTTATGATATATTTGTTGTTGCCCAGTTGTTTTCCAGTTGTGTCTGACTCTTTGCAAGCTCTTTTGGGTTTTTCTTGTCAAAGCTACTGGAGAGGTTTGCCATTTCCTTCTTTAGCTCATTTTAAAAGATAAAGAAACAGAGTCGAATGACTTGCCCAGGATCATACAACCAGTGAGTGTCTGAGGACAGATTTGAATTCAGGTCTTCACAACTTAGGCCTAGCACTCTAACCACTGAACCACCTAGCTACTTATTTAAAATGTATAATTCCATAATGGTATATTTTATATAATATAAAATTTTGTAAAATAGAGTCATGTAAAAGCATTTCTATATTTTAGCATTTTAGCAACAAAATCCAGCAAGAAAAGCTAAAAATATAAACTCCACTTAATACAATTATAGAAAACATAAAATATTTGGGAGCCTACTGACAATGATGTATAAATGAATCATGTAAATATAACTACAAAATATTCTTTGTACAAATGAAGATTAATCTAAATAATTACTGAAATATGAATTGCCAATGTATGAAACTATGAAAACTCTTTGACCCATTGATATGATTGCTAGGCCACTACCAAAAAGAGATCAAAGAAAGAGAAAAAAAATCCTATATGTACTAAAATATTTGTAGCGGTTTTTTTTTGTAGTAGCAAAATCTGGAAACTAAAAGGATGCCTATCAATGGGGAAATGGCTGGGTGGTGGGGGGAATCTATGGTATATGAATGTAAGGAAATACTGTTGGGCCAAAAGAAATATGGTAAACCTGGGGAGAACTTCATGGACTGACCGAGAAGGATATGAACAGAACCAGGAGAACAACTGGTAAACTTTGAAGGTCATCGTAGTTACCAATCATTCTTCCAGTGGGTTGATGACAAAGCATGCTATTCGTATTGTTAATAAGGTGATAGACTCAGAATGAATAAAAATGTTATCAATCTATCTACCTACCTACCTGCCTATCTATATCTATCTACCTATCTATATCTATCTATATGTGTGTGTGTGTATGTATGTATGTATATATATATATATATATATATATATATATAAGAATGTGTATATGTAGGTACACGTGAACATATGTGTGTATGTGTATATGTATGTATATGTATGTATTATATAGATCTATCCAATGTAGGAATTTCTTTTGCTTGACTATGCATATTTGTTACAGTATGTTTTTCTTTTCTTTTTTTTTTAAACTTTTTGGTTGTAGAGGGTCCGGGGAAGAAGCAGGAAGAGAAGATAATTAATTACTAGGTTGTAACTCAGTTCATACTTTTGGGGAAGAAAACTACGAAACTAATGGTTGTTTTTTGGTTATGTCATTGAAGACTCCTCATTCCCAGAAACCATTGGTGCATTGGTGTCATCTCTTTAATACACTTATTAGAATTATGAAGATATGCATGGCGTTCCAGAATTCACTTTCCATGCCCTAATTTTCATGTCAATTTGGGAAAAAAATTACATCTTCCTCAATCTCAAATTTTTTATCTCTGAAATATTACTAATGATATTTCTTACTTTATAAATTTTAATGGGAAAAAGTGTTTTTAGAATTTGCTCATGCTATGATATGTGGATATAGAGAAAAATATTATTTTTTGGTACAAAATGAGCTTTTCATTTTATTTTTGATTATGAGTTCCTCATTAAAATGAATAAGTCCAGATGATACATGATTTTCTCCAGATAAACCCAAAGTCAAACACACTTTCAGTAACTTCCAGAAAAGTGTTGGGGTTCATTCATTCATTCAAGGCATATTTACTAAGTGTCATCTTTATGCAGATGATTTAATATGTTCCTGGGGGAGGTACACTAGCAATTTGTAAAACAAAATGCTACAAAATATGACATACATTGAGGAAAGTGGTTAGAGAAACACTTTTAAGGAACATCACAAATGGATTCATGCCATCCACACTGAAATATCTGATTATTAGCACTTGTTTTCAATTAAATCTGCTAGAAGAGGAGGAGGAGCTCTGCAGCACAAGGTATTGATTTTTCATTTAGCACTTTGACTAACAGGGTCAAGCTGCCAGAAAAGGGGGACAAAGAGAGAGAGAGAGAGAGAGAGAGAGAGAGAGAGAGAGAGAGAGAGAGACAGAAAGAGAGAGAGAGAGAGACAGAGACAGAGAGACAGAGACAGAGACAGACAGAAAGACAGAGAGAGAGACAGAGAGACAGAGAAAGAAGAAGAAGGAGGAGGAGAAGGAGGAGGAGTTGATTTGTAACTGGTCATGCCCAGTTCACCTAACAAGGAGGTGTCCTGAAGAGCCTTTGTATCATTTCCAGATCTCCTGACACAGAGGCCCTACACCTGCCACCGTGGAAGTGGGAGTAACTGCCTTTGATTGGCTGCCTTTGTTGATATATTTTGGACATCATCCACTGCTATTTAAAAGCATGTGAATAGGAGAAGAGAAAGAATATAGCAGGGGTAATTTAGGGTTGTTATGTGGCAAATCATGAATGATAACAGGACAAGAGGGCAAGAGAAAGGAGAGTTGACTATGCTGTACAATTTAAGGAGATAATGCAGTAAACTGGAATTCATAATGAAGATGAGAATAAACTTAACAGAGTAGAAATGAGGAAAGATAAGGCAGTTATAGTTAGAATGAATTATCTCAATTCCTCATATTTTACCAGTCAATTTAGATGAACTAAGAAAATTTTCTTAATTGGGGAAGGGAAGGAGGTGAGGGAGAAGAATGAAACAGCAAAAAGGGCATATAAACTGGGGCAGTGTAACAACGATGCTACTTGCCAGTACTGTGGCTATGTAATGCCAATAAAACCAGCACACAGGAGGGCTTCTAGCACAGGATTTTTGATCTGCTTTTCTAAGGAAAGTGACTTTAAAGGGTTTACAATCTCACTTTAAATAAATATATATATATATGTATATATATATATGTATACGTACATATATACGTACATATGTATATATACGTATATATATGTATATATATGTATACGTACATATATATGTACATATGTATATATATACATATATATCTGTATATACAGATATATATATAAATACATATGTATATATAAAATTCACTTAGTTCAGGGGAAAAAGTAAGCACCCTGAACTTCAGAAAAAACCCAAACAGAAATTACAAACTTAAATCAGAGAAACATAGCAAAATAACACAAAGCAACAGTCAGGCTCCTAGCTGTTTGTTCAAGACATTACATACATAGTTACCAGAGGGAGAAACACCCATATCTGGGTTATTTAAAGCTGGGGGGCTCCAACGACTCTTCTTGTCTGGTCAAATCACATGACACTCTTGCAGTGAGTCAGCGCTAAAACAAAATGCTGACCTCAGAGGATATATACGCTTCTTCAGGGTCAGAGGGCATCACAACCATGCAACTCAAACCCATGTGACCTAAGCCTTCCCATGATTTAATCAGGTCATTAAAGACTTCCAATTCAATCAAGACTCTTGATTGAAAGAAAGGCAAGACTCAAAGGTACTTGATTGCCTTAGCCCTGAGAAGCGCTACAAAACAAAAGAGAACAAAAAGCTCTACTTTACTTACCATTACAGGCAGGAATTCCCAAGACCTGAGGACAAATTACATCATTGTCATTTACTCACTGCATGATTTAGGGCAGGCCACTTTACTTCTCTGGTCTTCTTAATACATTTGAAAAAATAAAGAAAAATATAATTAGAAGCTCAATAATGTTGTTTCCGTTCTTAACAATCTACATTTCAAAGATAACCTACCAACTAATAATAACATATGAGAAAACATGGCATCTTTGATGGAGTATAGAATTCAGAGTCAGGAAGACCTGGGTTTATATTCAAATTCTTCGCATAATTGACCATAAATACCCAGGAAAATCACTTAAACCATCTGTGACCTAGGCACTTAAGAGTATGACTATAAATTGCAGAAAAGTTACTGATCTGCATTATTAGAGGGAGTTTTCCACCTAAGAATACTCTAAATGGGTAAAATCACAGGCTAAACAAAAATATCAATAATAACATTGGGCTCAGTTTCCTCGCCTGTAAAATGAATGTGTTTTTAGATAGCATTTAAGATTTCTTTCTACTCTAAATCTATTATATTATGTATTTCTGTAATATTTTACTATTTAAAATTGTTTTACACACATATTTACACATATTGGGCTATGTTTTGCACTCCTTTGGACTGCTCTTCATCATGCCTTGAGAACATCTTCATCTTACAAGATTACATTACTCCTGGTATTCAGATCTAGTCAGTAGCCTCTGCTCCTGGGACTTCTTTCATTAAAAAGTGGAACAGAGGGCTCTTCTCAGAATCTCCTTTTTAAGGAATGCACCCAGACCACTCATGTCTTTATTTCTGGCTTGAGTCCTTTGGACTTTTCCATCATGTATGCATGTGAGCTACTTTTTCTTTCCCTTTCTCTACCTACCTTTCAGTTTCCTTTTGGGTGCTGTTTTCTGTCACGTTGTCTTCTCTCACTAAAAAAATATTTTAAGCTTATTGAGGCCAGACTCTTTTTCCTCTTTGTATCCTCCCTGCTTAGCTAAGTGACTGGTATATAGTAGACACTTAATAAATGTTTACTCACTGATTGACTGTCTTTGTATTCATATAGATTAATGTAACATCTTGGATTTTGGTGCCAAAAAAAATTCACAAGTCTTCATAGTTGGGTATGGCAGCTAGAAAAATCTAAAAGATTTGGGATACATTCAGAGGGAAATAGCTTCCAGGAATAAGGAAGTGGAAGTCTCACTGTAATGTGTCCTTTGGAGACCTTATCTGAAGTATTTTGTTCAGTTATTGGCATAATGAATGACAGGTGCTAAAGGTAAAGCAAAAAGAGGAAAGCAACCAGCAGAGTGAAGTGTCCTGAGTGTTTGACCCGTGGAGATCAGTTGAAGGAAATAGACATGTTTAGTCTGGAGAAGAGAAGACTCAGTGGGACATCACTGCCTTCAACTATTTGAAGGGCTATCATATGGAAGAGGAACTAGACTTGTTTGGTTTGATCTCAACGGGCAGAACTAGGAGCAGTGAGTATTGGGATTAGTTTATTTTTCATACCAGGAAAAATCAATCATTTTTTAAAATTTTATTAAGATTTTTTATTTTTAGTTTACAACACTCAGTTCTGCATGTTTTTGAGTTCCAGATTTTCTTCCAATCCCTCCTCTCCCCTCCCTCCCAAGACAGCATGGATCTGATACATTGTCTACATATACCTTCGCATTAAATTTATTTACACAATAGTCAAGTTGTAAAGAAGACTTATGACCAATGGAATGAATCATGAGAAAGAAGAAACAAGTCCCCAAAAAAGAGAACAAATAGTTTGCCTCAATCAGCATTCAGATTCCATAGTTCTTTCTCTGGATGTAGATAGCTCTTTCCATCATGAGTCCTTTGGGGTTGTCTTCGAATCTTGTATTGCTGAGAAGAGCTAAGTCTATCAAAGTTAGTCATCACAGGGGGCGGAGCCAAGATGGCGGCTGGGAAGCAGTGACTGGAGTGAGCTCCCCACCAAGTCCCTCCAAAAACCTATAAAAACATTGGCTCTGAACCAATTCTAGAGCTGCAGAACCTACATAGTGGCAGAGGGAAGCAGGGCTCCAGCCCAGAACAGCCTGGATGGTCTCTGGGTAGTCCCGCACAGAGCTCCCAGCTCCAGCTGAGGGGAGTAGAGCTGAGCCAAGCAGAGCCCAGTGCACGCACTGCGGACCGCGGACCGACCAGACCAGCAGCTGAGCTGAGAGTGCCTTACAGTGCTGAATTACTGAGCTGTGGCATCTACCGGAACTCTCAACACACAAAGAGCAAAGACAACAGAGAAGGTTAGTGGGAAAAGCTGCGGGACTGAGCTTGTGGTTTGGCCACTGCCCTCAGGGCAGCGGAGGTGGGGTAGCTTTAGAACTTCTGCTGCAGTTGCTTCTGGCCCCAGGCCCACCTGGTGGGAGGAATTAAGTGGCGATTCAGAGCATGAGTGAAGAGCCTGCTGAAGATTTAAGCCCAGTCTGAGTAGGGGGTTCTTCGGGAAGGAGGAGTCCTGGTGAGGCAGCGCATCTGCCCAAGCATGGAACATAGAACTCTTTAGTCTACAAGCAGTCATACCCCGCTGAAAAACTCAAGGGTTAAGTAAGTTGGCTGGGAATATGTCCAGGCGTCGAAAACACACCAAGATACAGTCTCAGACTCTGGAATCCTTCTTTGGTGACAAAGAAGACCAAAACATACAGTCAGAAGAAGTTAACAAAGTCATAGAGCCTACAACAAAAACCTCCAAGAAAAACATGAACTGGTTTCAGGCCATGGAAGAACTCAAAAAGGATTTAGAAAAGCAAGTTAGAGAAGCAGAGGAAAAATTGAGAAAAGAAATGAGAATGATGTGAGAAAACCATGAAAAACAAGTCAATTACTTGCTAAAAGAGACT
>CM053625.1:193522796-193558581 GCA_028646595.1 Phalanger gymnotis
TGAAGATAATCAAAACCAAACACTTTCGAAAAGGGACAGGGTCAAGGGAGAAAATTCAATAAAGGGGGATAGGTTAGGAAGAAGCAAAATATAGTTAGTCTTTCGCAACGTGAGTATTGTGGAAGGGTTATACATAATGATACGCATGTGGCCCATGTTGAATTGCTTGACTTCTTAGGGAGGGTGGATGGGAAGGGAAGAGAGGAGAGAATTTGGAACTCAAGGTTTTAAAAAAAATAGATGTTCAAAAGTAAAAAAAAAACTTAGTCATCACAGATCCAATATATCTGTGGTTGTGTACAATGTTCTCCTGGTACTTCTCTGTTCACTCAGCATCATATCCTGTAGGTCTTTCCAGGTTATTATGAAATCCATATCTTCCCCATTTCTTATAGCACAATAGTATTCCATTACATTCACAAACCACAATTGGTTTAGCCATTCCCCAATTGATAGGCATCCCTTTGATTTCCAATTCCTTGCGACCACAAAAAGGGCTGCTATAAATATTTCTGTACATACGGGTCCCTTTCCCACTTGTGTCACCTCTTTGGGGTAAAACCCTAGAAGTGGTATTGATGGGTCAAAGGGTATGCACATTTTATAGTCCTTTGGGCATAGTTCCAAATTGCTCACCAGAATGGCTGGATCAGTTCACAACTCCACCAAAAATGTAACAATGTTCCAATTTTCCCACATCCTCTCTAGCATTTATCATTTTTCTGTTTTGTCATGTTAGCCAATCTGACAGGAGAGATTTGGTACCAGAGATGTTCAGAAGTGGAATGGGTCTGCTGGTGGGTTCTCTCTCTTTAAGGGTCTTTAAACAGAAGTTAGACAATCACTTGTTGCATATATTATCATGAAGATTGCTTTTCAATATGTATTTAATTGGACAACCAACAAAGGCACTTCCCACTCTAAAATCTGCTGATTGTGTGATAACATTTGAACTTTGTAACAACCCTGTGGGCTATATGCTAAAGTTATTAATAGGTACTTTTAACAAAAGAGGAAGCTGAGGATGAAAGTTTGAATAACTGACTGGAGCTTACTAGAAGTGTGGGTGAAAGGTGGGATTAAAATGACAGGCCTTCCTGATTCTAGGTTCTTCATTAAACCGAATATCCAAATACAGCTACACTGAGAATGTAAGTTAATCATCCAAAGTGTGACCTTTTAATAGCATATAAATTTTTAATGCCATAGCTAAATTTTGTTCATCATATCAATAAAGGCAAAGGAAACAATCCCTCCCTATCACTAAAGAGGTTGCTGGAGTGTTTGCTGGTGCTCAGTCAGAGGGATAATTTAGGTAGGGCAATTTGAATCGTTAAAAATAAGGAGCACGATTTTTCCCATCAATCACTGACTTAATGGAATGCCAGCACAGTATGGCTGGCACTGACTTAATTTCATGCCCGTCAATAGCTGAGTAGCAACATAGGTTGGAATAAGCAATAAGTCAAAGGCTGCAAAAGGAGTGTCAATAAACCGAGACCCAGAATATTATTGAATCCCCACTGAAACCAGAAAAAAGGGCATTAGCTTTATTTTTAAAAACTCAGTATAATGTGGGTTATTTTTTCTTTCTTCATTCCTTCCTTTCTCTTTTTTTAAAACAAATCTTAGAGAGGCTATGATACCTTATAACCATTTCAGCTGGAAAGAAAGAGAATACGTGAACACATCAAAGGACATTAAAATACTTAAATTTTAAAAATAAAACTCATGCTTCCCTGTGTATATATTTTGCCTAGGGACTGATTCTGTCAAAAATTAATAAAGAAAATATTTCCTTTTCTAAGGCATGGTAACATTTTTGTACCTCTGGACTATGCTTATAATAGTGTAATCATACAATTCGACACAGGGGAGATTACAGAAGCTTTCCAGTCAAACCTCCTCATCTTATGGATAAGAAAACTAAAGCCGAAAGAGGCGATATGACTCACCAAAGGTTATACAGGTAGTAAGTGATGATTGCAAAATTTAAACCCAGTTCCTTTGCCTATAATTCCACTTCCCTTTCAAATGTACTATATTGGCTTTTTCTGGTAACTCGTTATTTATTTAACATTATCATTTCACCATTCATTGGCAGCTTCAACAATTTAATGTTAAAACCTCTTCAATGTCTTTTGAGACCATAATCACAGGGAACAATTTGTTCCTAGTAGTATAAGGCCAAAAGCCAACCAAAAAGAATGTACCACTTAAACACTGACCTTAAAAAAAGAATTCTCACCGAATTGCTCATAATCTGAAGTGACCTAAAACACCATTTATTCTTACCTTTTCTTTTCATAAACAAAGAAATTGAGGCACAATGATGTGAAATTACTTCTGCAAAGCCATACAGATTGGAAGTAGAACTAGAAATTGAAGTAAGTTTATCCAACTTCAATTCTTTCTATAAATCCAGGAAGTAAGTGATTTAGTTGACAACATGTAATTTGCCACACAGGTCCTTCAATATTGCCTCAAAGTAGTATGAAACTGATACCATGAAGTTTTGAATATTTTTCTAGTAGAGAACAATCACTTTCAAAAGTTTTTTACTCTGGAAAAACTTCAAGTTTAAACCTAATCTGTTTCCCTTTGTCTGAAGACATACCTAGCTAAGTAGAGAGATGAAGATCTCCAGGTATGAGTAATGGGGCTTCAGAAACTGTCAAGGCCATTTTATAAGAGAGCTGTGAGTATGAGGAGCGGAGTGTGGAGAGAAGAATCTGAAATAGACTGTGGGATGTCATTAGAACTTTTACATGTGGGCTGCCAACTCCTTACCATGACCCTTCCCTATTGTAAAAGAAACAACTGACAGAGGCTGTTGACATAAAATCAGAGGGTAAGAGTGAGATTATGCATGGTTGGAGCTCTTTCTAAAATGCTGGTCCTGGGAGCAAGTCACCAAATAAAAGAGGAAGACCTCAGAGCACAGATTTCTCCAGCATGGCAATGTAGCAGTTAAGAAGATATCCAGGGGCAGCTAGGTTGCACAGTGGATAGAGCACCAGCCGTGGAGGGAGGAAGACCTGAGTTCACATCTCACCTCAGACACTTACTAGCTGCACGATTCTGGGCAAATCACTTAATCCCAATTACCTCTAAAAACAGTAAAGAAGAAGAAGATATCCAGAGAGAGTCCATGTGTGAGATGGGAAACTTGAGGCTGTAATAGATTAAGTGACTAGCCAAGAGTTGTATAGCTAGTAAATAACTATGGTGGGAAGTAAACTCAATTCTTTCTGGATCCAGGTCTACCTCTCTATCTACTTCACAACATTTGTCTCTCCTGTCTTTAAAGGGCTATTAGGAGGATCACATGAAATAATGTATATGACTTTGCAAACATGAAGCATTATGTGAATATAATCTATTAGGCACATTTTAAGAATAACTTTTAAAATGTCATCTCATTGGACTTGTCAGTGGGCTTAGAGAAAAAGGAAACATATTAGCACCTACCATCTTATCTCCTTTATCTTTCCTTTCTTGCTTCTGTGAGTGTGTGGCTGAAATGACTTTCACAGTTCTTGCAGAGTGTGTGTGAGTAAGAACTTAAATTTTATTTTGAACCACTGAACTAACACAATCCCAACATAAATATAGGTGGTCAGAAATGTATTAGTTTATTTGAAAACCCTACAACAATGAAAAAACAATAAACATGAATGAAAATTTAATAAATAGCAATTCCACACAAATAGGGACCAGCCCTATCCATAGAGCAAAAGTTTCTAGCTTAATTTCAGGAAGGCTGTCTCCAAAAGGACTCTCTACCACCAAAACACAGATTAGTACCAACATTTGTCTCTAACAGTATCTCTGAGCTTTCCCAAGCAAGGATGCTTTCCTCTGATCATTACAACACTCTAAGAAGACCTGCCACGTCTTATTAAATTTCCCTTTGCTCTGATGTGAGACTTATGAAAAAAATTAACAGACTTTTCTAAGAGTCGGTTGGCATTCCAAGCCAATTCTTAGAATTTCTCTACTTAAAGAAAATAGCAGCCAAGATGGAGGAGATTGGAAAGCAGGGACTTGTGTGAACTCCCCCTGCCCAATTCCCTCCAAACACCTATGAAAATGGCTCTGAACAAATTCTAGAACTGCATAACCCACAAAATAGCAGAGGGAAGCAGGGATCCAGCCCAGGACAGCCTTGATAGTTGCAGGGATCACATGGAACTGGGAGTGGTGGGAGAAGAGCCCAGCATGAGCAGCACCTGGACCAACCAGACCAGGAGCTGGGCAGAACAAGCCCTAGTGCCCTGAATCACTGCGCTGTGGCAGTAACCAGACTTCTCAACCCACAAACACCAAAGACAACAGAGAAGGTTAGCAGGAAAAGCTGCTGGGGCAGATTGAAAGGAGTTTATGGTTAGGCCACCACCCTAGGGGTGGTGGAGGTGGTGTAGCTACAGAACTACAGCTGCAGTTGCTTCTGGCTCCAGGCCCACCTGGTGGGAGGAATTAAGTGACTGACAAGAGCAGTAGTGCAGAGCCTGCTCAGATCTGAGTCCTGGGTCTGGGTTGGTGGTTTTGGGGAAGGAGGAACACTGGTGTGGCAGAGTTTGATGTGTAGAAATAGTTCTGAAAACAACAGTGCAGCCCCTTAAGCCTGGGACAAAGTACTCTCTACCCCACAAGCAGTCATATCCAGACGAAAAAATCAAGGGTCAAGTAGTTGGCTGGGACCATGGCCGGGCAGTGAAAACAGACTCAGATTAAGACTCAGACTTTGGAATATTTCTTTGGTGACAAAGAATACCAAAACGTACAGCCTGAAGAAGTCAAAAAAGTCAAAGAGCCTACATCAATAGCCTCCAAGAAAAACATGAACTGGTCTCAGGCCAAGGAAGAACTCAGAAAGGATTTGGAAAAGCAAGTTAGAGAAGTAGAGGAAAAATTGGGAAGGGAAATGAGAGTGATGTCGAAGAACCAGGAAAAACAAGTCAATCACTTGCTAAAGGAGACCCCAAAAATACTGAAGAAAACACCTTAAACATAGACTAACTCAAATGGCAAAAGAGCTCCAAAAAGCCAATGTGGAGAAGAATGCCTGGAAAGGCAGAATAAGTTAAATGGAAAAGGAGGTCCAAAAGACCACTGAAGAAAATATTACCTTAAAAATTAGATTGGATCAAATGGAAGCTAGTGACTTGATGAGAAATCAAGATATTCTCAAACAGAACCAAAGGAATGAAAAAATGGAAGACAATGTGAAATATCTCATTGGAAAAACCACTGACCTAGAAAATAGATCCAGGAGGGATAATTTAAAAATTATTGGACTACCTGAAAGCCATAATAAAAAAAAAAAGAGCCTAGATATCAACTTTCAAGAAATTATCAAGGAAAATTACCCTGATGTTCTAGAGCCAGAGGGGAAAATAGAAATTGAAAGAATCTGCTGATTTCCTCTTGAAAAAGATCCCAAAAAGAAAATTCCTAAGAATATTGTCACCAAATTCCAGAGCTCCCAGATCAAGTAGAAAATACTGCAACCAGACACAAAGAAACAATTAGAGTATCGTGGAAACACAATCAGGATAACACAAGATCTAGCAGCTTCTATATTAAGGAATCCAAGGGCTTGGAATATAATATTCTGGAGGTCAATGGAGCTAGGATTAAAACCAAGAATCACTTACCCAGCAAAACTGAGTATCATGCTGTGTTGGTAAGCAAAATGGTCTTTGTTTTCTTTGAGTAACTCAGTGTATTTCATTGAATCTTGCTAAGTTCTAAGCCCCAGGCCCAAAGCCCTATTTAGGTGTAAAACCTATGTGTGTGTGGATTGATGACTGAGGTGGGGCCCAAGGTGGGGCTGGCTAAGAGGAAGTGTTGACTCCAGAGCCAACCTGGAAGCAGAGCTGACCAGGAAGTAGAGCCAACCTGTGTGTGGACTGAGGAGTGCAGAGCAAGGACTTGAGGCCAGTGGGTAATCTTCTTACCAGAGAGGGGAAGCACAAACATGATTTGGTTTAATACCATCACGTTTTTCTGTGGCCTCCTGGTTATTCTTGTGAGGCGGACTTATTGGGCCTGGAAGCTTTTGATCAAAATATCAAAATGGGGAGGCTGGTTCGTTGGTCTTTGGAGCCTGAATAAATGCTTCAATTCTTCTGCCTTCTATTCAGAAGATTCCTTATATCCTGCGGTTTTGAACCATTCAGACATATATATGATTCTCTTTGAAATCATAAATTCTTCCTTCTTATTACACATGCTCTAAGGCAAAATAAGGATTTTCAATAAAATAGAGGACTTTAGAGCTTTCTCAGTGAAAAGACCAGAGCTGAATAGAAAATTTGACTTTAAAACACAAGAAACAAGAGAAGCATAAAAAGATAAACAAGACAGAGAAATCATAAGGGACTTACTAAAGTTGAACTGTTTTGTTTACATTCCTACATGGAAAGATGATGTGTATAATTCATGAAACCTCAGTATTAGGGTAGCTGAAGGGAATATACATACATACATACATACATACATATATATATGTATGTATGTATAGACAGAGGGCCCAGGGTGAGTTGAATATGAAGGGATGATATCTAAAAAAATAACATCAAATTAAGGGAGGAGAGAGGAATATATTGAGAGACAGAGAAAAGGAGATTTAGAATAGGGTAAACTATCTCACATAAAAGTCACAAGAAAAAGTAGCTCTGTAGGAAGGGAAGAGGGGGCAGGTGAGGGGAAATGAGTGAATCTTGCTTTCATCAGATGTGACCTGAGGAAGGAATAATATACACACTCAATTGCGTATCTTACCCACAGGAAAGAAGGAGGAAGGAGATAAAAAACCGGGGATGATAGAAGGGAGGGCAGATGGGGGAGGAGGCAACCAAAAACAAACACTTTTGAATAGGTACAGGGTCAAGGGAGAAAACTGAATAAAGTGGGGTAGAATAGGAAGGAGCAAAATATAGTTAGTCTTTCACAACATAAATATTGTGGAGGGGTTTTACAGAATGATACGCATGTGGCCTATGTTGAATTGCTTGCCTTCTTAGATAGGGTGGGTAGGGAAGGAAGAGAGGAGAGAATTTGGAACTCAAAGTTTTAAAAACAGATGTTCAAAAAAAAGTTTTTGCATGCAACTAAGAAATAAGAGATACAGGCAATGGGACATAGACACTTGTCTTGCCCTACAAGAAAGTAAGGGAAAAGGCTATGGAGGGGAGTGGGGTGACAGAAGGGAGGGCTGAGTGGGGAATGGGACAACCAGAATATATGCCATCTTGGAGTGGGGGAGGATGGAAATGGGGAGAAAATTTGTAATTCAAATTCTTGTGAAAATCAATGCTGAAAACTAAAAATATTAAATAAATTAAATAAATAAATTCAAAAAAAGAAAAATAAATAAAAAAAAGAAAATAGCAATATTACTTTTCAAACACATCTGAAAATGACAAGTTCAATGTGGCTTGTGGATCACCTCTAAAAGGGCAGGTTGTATGGAACTGTCTTGGGCAATATGTGTCTCCTTAACCTTTTAAGGGTACTTTGCTACACACCTTAGTTTACCTGAGCTTATTTTGAGACTAGACCTACTGACTTTGTGTTTCAACAATCCAGGTAGCAGCTACTGTGGGGGTGAAAAACCAACACAAGCCCAACAACAAGAATGCTGCCAGCATAGGTTCTTCTGATCTACTTTACTAAGGAAAGCAACATTAAGGGGTTAACAAGCTCATTTTAATCCAGCATACAAATATCACTCACTTAGTTCAGGGGAAAAAACCAGCTCCCTGAACTTCAGAGCAAAATACAAACAAAGTACAAACATCGACAGACAGATCTTGTCTGATTCAAAACCCAATACATAGTTACCAGAGTTTAACAAAGTCCCAACATCCCCGTTTACAAGCTGGAGGGCTCTTAAAACTGCCCAGAGTCTCTACATCAGCAAGCCACTAGGAATGAGAGCCCCTAGCAAATGGCTCTATGTTCCCTTGTTTTATACAGTTTCAGACGTCATCAAATGTCTGAGGGACCAGAACTTAGGCCTCTATGTTGTCTCTGGAGTTAGGACCCTGGGAGCTTCACACCCATATAGGCTTAGCACTTAGTAGTTAGGAGTTTGGGGCAAACTTAGGAGCAAAGATCTAATCAAGCCTCCCTTAGTTAGCCCCACCTGGGGCCCCACCTTAGTTATCAATTCACACCCACATAGGTTTAGCACCTAATAGGTGTTTGGGCCTGGGGCTAACACCTAGTAAGACTCAAAGACACTTAATTAATTATTTTAAAACAGTAAGAAAGCTCCAACTTAATTGATAGTACAATTTGGAATTTTATGATGTAGGGGTGTGCTGGAGTATAATGGCAAATATGGTGGGACATTTTTTTTTTACTGTTTTATCTTTTGGAGCACTGAGGTAATCAAGTGCCTTTGATGAGTCAGGCCTTTGTTTCTTTGATTAAATTGGAAGTCTTTGATGACCTGTTGAAGAAACAAGAAAGCTTAATTCACATAGATTTGAGTCACATGGTTGTGATGGCTGAAGAAGCATGACATGGCTTTGAGTCACATAGCTGTGATGTCCTTTGAACCTGAACAAGGTATATAAACTCAGAGATTAGTGTTCTCTTTGGGGCTTTCACTCACTGGCACAGTGTTGTGATCTGAACAGAAGAAACTCTGGGTAGCCACTGGAGTCCCCTAGCTTTGAAAACCCAAATGTTAGTTCCTCTCTCTCTGGTAACTATGTAATTATTTGTTCAGACAGCTAGAGGCCTATCTGCTGGTAACTGTGTGTGTTTGCTCTGTTTATATTTTCTCTGTAATTTCTGTTTGTATTTGATCTGAAGTTCAGGGTGGTGGCTTTTCCCCTGAATTAAGTGAATGATGTATGTATGTTTGATTAAAGTGAGATTGTTAACTCTTTAGAGTTGCTTTGCTTAGAAAAGCAGATCAAAGAACATGTGCTGTCAGCCTTTCTATGTGCTGGTGTTATTGGTCTCACATAGCCATAGCAGCTGCTAGCAACAGTGTTGTTACATGGAATCAGCTCATACAGATTGTTAAATAGCCAGCATATTCACATTTTGGAAATTAGCAAATTCTATTAATCAGGTTTAAATTCATTGTTTTGATGATTATCTAGACTTTAGACAGTGATGGAAAATGGCAATAATACAACTTAAACATAAAAGTTGAGCCACTGGGGGACAGAACCAAGGTGGCAGAATAAAAGCAGAGACTTGCTTGAGCTCTCCTGCAAATCTCTCAAAATACCTGTAAAAATGACTCTAAAAAAATTCTAGGGCTATAGAAAGCACAAAATGACAGAGTGAAACCAGTCTCCAGCCCAAGATAGCCTAGCGTATCCACGTGAAGGGTCTCTCACACTGTGCTGGGAGTATAGCACAGCCCAGCATAGGCTTCACCAGCACAGACCGGGCTGGAGCAGACTGGACAAAGCAGGCCTCAGGGCACTGAATCACTGGCAGTTGTGGCAGTTTCCAGACTTCTCGATCCACAAACATCAAAGACATTATAAAAGGTCAGTGGGAAAACTCTGTCAGACATAGATGAGAGAAGAGCAGGTCCAGCCCCAGCCCCAGGGGCAGTGAAGGCAGCAGCAGCATTGGCTGCTTCCGCAGTTACAGGCCCACAGACAGTGGGGGAGCAAGCATCTGATCAGAGCAGGAGTGTAGGGATCTCTTTACTGGCACTGAGGCAGGATTCTCTTGCTTTGACCTGCTTGAGTCTGGGATACAGTCTTGGGTGGTGGTCCTGGGGTGAGGAGGAGTGCTACTGTGGCAGAAGTTGTGGTGGCTGTAGAGAGAGAATCCTCCTTGCAGTCCCAGGGCAGAGAAGAGTGCTTGAAGTCACTCATAGACCAGAGCATAGGCCAGGAGGGAAGTAAACACCTCCCCTTGGATGAAACCAACTCAGAAGAACTGAAAATTGATGGGTACCTAAAAGGAGCTCTGAAAACAACTGGGCAAAACCCCAGAAGTTTGGTACAGAACACTCTGGAAGCAGAATCCTACCTTGACAAAGAGCTCAGAAGCCAAGTAATGGACTGGGTAAATGAGCAGACAGTGTAAAACCACCTCAGACTATAGAATCTTACTTTGGTGACAAAGAAGATCAAAACATACAACCAGAAGAAGACAACAAAGTCAAAGATCCTACATCAAAAGCCTCTAAGAAAAAATATTAATTTGTCTCAGGCCCTGGAAGAGCTCAAAAAGCATATGGAAAATCAAGTAAGAGAAGTAGATGAAAAATTGGGAAAAAAATTGAGAGTGCTGCAAGAAAATCATGAAAAATGAGTCAACAGCTTGCTAAAGCAGACCCAAAAAATACTGAAGAAAATAACATCGCAAACAATAGACTAACCCAAATGGCAAAAGAGGGGCAAAAAGCCAATGAGGAGAAGAAGGCCTTAAAAAGCAGGATTGGATAAATGGAAAAGGTGTTCCAAAAACTCAATGAAAAAAAATGATTCCTTAAAAATTAGAATAACTTTAAGAGAAATCAAGAAATTATAAGACAAAGCCAAAAGAATGAAAAAATAGAAGACAATGTGAAATATCTCATTGAAAAAACCACTGACCTAGAAAACAGATCCAGCAGAGATAACTTAAAAATTATTAGATTACCTGAAAGCCATGATTAAAAAAAACCCTACACATCATCTTTCAAGAAATTATCAAGGAAAACTACCTTGATCTTCTAGAACCAGAGTGTAAAATAGAAAATGGAAAGAATCCACCCATCACCTCTTGAAAAAGATCCCAAAAGGAAAACTCCTAGTAATATTGTAGCCAAATTCCATAGTTCCCAGATCGAGGAGAAAATATTGCAAGGAGCCAGAAAGAAAAAAAAATTTGAGTTCTGTGGAAACATAATCAAGATAACACAAGATCCATTAGCTTCTACATTAAGGGATCAATGATCTTGGAATATGATATTCAGGAAGTCAAAGGAGCTAGGATTACAACCAAGCATCAGCAAAAGTGAGTATAATACTTCAGGGGAAAAAGGAATTTTCAATGACATATAGTAGTTCCAAGCATTCTTGATGAACAGGCCAGAGCTGAACAGAAAATTTGACTTTCAAACACAAGAATCAAAAGAAGCATGTAAAGGTAAACAGGAAAGAGAAATCATAAGGGACTTATTAAAGTTGAACTCTACATTCCTACATGGAAAGATGATATTTGTAACTCATGAGACCTTTCTCAGTATTAGGGTAGTTGAAGGGAATATACATATATATATATATATATATATATATAGATATATAGATAGATATATAGATATAGATATAGATATAGACATAGATGTCTGTCTATCTATCTATTTATCTATCTATCTATCTATCTATCTATCTATCTATCTATCTATAGACAGAGGGCACAGGGTGATCATTAACATGAATTATATCTAAAAAATAAAATTAAGGGGTGAGAGAGGAATATATTGGGAGAAGGAGAAAGGGAAAGATAGAATGGGGTAAATTATTTCACATAAAAAAGGCAAGAAAAAAAACTGTTATAATGGAAGGGAAGAGGGGAGAGGTGAAAGGGAATAATGAGTGAACCTTACTCTCATCAGATTTGATTTAAGGATTGAATAACATACACACTCAGGTGGGTATCTTAGCCTAAAAGAAATTAGGTGGGGGAAAGGATAATTGGGGGAGATGATAGAAGGGAGGGCAGATTGGGGAAGGGGGTAGTGAGAAAAAAAAATTTGTAAAAGGACAAGAACAAAGGAGAAAATAGAATAAATGAGGGGTGAGGGATAGGATGGAGGGAAATATAGTTAGTCTTTCCCTACATTAGTATTACGGAAGTGTTTTGCATAATGGCAGATGTATGTGTATTGAATCGCTTGCCTTCTCCATGAGGGTGGGTGGGGAAGGAAGGAGGGAGAGAATATGGAACTCAATGTTTAAAACCAGATGTTTAAATTTGTTTTTACATGCAAGTGGGAAATAAGATATACAGGCAATGGGGTACAGAAATCCATCTTGCCCTACAAGAAAGTAAGGGGGGAAAGGATAAGGGAGTAGGGTGACAGAAAGGAGGGATAGTCTAGGGAAAGGGATAATCAGAATGCATGCCATGTTGGGGTGGAAGGAAGGGAGAGATGGGGAGAAAATTTGTAACTCAAAATCTTGTTGAAATGAATGCTGAAAACTAAAAATAAATAAAGATAAAAAAAAGTGGAGGCCCTGGTATATCAATGGATACAGCACTGGGCCTGGTAAAAGAAAGACCTCAGTTCAAATCAAGCTTCATATACCTCCTGGCCATTTGACCTTGGGTAAGTCACTTAAGGTCTGATTGCCTGACAAAAGCATTCACTGGAGAATGAAATGGCAAACCACTACAATATCTTTGCCAAGAAAACTCCATGGACAGTTATAATCCATGGAGTCACAGAGTCAGATACCACTAAACAACAACAAACCTAAAAATGTGCTGTGCCTTTTTAGAGAGCCAGCTATTAAAAATTGACTGCGCACCACCAAATATGGGTAAGATTCTTTCAAAAGTTTTATAGAGTTTAATTTATTTTGTCTTTAAAAGCTGCATTCAGAAAAAAAGTAGTTTTACCCAAAAGAATTCACATATTTGCTCTAGACAGATGAATTGAAAATTTCCTTTTCCAGTTCCCACAGAAGCTCTATTACTGATTCTTTTCTCAGTATATATATGTATGTGTGTGTGTGTGTCTGTGTGTTTATGTATGTGTATACACACATGTATGCATATATGCATACATGCATGTGTCTAGACATGTATATATTTGTATAGATGTTTGCATATTTGTGTATATGTATGTGTATGCTTATATATACATATATACACACACGCATTTTTTTGTACATATGTGTGTGTATTATGAAGTGTTCATCGATGTATTATGACCCAACAATTGGGGGAGGGGCGGTTACTCCTGAAAAGGAGACATGAATTTCTCTGTCCATCTTTGTTTCTACCATAGGATTCATAGCCCGCTGCTTATCTATGATAGGTAGGTCTACAAATAGCCCAGCCCCTCCAAATTTCTGGGCTAATGGAAGGTAATTATTGATGGGGTTCCTGTTAAATCGAGACTGATAATTTGGAAACTCACCAGGAAAGATGACAATGTCAGCAAATGGGGAGTAACGTTTCAATTGTACTTTAACAAGGCGCAGAAAATAGAGAGATGCTTAGCCTCATGAGGGAAGTATAGAGGTAGACATCATGGGGTAGGGGAAGGAGGCAGGCAGTGGTACAGAAGAGAAGGGGAGAGGGAGAGGAATCCAGAGAGTCACTGATGCAATTGTGGATATGAATTGGGAGTACTTGGATAGCCTGTACCCATAGCAAGTGAAAGACTGTTTGAGAGGGAAGAGTTCGGGTTCCATTTTTATGGGATTTTGGTGAGGGATGGATTAACTCTTATGCATGGCACTTTAGGCATTCACTAACGAATCAACTTGAAGTTATCAATACCACCCTAGGGTCAGTTAATTTGCAAAATGGCTTGCTAATTTTCCTTGTTTTACAGGTGGAGGGTAGTTATTAGGACCCAGGACCCATTACACTGGGGCTTAGTTGGCTTCCCATAATTTAGCACATAGTCTCAGAATTTGGTTTCAGTTAATTTATGAAACAGTTGCAAGTGGCTCCTATGCTTCCCTATTTTATGAGACAGTTTGCAAGTAACTACTGTGCTCCCCTGATTTATGGAACTGTTTGCAAGTGACATCTATGTTCCCCTTTTGTAATCTTCTTTCCTGTTAATATCTTACATAAGCTACTTATAAACATATATGTACTATACTAATTCGAGGTGAAAGGTTGTCAGGAAGAGAGACCAGAATAAGAAAAATATTAAAACACATTTGTATATCATTCCATCATTTTTAGGTCTTTCCAGCTCTACTTCTATAATCCTGTCCTCTAAATCCTAATCCTCTAATTCAGCATATCCAAATAACTTAACATCTTTCCCTATCAATTGGTTCTACTTTCTGACTTTTCTTTCTCACTACTATTCAATGGTTCTTGATTACCTACAAGAAAATAATCTAATAAAATCCCTCTGCTTTTCATTGAAGACCTCAGAATCTAATTGGCATCATATCCAGTTTCTTCTCCCAGCACTCTACAACATGAAAACACTCCCTCTAGTCAGGCTAGTCTCCTCACTGTCACCCAGCTCACTTGGTCCATTCGCCCTTCAATGTGTTCATGCTCTTTTGATTTGTACAGTTAGCATTTCCTTTCTTCCTTCATAAAGTATAGCCATTTTTAGATTTTAGGTCAAGTCCCTTCTCCACAGTAATGCTTTTTCCAACCACCTTAACCCATTGCAATTTCTCCCTATTGTGAACTGCAGTAGAAATCATTGCTTTATTACTCATTTGGACAATCAGCCCAAAGAAGATGTGAACTTTTTTTTCACTCTGTCTCTTCACACATAGTCACTCTTCATTGTTGAGGGAAAAAAAACCCAGGGATTCAGGAATCAAATTGGTTTTATCCATCCTTATGGACTCTTGCCATGTAGGAAGGGATCCTGAGAGTGGAGTACCTTTACGGATTCTAACTGCTTAAGCTCCCCCAGTTACTGCAGAGGCTTGGGGCTGTCTGGAATGAATTCATGATCTCAAACATTCTTTAAGTCAAGGTGTCAAAGAGTTGTTAAGCTTTACAGCAGGAAAGAGTTCTGAGAGAACCTGCAACCTTCCATGGGTGCAGGGAAAGTTTAAATATGAGATTTGGGGGTGAAATCTATGAATTAGATGTTTTGGGGTGGGATTAGGGAGTGGTTAAGGGGTGGCCAGTTCTTAAAGGAACATGCACTTTTTGTATCTACTGCACAGGTATCTTACCCAGAGTTCACTGGGAAATAGCCCAAGGGAGGGGCTACCTGGGGGTGTGGTTTTGACCATGAAACATTGCTAAGTCAACTATTGGTCAGGGCTGGCTGAAGATATCCAGGTTGCTTCCCTCAAATGTCTTGTTAGACAAGATGAATGTAAGGGAGAATAAATTTGACTATGTCTAGGATACATATCAGGAAGGTCAGTAAGTAGTAAATATTGTTATGTCCCAGTGCACAGCCCATTAGCATGTACACCGGGTGTCAGACCAATAAATTCTCTATGTGCAGCTGGCTGCAGTATCAGGAGGAGAGATAAGTGTTTCACTAAGGCATGATGTCCTTGAACTAGAGAGGAACTGCTAGGGCCAATGCTTTGAAGCTAGGGAGAGATGTGATCTTAGAACTAGATGTGATTTTGGAATTGGGGTCCAGGCACAGGCACCCAAGCAGAGGCTAAGGAGAAATTTGATGTTAGAAATAGGGTTCAAGCACAAGCACCCAGTAGCCCATCATTCATCTCATGCAGATTAAGTACTGTTTACCCTCTAAGTACCTCACTGTCTGTCACTCTTTGCACACTAGATAACACTCAATCCTGCCCCCACATTAAACTTTATATATCAATTTCCTTCATAAACTCTAGCATCGTAATATGCCAATGGCAATGTCTGAGCAATCAACTGCTCATTTTATCACCTGCTTCTGTAGCAGTGAGAATTATAGAAGTCAAATATACTTCTTTGTCTCCTACTTTCCTGACAGAGTATAATCAGAAATAATCAATTTCATCAGATAGAAGGAGCATTTCACAATGAGTAGATTTTGAAATATGCCATATTATATTATATGCTGTAATTTTATTTTCGGCTGAACCCATGATTACTTTGGAATAGGGAATTCTTGGTAGGGGAAACTCCCTCTCTATCCGTGCAGATGGGCATTTGTTTTTCAACTTAGAGTCATAGAGTTTCCTCTGCCACTGAGAGGTTAAGTAAGTTGACCACAGTCACATAACGAGCATGTGTCAGAGGCAGGTATGGAATCTAGGTCTTTCTGATGGTGAGGTTATATTTCTATCTAGTATACTGCATTGGTCTTTATACTGTAGGATACACACTATATTAATTCACAATTTATCCACACTTCTTTATATAAAGCATGGAATTTCTTTATTAAGACTAAGGTGGGTAGCATAAAACATTAATAACTTAGAATTTTGCCACTGATCTTTAAAATCCATTATTTTATTGTTTTATATTTTAATTTTATTGATTTTTTTATTTTTATATCACTTTCATTTTCCAATACATCCCATTAAAATACAAAATTTTAAAAAGGGAGGGAAAACATTGGAGAAAAACTAATGTCTGTCAACTAAATCTGGCATGCAGTGTAGTATTCCCCACCCATAGTCTCTCACCTCTGCAAATAAAGGAGGGAGTCATTTTGTAATAGCTCTTCTTTTGGAAGAAGCTTGCTCATTATCATTCCACAGCATTTCATTTAAATTTATGTAGTTGCTATACTTTCAATTTACATTATTGAATCATCGTACCTATTGTTTTACAGGTTATGCTTAGCCCACAGCTCACATGAGTCTTCCCATGTGGCTTTGTATTTTTCATATCCATTATATCTCACAATGAAGAAGTATTCCATTTCATTTATGTTTGAAGATATGTTTATACATGCCCCAATTAATAGTCATCTATTTTGTTTCCAGTTCTAGCTATTACAAAAAGAGTGCTTTCATGAATATTTTGTTATACATAGAACCTTTAAAAAATCATTAACTCCCTTGAGATACATGCTGCACATTGGAATCACTGGGTCAAGGGTATTGATGTTTTTGAAGCTTAATTTTTAGCACAATTCCAAGTTACTTTCCTTTATGGTTAGATCAACTCAGTATTTTACCATTTTCACTCTTATTTCACTCCTTGTTATCTATTCCAGTTTTCTATATGTGACATGAAACCACCAGACTGGCTTACTCTGCAATACTCTCTTACTTTTTTTGGAGAGGGGGAAGCAAGGCAATTGGGGTTAAGTCACTTGCTCAAGGTCGCACAGATAGTGTCAAGTATCTGAGGCTGGATTTGAACTCAGGCCCTTCTGCCTCCCTGGTTGGTACTCTATTCACTGCACCACCTAGATGTTCCCATAACTTTCAGTTAGCCTGATTATTTTTATATTTTCTCTTCTTGATCTATTCTCCAAATCTGTTGTTTTTCTTATGTTTTGCTTTCTCTTCTATTTTTTCATTATTTATATTTTGTTTAATTATGTCTTGATCTCTTATAATTTTGATGGCTTCACTTTTGCCAACTCTAATTTTCAAGGTATCATTTTCTTCCTTAAGATTCTGTGTCTCCTTTTTCTATTAGGTTGACTTTCCTTTCATAACCTTGTTTCTCTTGGATTATTCTTTTTTCAAGTTTTTCCTCCACCTCTGTCATTTGATTTTAAAGTTTTTTTAAAAAAATCTTCCATAAATCTTTTATATAGAATACAAATACATATTCTATACAAATATACAAATTTGTATAGAATACAAATGGTGACCATTTGACATTACTCTTTGGGGGTTTCTTTATTTCAATATCCTCCTCTGAAGATGTACCCCAGCCATCTCTATTCTCATAATAGTTTTCTATGGTTGGGTTCTTTCTCCTTTGCCTGTGCATTTTTTTGTGTTAATACCTTGATTTTGTAATTGCCTCTAGCACTCGGGTGTTGGAGATGGTGTCTCTAGCCCCAGATCTTCAGTTCTTCCCTCAACTCTGGAAGCAAAGCCAAATATACAACGTCTTGTGAGTGCCCACAGCAAGGGGCTTTCTGCCTCACTACTTCTGCCCTCACCAAGCATATGTTGATTCCTTCTTATCCCTAGCGCTCTTCAAAGCACAGCTGGGTCTGGAGTTCCTCATCAGCAGAGATTCCCTCTATCTTCCAGGATTCTAGCAACCAACTGCTCTCACTATCCTGGGGTGAAAAGTTCCTGTGGCTGGGGCCATGAGGCAGCCTTTCAAACCAACTAACCCCAAGACTTGCTGTTTGTTGTTTAAGTGGCTTGCTGCTTGTGGTTAAAATGGAACAAAGCCTGGAAGTGTTTACTCTTTCCAGGGACCAAACCTTATACTGTGATTTTTCTTCAGATCTTCTCCAATTGTCCCAGGAAGACCCAGATTGTGCCCCTATTCTCCTTTATCTCCACCCACACTTTGTTCACCCTAAGGTGCTATTTGACTTTTTTTGTGAAGGAAACCTTGAGAGCTTGGAATTTTCTGACCTAGTCCACCACCTTCCCAGAATCCTCTGCATTTCTCTTTTTATAGGTCATTTAATACAGTTAATGGTTTTCAATTCTTTCTAAGTTTTTGCTTATGATTCTGTCCATTTAACTATTACACAACAGTTTTAAATTATATATATTTATGTTAGCACCATATAAATTTTTAATGGAATACCCTTATCAATAATAATTGATGTGAGTAGTTTGCCCTATTTGACCACTTCTCTTTTTGCACTAGTTGCATTTATTTAAGCAACCTTTGTTTTCAATGCTTATTATAAAAAATTCAGTTCTCAAACTTCATTACTCCATTTCTATAAAAACTACTTAATAACATATCTAACAGTAAAAAGCCTACATTTCTAGCATAAATCATGACCATTATGTCACATATAAATTCTTCTCTATAATCACATATACTCAAACAGCATACCTGTTATACTACCTAGGAGGATGTAAATATGAAAAAGATTTTAAAAGTACAAAGTGTGCGAAATCATTACGCAGTAACATGGTAGGTGGGGGAATGTCAAGGTGATTGAGTATGGTGGCACAGTGGAAAGAATTCTAGGCCTGGAGTCAGGAAGACCTGAGTTCAAACCCAGCAACAGACACTTACTAATTGTGTGTCCCTGGCAAACTTGCTTAACTCTGCTTGCCTCAGTTTCTCCATTGGTAAAATGAGCTGGGAAAGGAAATGGCAAACCACTCCAATATCTTTGCCAAGAAAACCCCAAATGTGGTCAATAAAGAGTTAGCCATGAAGGAAACAAATCAATAGCAACAATGAATATACATAGTAACCTTCTATATTTATCAGACCATGAGATTTATCACTGACATAGAATCATAAATCCTTATTTATTATTGAATATTTCATTTTACGTGAGATCTTATTTTTATAGATTGCTTTATAATTTATCAAATAATCTGTATTTTTGCTCTCATTTGAGCATTACAATAATGATCAATGATATGTGGTAGGAAAGACAGATATTATTGTTCCTATTTTGCTACTACAGAAACTGATGTCAAGAGATATAAAAGCGATTTGCCAAAGTTCACATCACCAGGAAGTGACAAAACTGGAATAAGAACTAAGGTCTGTTAGCACTAAGTCAAATGTTCTTTCTAGTAGGAGGCATGCATTTACATGTGATCCTGACCCTACAGTCCTAGAGGGCGAAAGAGACATGTATTTATACTACTTTTTCATTATGTCTGTACTGTACTATATATTTTTAAAAAGACTCATACTTACGATTTAATTTCATCATTATTAACAAACCTTGAAGGGTAGGTAAGGCAAATATCAGTATCTGCCTTTTACATTGAGAATTTATAAAATCTCTGATCTTATCAATGAGAGAACTCTTTCCTTTCAAGTATATTACAATCTTTATACCTGAATAAACTGTTCTTCTGAGTTGTAATGCCTGAAAAATTCATTGTTTTATGAACAATTTCGTGATGAGTTTCTCTAAGCTCAACTAGGTTAGTTCTTAGGCAACAGAGATCTAATCTGTTACTGGTCCATACCAAAGCATTTTGAGTTTTATAGGGTGTGTTAGAGCTTGTGCTCATCTGTCATAGCCCCTCAACAACCCAGAATCACCTCTATTTCATAGGAAGGCATCAGCATAGAGGCTTAAGAGGATACTGACCTTATAGAGAAGGAAAAATAAGACATTGAGGGATTAAATGAATTGTAAAAGTCCAAATAGCAAGTTAGGAGCAAAACTCAGATCACCAGACTCTCAGTTTAATATTCTTTCCATATGACTCGACTCAGATGTCTTTAGCTTTCTTTCCTATGTGGAAAGTTTTAGAAATCAGTGAAAAGGTCAGATTTTCTGGCCTCTATGAAATGTACAATATAACAGAAAATACCTCATCCTCTTTAGTCAAGCCTAAGTTTGAACAGAGGATAAAATTAGACTTGAAAGGAGAAGCAAAAAAAAGTTTATACCTTCCATGAATTGGGAAAAAAAGCACACATACACACACATATACATATGTATATATACGTGTGTATATATACATATGTATATATACATATATATGTATATATATGTGTATATATATATACATATATATATACATACAACTTAATAAGAAAAATACTCTCAACAACTCTCACAATATTAGTTCACATCACTCTCAGTTTAAGTATGGTACTGGTTGAAATAATTAGCTACTTAGGTTTTTTTTACAATTTGAGTTGTGAGTTTTAATTTTAAAATACAATTTTCCGAAACTTAAGCCTTCTAATTTACCATTTGAAAGTAAGAAAGTCATAGTAAATTTTAAAATGGCCAATAAATCAGGAAAACAAGTCCAAGTCCCATCTTTGATAGATACTGACTGTGTGAGCTTGGGCAATTTAAAAAAAAAATTCTCAGTGCTCCAGATGAATCACTCAGGTGGTAAGTTTCAGAGAATATACTCAGCACCATTGAGGAAGGAAGTTAATTACCTGTAGTTTTCTACATCAATGAAATCCTAAGTTCAATGAAAAACAAATATACAGACATACAAAAAAAAACAATTCATTATACCCTCCTCTCATGTCTTGTTTTATTATTAATAAAAAGTTCTTTAAAACTTGACAACATGGCAACTAGAATACAAAATAGTCTGAGTTCATTGCTGATGATGTTAATAATGACTAGAATTTATAATATACTCTACCTTTGCAAAGAAAATTTCCTTTGATTCTCACAACAGTTCTGTGGCATTATTATCCCCATTTTATAAAAGAGGAAACTAGGGGTACTTGCCTGTGGTCATATTGACCTTTTAATGGAGAGACTGGATATTTTGGCTTCCCATTGCCAAGTCAAGCATGTTCTTAATTTCTCTTGCTGTAATAATCTGAGTGACTAAAGCATATCTTATTATGATGAATTCAACTGCATCTGTCAATGTTTGCACAGTACATTTAATTTTGGGAAAATTATAGTAAAGGAAGTTGACATTTATGTTGCTCCTTTAGTCAAATTCCCCTAAAACTTGGCAAACTTCTTAAACAGATTATCCAGTCTATTTAAGTGGATCATTTCACTTAGTGGCAAGACAGTACTCTGCCAAGAGCAACAGTATTCAAAATATTCTTGAAAACAGAGACAAAAACCAAATGGAAAAGCAAAAACTACAGATTTATCCTATCCTAGCAATATAGTGGAGATGAGTTCAAAGGCTGAGTCTTACATTTAGCAGTTGGATAAGCATGACTAAGTCATAGAACCAAAGGACATGAGCAGTGCAAAAACCACAGGGGCTATGTAGCTTGATCTGTATCAATACAAGAATTCCTTTTTCAAAATGTCAGACAAATGCCCTTCCAGCCTTTGCGCAAAGCTCTCCAGTGAGAGGGAGCCGATCACCTGCCAAGGAAGTCCCTTGCACTATTGTATAGCTCCAGATATTTTCAAGTGAGTGCTTCCGTTATAACTAAATTTGCCTCTTGGCAACTTCCAAGCACTTTCCTTAGTTATACCCCTGTCACCAAGCAGAATAAGGGCTAATCTCTCTTTCACATGACAATCCTTCAAATACTTAATGAAAGCCATCATATATCCCTTAAACATTACCTTTTGCAGGCTTAAGAACCACAGTTCTTTCAACCATTTCTCACATGGAATGAATCTGTGATGCTTCATCATCTTTTTCAATATCCCATAGAAGGCCGCTATCTCCTCAATAGGTTTCCTAAAATGTGGAACATGATGCAGTCAGAAGAGAACATTACCACTATCATTGCCCTAGATCTGGACATCATTCCACAGCAAATACAGTCTGAATTCTTTTGGCCACCGTGCTTTATTATTATCTCATACTGTACTGAAATCCAATAAAAAATCAAGAACTTTTTTCCTAATTGTAAACTATTGAATTAAGGTCTCACCCCTTTTTTACTTCTGATACTACATTTTAGAAATGAGTATAAATGTTAAGGAAACCATGGATTCCTAAGTATAGTGAACTTCTAGGTGAGAAAAGTCTCTCTGCCAATGCAAGAAGGAATTTTCTCTACAATTTATCATCTTCAGAGAGTTGCATAGAGTACTGAAATGATGAAATTTTTTGCTCAGGGTCACAAAGGGTCAATATGCATGGCAGGTGTCTTCTTAGCTACAAAACTGGTTATCAATACACTGTTTCATACTGCCTCTAAAAATTAGGAGCAGGGGCTGGACCTGTGAATTAGTTGATATTAGAAAGAAACCATCTGTATCAATTCAGTTGGGTACCTTCTCTTCTACTTTCAATCATAATTACACCAACAGTTGCATGTGGGAATAAGAGGTTAATTGACTCGTCTAAGTTCATACAGCCACTATTTTAATACCAATATTACTAGTAGCTGCTGTAGAGGTGTAAGACTAACAATAAGACCACCAACACCAGCACACAGGAGGGCTGCTAGCACAGGTCCTTTGATCTCTTTTTCTAAGGAAAACAAATTTAAGGGGTTTACAATTTCACTTCAATTAAACACACACACATATTTCACTTAGTTCAGGGGAAAAAGTCAGCACCCTGAACTTCAGAGAAAAAACAAACAGAAATTACAAACAGAAGTTATATAAACAGAGTAAATAACACAAGTCAACAGACACAGCTTCTGTCTTCAATAGCAATACGTGCATAGTTACCAGGGAGAGAGAAGCAAAGACATCTGGCTTTTGAAAGCCAGGGGGTTCCTTAATAGCTACCCAAAGTCTTGTCTGGCCAAATTACACAAACACTCTTTCAATGAGTAAGCCCCAAAACAAAATGCTAACCTCAGAGTATACATGTTTATCATGTTTCTCTGAAGGTGGATAGCATCTTCTTTCATAAGTCCAAGTCTTTCCATATTTTCTAAATTTACCAGCTAATCATTTCCTATACCACAACAATATTCTGACACAATCAAATTCTATCTGAAAGATTATCTATGAGAGTTCTCCCCTCTCAATTTTCTGCATTCCCTCTATTCTTGGCTACATAACTTTAATTTATACAGGAAATTTTTAATTTAAAATAATTGAAATTATCTATTTTACACTTTAACACTGCTCTCACCTTATAATATGGTTTAAGATCTGATGCTACTGAATCTAGTACTTTCTCATCTTTTCCCTCCACTATCTTTGAAGTTCCTAACCCTCTCCTCTTAAAAATGAACTCTGTTATTATTTTTTTCTGACTCAGTAAGATATTTTTTAATAATCTAATTGGGATGACATTATATAAATAGAATAGTTGGGTAAAATTGTCACTTTTAAATTATATTTACTTAACTACCCATGCACAATAAATATTACTTCAATTATTTACATCTAATTTTGTTTGTGTAAAAGGTGTTATGAGTTTATATTCATATCACATAATTCCTGTCTTTTAGCAGATATAGTCTCATGTTATTTTTATACACTCAAGTTATCTTATATGGTCTAAAACTATTGATTAACATGGCTGACACATAGTGAAGTTTCCCTATTTTTCTCTTTTGATAAATTTCTGTCAGCTTTAACTTTGCCTGAGATCATAATTACTATCCCTGATTTTTTTTACAGAATATATTGTGCTACTGACATTTATTTTATGTTTGTATGTATCTCTGATTTTTGTAGCATTTCCTGAACATAACATATTGTTGAATTTGTTTTTAATCTTATCAATTTCCATTGAATGGTTAAATTCATCACATTCACATTCTAAACTAGAGTTATTTGTATATTTTCCTCCTTCCAATTTTTGTTAATATTCTTCTCTATTCCTAACCCTCCTCACTCTTCTATTTTACTTCTACCTACTACTTTACCCTCCTATTCCTTGACCTACCCCCTTCCAAAAGTCCCCCTATTATCCTCTCCCTACACTCTAACCCCTTACCCTCATTTCTTTCTCAGTTTAGAAGACTTTTATACATACAAACATACATTCATATTTATATGTGAGTGTATATACATATATATTTATATGTACATACACTTATACATAAACACATATAGATAGATATAGATGTAGATATATAGATATAGATATAGATATAGATATAGATATATAGATATATAAATATATAAAGTTCCCTATTTAACCCATTCCTAATAAGGGTAGGGTTTCAGAACTACCAGCCATCCTCACCCATCTAATTACGCTGTATCAGTTC
Source organism: Phalanger gymnotis (assembly GCA_028646595.1). NCBI lineage: Eukaryota > Metazoa > Chordata > Mammalia > Diprotodontia > Phalangeridae > Phalanger > Phalanger gymnotis. The sequence goes on from CM053625.1 coordinate 193,547,118, forward strand.
TTCCTTTCTCACCTCATTTGTATGAGATAATTACTCCTTTGACCTTTTTCTACATCTTTCTATTTTTAGAATTGTGTCATACTCAGCTTTACCCCTTTCTTTCTTTTGAACTACCCAATTAATAATGACACTCTTACATTTAGGGTGTACATTTCCATGTATAAAAAAAGTAAATAATTTGTCTTTATTGAGTCCCTTGCAATTAGTCTTTGTTTACCTTATATTTCCCTCGGATCTCCTATGTTAAATTTTCAATTAAGTTTTCATATTTTTGCAACAAAATCTTGAAAGTCTATCAATTCATTGAATACCCTTTTTGTTTCATTCAGAAATATACTTAACTTTGTGGGGTATGATATTTTTGACAATAACACAGTTCTTTTGCTCTTTTATGTATAGTGATCCAAGACCTGCAGGCTTTTAGAGCAGCCACTGTTAGGTCTTGTGTAATCCTAATTGTGGCTCTGCCATATTTGAAATATTTTTTTCTCTTGTTGCTCATAATATCTTTTTCTTAACCTGGGAGTTTTGGAACTTACTTTCCCCTGAGGATTTCTTTCAGGGAGTGAATGGTGGATTTTTTTTTTCTATTTCTTCTTTTCACTCTTGTTCTAACACTTCAGCACAATTTTCTATAATTATTTTTTTATTATTGCATCAAGATTCTTTTTTTATTTAAGTTTCAGGTAGCCTGATTATTCCAATGCTTTCTCTTCTCGATTTGTTCTCATGATCACTTGTTTTCTAATAAGATTTTTCACATTCTGATACATTTTTTTAATTTGTTATATTTCATTTTATTATTTCTTGGTATCTTTAACTCATCTGACTTCTCCTTGCCCAATTCTAATTTTCAAAGGTCATTTGCTTTCTTAAGATTCTGGACCTCCTTTTCCAGTTGGTTGACTTTCTTTTCATAATCTTGTTTTTCGTGGATTGTACTTACTCTTTAAAAAAGTCTCAATCTCTCTTATTTTATTTTTGAAGTTTTTTTTTCTTTTTTTAATCCTATGAATTCTATTTTTATTCAGATTTTTTTTTTAATTTTAGTTTACAACATTCAATTCTGCATGTTTTTGAGTTCCAGATTTTCTTCTCCTTGGTCCCCTTCCCCACCACACCCTCCAAGTCAATATAGAATCCAATATATCTTCTACGTATACCTTTGAATTAAACTTATTTACACAATAGTCAAGTTGTAAAGAAGAATTATGACCAATGGAATTAATCAAGAGAAAGAAGAAACAAGACCAAAAAAAAAGAGAGGAAAAAAAAGAGAGCAAATAGTTTGCCTCAATCACCATTCCGAATCCAGAATTTTTTTCTATGGATGTAGATTGCTGTTTCCATCATGACTCCTTTTGAGTTATCTTTGAACTTTGTATTGCTGAGAAGAGCCAAGTCTATCGAAGTTAGTCATCACAGAATCAATAAATCTGTAGTTGTGTACAAAGTTCTCCTGGTTCAGGATCATATCATTTGGTCTTTCCAGGTTATTCTTAAGTCCATATCTTCCCCATTTCTTATTGCAAAATATTATTCCATTACAACTTGTTTAACCATTCCCCAGTTGATGGGTATCCCCTTAATTTCCAATTCTTTGTGACCACGAAAAGAGCTCCTATAAATATTTTTGTACATATGGGTCCCTTTCCCACTTGCGTGATCTCTTTGGGATACAACCCTAGAAGTGGCATTATGGGCTCAAAGTGTATGCACATTTTATAGTCCTTTATGCATAGTTCCAGATTGCTCTCCAGAATGGCTGGATCAGTTCACAGCTATACCAACAATTAACACTGTTCCAATTTTCCCACATGCTCTCCAGCATTTATCATTTTCCTGTTTTGTCAGGTTAGCCAATCTGACAGGAGAGATGTGGTACCCAAGAGCTGTTTTGATTTGCATTTCTCTAATTAATAGTGATTTAGGGCCTTTTTCATATGTCTATAGGCATCTTTAATTTCTTACTCTGACAACTGCCTGTTCATATACTTTTACCATTTATCAATTGGTGAATGACTTGTGTTCCTATAAATTTGGCTCAGTTCCCTGTCTATTTTAGAGATGAGGCCTTTATCAGAGACACTAGTTGTACAGATTTTCTGCTTCCCTCCTAATATTTGTTACATTGATTTTTTTTATAAAAAACTTTTCGATTTAACATAATCAAAATTATTAATTTTGCATTTTGTGATGCTTTCTATCTCTTGTGTAATGAATTCTTTCCTTTCCCATAAATCTGATAAATACACTATTCCTTGTTCTCCCAAAATGCTTATAGTATCAGCCTTTATTCCTAAATCATGAAGCCATTTTGACTTTATTTTGGTATACAGTGTAAGACATTGGTCTATGCCCAGTTTCTGCCCTATCATTTCCCACTTTTCCCAGCAGTTTTTGTGAAATAGTGAATTCTTAGCCCAAAAGCTGGATTCTTTGGGTTTACCAAATAGTAGATTTCTATAGTTGTTGACTTTTATATCTTTTATCTCTTATATCTTTATATATATATATATATATATATATATATATATATATATATATATATATATATATCTTTTATACCTAACCTATTCCACTGATCCACCACTCTGCTTCTTCATCAGTACCAAGTAGTTTTAAGGACTGTTTAATATCTGGTATGGCTAGGCCACCTTCCCTAACATTTATTTTCATTAATTCCCTTTATATTGTGGACCTTTTTTCTTCTGTGTGAATTTTGTTATTATTTTATCCACCTCTGTAAAATAATTTTTGATAGTTCAATTGGTATGGCACTGAATAAGTGAATTAATTTAGGTAAATTTCTCCTTTTTATTATATTAGCTTTGCCTAAAAATGAGCAACTGATGTTTTTCCATTTATTTAGATCTGACTTTATTTGTGTGAAAAGTGTTTCATAATTATGTTCATATAGTTCCTGGATTTTTCTAGGCTGGTAGACTTCCAAATATTTTATAGTGTCTACAGTAACTTTAAATGGCATTTCTCTTTCTATCTCCTGCTGTTGGGCTTTGTTAGTAATGTATAGGAGTGCTAAGGATTTATGTAGGTTTATTTCAGATCCTGCAAGTTTTCTAAAGTTGTTTAATATTCCAAGTAGTTTTTTACTTGATTCTATAGGATTTTTCAAATAAATCATATATCATCCGCAAAAGGTGATAATTTAGTTTGTCCTTTGCCTATTCTAATTCCTTCAATTTCTTTTTCTTCTCTTATGGCTACAGCTAAGATTTCTAGTACTAAATTGAGTAATGGGGGTGATAATTGAAATCCTTGTTTCACCCCTGATCTTATTGCGAATGCATCTAGCTTATCGCCATTACAAAAAATGCTTGCTGATGGTTTTAGATAGATGCTGTTTATAATTTTAAGGAAGGCTCCATTTATTCCTGTTTTCTAGGGTTTTCAATAAGAATAGGTGTTATATTTTGTCAAAGGCTTTTTCTGCATCTATTGAGATGTTCATATGGTTTCTGCTAGTTTTGTTGTTAATATGGTCAATTATGCTAATAGTTCTCCTAATATTGAACCAGCCTTGCTTTCCTGGAATAAATCCTACCTGTCCAAAGTGTATTATTCTTGTGATAAGTTGCTGCAATCTTTTTGCTAATATTTTATTTTAAATTTTTGCATCAATATTCATTAGGAAAATTGGTCTATAATTTTCTTTCTCTGTTTTGACTCTTTGTGGTTGGGGTATTAATACCCAATGGTAGGACTCCTTCTTCAACTATTTTCCCAAATAGTCTGTATAATATGGGAATTAATTGTTCTTTAAATGTTTGATAGAACTCACACATAAAACCATCTGGTCCCTGAGATTTTTTCCTAGGGAATTCATTGATGGCTTGTTCAATTTCTCTTTTTTTCCAAGATGTGGTTATTTAGGTATTTTCCTTCCTCTTCTGTTAAGCTGAGTAATTTATATTTTCATAAATAGTCATCCATTTCCCTAAGTTTGTCAAATTTATGGGCATACAATTGGGCAAAATAATTCCTAATTATTATTTTAATTTCCTCTTTATTGGAGATGAATTCACTCTTTTCATTTTTGATACTGGCAATTTGGTTTTATTTCTATTTTTTTAATCAAATTGACCAAACCTTTATCAATTTTACTTTTTTTTCATAAAACCAGCTAATAGTTTTATTTATTTATTGAATAGTTTTCTTGATTTCTATTTTATTAATCTCTCCTTTGATTTTCAATATTTCTAATTTGGTATTTACTTGGGGATTTTCAATTTATTCTTTTCCTAGCTTTTTCAGTTGCATGCCCAATTCATCTATCTCCTTTTTCATCTATTTTATTCATGTGAGCAATCAGAGATATAAAACTTCCCCTAAGAAGTGCTTTTGCTGTGTCTGGCATGTTTTTGGTATGTTGTCTCATTATTTTCATTCTCTTGAATGAAGTTATTTATTGTTTCTATGATTTGTTCTTTGGCCCACTCTTTCTTTAGGATTAGATTATTTAGTTTGCAATTAATTTTTAGTCTATCTTTCCATGGTACTTTATTATGAATAATTTTTATTGCATCATGATCTGAAAAGGATGCCTTGATTACTTCTGCCTTTCTTCACTGGATTGTGAAGTTTTTATGCGTTAGTACATGGTCAATTTTTGAGTATATGCCATGTACCACTAAGAAAAAAAAAGTCTGTTCCTTTTTATCCTCATTTAGCTTTCTCCAGAGGCCTATCATATCTTTCTTTTCTAAAATTCTATTCATCTCCTTAACTTCTTTCTTGTTATTTTGAGGTTAGATTTATCAAGTTCAGAGAGGGGGAGATTGAGGTCCCCCACTAGTATATTTTTGCTGTCTATTTTTTTCCTGTAACTTCCTTAACTTCTCCTCTAAGAATTTGTATGCTTTACCACTTGGTGCATATATGTTAAATGATGATGTTGCTTCATTGTCTACGGTGCCTTTTAGCAGGATATAGTGTCCTTCCTTATCTCTTTTAATTAGATATATCTTTGCTTTTGCTTTGTCTAAGTTAAGGATTGCTGCTGTTTTACTTCAGCTGAAGCATAATATATTCTACTGCAGCCTTTTACCTTTACCCTGTGTGTATCTCTCTCTTTCAAATGTGTTTCTTGTTTAACAACATAGGATTATGGTCTTTAATCCATTCTTCTATCTGCTTCTGTTTTATGGGAGAGTTCATCCTATTCACATTGACAGTTATGATTACTATCTGTGTCTTTTTCTCCATTCTATTTCCCCCCTGTTTATGCTTTTATTTCTACTTGCTCGCTTCCACTCCACAAAAGTTTTGCTTTTGACCACTGCCTTCCTTAGTTTACTGTCCCTCTGGACTACTCTCCCTTTTCTTACCTTTTTCTCCTCTCTTCTTCTGACCACCCCCTCCCTTTTCTTTCCCCTTTCCCCTACTACTGCTTGTAGGACAAGTTTGATTTCTATACTTATCAGAGTATGTTATTCCCTTCTTGAAAAAAAAAAACAGATGAGAGTAAAGCTTAAATATTTCTCTTCTCCCTCCATTCTTTCCCTTTACTATAATATGTTTTTGTGCCTCTTTGTGTGATGTAATTTACTTTTTTTCTACTACCTCCTTACCTCTTCTCTCAGAATCATCACTTTATATCTCTTAATTAGGTTTTTATCATTATATCAGTAATTTTATACTGACACGCACAGTCTATGTATATCCCTTTCAATTGTCATAAGAACTGTGTTATTCTCAAGATTGACATACATGAAACAATATAATTTTATATAAAGATGTAAATAATTTGCCTTATTGATTAATCAGTGTTTTTTTTTTCTTTTATGCCATTTGCCTTTTTTGTGTCTCTCTTGAATTTTGTATTTGAAGATCAAATTTTCCATTGAGTTCTGGCCTTTTCATCAGGAAGGTCTGGAATTCCCTTATTTCATTGAATGTTCATCTCCTCGCCTGAAACATTATGCTCAGTTTTGCTGGATAGTTGATCCTTGATTGCAGTCCAAGATCCATTTCCTTTTGGAATATCATATTCCAATTTCTCCTGTCATTTATTGTAGAAGCTGAAAGATCCTGCGTGATTCTGACTAGTTCTGTGATATTTGAATTGTTTCTTTTCTGTCTGCTGGCAGTATTTTCTCCTTGACCTGATAATTCTGGAATTTGGCTATAATATTTCTTGAAATTTTCAATTTGGGATCTCTCTCAGGGGGTGATTGGTGAATTCTTTTGAAGACTATTTTACCCCCTGGTTCGAGGACCTCGTGTTAGTTATCCTTAGGGGTTTCTTGGAAGATACTGTCCAGGCTCTTTTTTTTTCATCATGGCTTTCTGGTAGACCAATAATTCTTAGTTTATTTCTCATGAACCTGTTTTCCAGGTCAGTTGTTTTTCCAATCAGATATTATATATTTTCTTCTATTTTTTCATTCTTTAGATTTTGTTTGACTGATCTTGATTTCTCATAGTGTAATCAGCTTCTTCTTGCCCAATTCTAATTTTAATGTATTGTTTTCTTCCTTTAGCTTCTATATCTCCTTTTCCATTTCATTTATTTTACTTTTCAGTGAGATATTTTCTCCATTTATATTTCTGAATCTCCTTAGCCATTTTGCCTATTTTCCTTTTTAAAGATTTGTTTTCATCAGTTTTCATCAGTGAATTTTTTTTTCCATTTTTTCTTTTACCTCTCAAATTTGTTTTTTGACATCCTACTTGAGTTTTTCCAGGAATGCATTTTGGTCTAGAGACCAGTTCACTTTCCCTTTTGAGGTTTCAGATGTGGGTATAGTGTCCACGCTGTCCTCTTCTGAATTGGTATTTTGATCTTCCCTGTCTCCATAATAGGAATCAATGGTCTTTGGCTTTTTAGTGTGTTTTTCCATGCTGTTTTTTTTTTTCCTCCTGGGTTCTAAAGTTGATCTCTGCTTCTAGGGTCAGAGGGCTTTGATCCAAGCATCTGTGGGCCTTCTCACTGGCTTTGTGTGCTATGGCCTCTGGTTTCATGAGGTGTCGGGGAGGGGTGGTCTGGCTGCTTGTAGTCTTCTCTTCCCTGGCACTACTCTACAGAATGGGTGGTCTCAGCTATTGTCTGTGCTGGTGTCTGCCACTGCTTTGGGGTCCTAGTGTTGAGGTTTGCTAGCTGTGGCTCAGTAACTCTAGTTGTTCTGCTGAGATGGGGCCTGCTGGGACACCTCTCTTCCTACACTGGTCTCCTTCCGCCACTACAAGAAGGACCCTCTCCCCAACTTCTCACTAAAAGGCTACTGAAGCCCCACTTCTAGCTCCTCTGTTTCTCCTGAGGGAATATTCTCTGGGTTTATTCAAGGGAGGGATGAAAGCCATTTTACCTGGCCATCATGGCTCCCAGAAGTTCAAGAAGGCAAGTTTCAAATCTTTAGGCTGTGGGCTAGAGGTCTCTGCAGTAGCTCCTCCCACGGTCACAGGCTTTGTGCTGAGAGGCTTGGGGCTTTATCGCCACTGTATCTGTTACATCAGCCCTGGAACTGCTCCTCTTCCCAAGTTTTGCTCACCCAGTGCTCTCCCAGACCAGCCAACTGGCTGGGTTCCTCTGCTGTTGCTGGTTGGTGGGGTCTGGTGCCTTTCTGAACCTCCAGCACTCCTACCCCTCTCAGTCTACTAGTGGCTTCTAACTCTCTCAGATCTGCTCAGAATCACTTTTTTAGATGTATCTGACAGAATTTGTGAGAGAGCTCCAGTAGTAGTTCCCTCCTTTCACAGAGCCATCTTGGCTCTGCCCTCAGTCCTCTGAATTATTTTGGGCAGGTGATCAAGGGGAGGCTTTATTTTTGCTTCCTTTGAAACTGAATCCTGGTGCTTTCTATTCCCACAGTAACGGTCTGTGGTTGGGTTCTTTCTTCTTTGCCTGCTTTTTTTTTTCTGCTTGGTATTATAATCACCTCTACTCCTTGCGCATGGGTGATAGTGCCTCTGGAATCCTATTGGTCCTTCTTATTGTTGTTTTCTTTTTTCCTGGGCCCAAACTCTTCACTCCTTTCTCCCTTCAAGCCACAGCTAGGGCCCCCTGGCACACTATGCTGGAAATGCTCTTGCTCCCTGAGAACCCTTCAGTGGATATAACCTTCACTTCTCCCCTCCAGCCTGAAATCAAAACCAAGAAGTCAGCTTTCCTATGATTATCCACAGCCAGCAGCATCACCACCCCACTGCTTCTGCATTTATCAGATGAATGATGGTTCCTTCTCATTTAGGATTTCATCTTGGCAGCACAGCTGGGCCTGGTATCTTTTGTCAGAAGAGGCTACCTTAACCTTCCCCCACTCAGATGCCAGTCTTCCCACACTACCTGGGAGGTGAAAATTATTGTGGCTGAAGTCCAGGATACCTACCAACCCAGCTGCCCCTAGGGCTTGTTGCTTGTGATATTTTGTGCAGCTAGCCTGAAGGTGTTTACACTTCACTGAGTCTGAATCTCCATCCTGGGATCTTTCTTTGGATCTTCTATGGTTGTACAAGGAGGACCACTGTTCTGCCACAACTCTTCTTTATTCTTGCTGCTCTACATTCAGCCCAAGGTGCTATTTTATCTTGTTTGTGGAGTAAATATGAAGGGCTTGGAGTTTTCTGACCTACTCTGCCATCTTCCCAGAATCCTTGGTTTCTCTTTTTTTTTTTAATGTGTAGGTGGGTGATGAAGCAGAAAGCAGGTCTGTGTCTATTGTGTAAAGATGTAAAATGTGTGTGGGGGGGGATTATTACAGGCCATTCTCCTTCTTGGGGTTAGTGTCCTCAAAATGACTATTGAAGTTCTCTGCTTCCTTACATAAGCTTTTTAGAAACAGAGGAGAGAGGGGGGGGTGAGGAGAGACAGAGACAGAGACAGAGACAGAGAGAGAGAGACAGACAGAGAGAGAGACACAGAGAATCACTGTGACAGGAGAGAATTCACAATCCTCATTGTACTTTTCCTGTATCTCTTAATCATTCCAGGTCAAAGTGAAATAAGACATTCATTTTTTAAGATTGAGGTTTAGGAAATGGCTCATTTGACAGGCTACATACGACATTACAAGTTCTGTTTGAGACTTCACAAGCTCAATGCATTTTAAAATGTGTTTGCTATCAAAATGTATATATTGTCTTTTGTAACAGTGACAAACATAAAGATATGACTGTGTATGGCATGAAAACATTGGAGGGGATAAGATCAAGAAAGCATGTAGAGGAAATGAGAAGATCCACTTCTTCATCAAGGACTGAAATGAAGAAGGGGGTAATTGGAGAGAACACAGTGAATAATGTTAGACAAGGAGTGGTGAAGAGGGAGCTCTCAGGAAATGATTTTGGCAAATTATGAGATTAGGATGGCCATGGGAAGCACAAGGAGACGTGAATATTTTGAATAACCAAATAGGATAGTGAATCAATTAAGAAGAGGTAGAATGATTGTTTTGATGAAGTGGTATCCTAGTTGCTATTTGTTGTTGTTGTTGAGTTATTTTCAGTCCAGTCTGACTTTTTTGACCCCATTTGGAGTTTTCTTGCCAAAGATACTATAGTATTTTGCCATTTCCTTCTCCAGCTCAATTTATACTTGAGGAAACAAAGAGTTGGGACTTGCCCACGGTCACTCAGCTAGTAAGTGTCTGAGGCCAGAATTGAAGGCAGGAAGACGACTCTTCCTGATTTCAAGCCTGGCACTCTATCCATGGTGCCATCTACCTGCCTACCTAGTTAAAATTAGGCAGTATAAATCCACAGGGGATCCAAGCAGCACAGTTTTGCTACAAGTCTATTCAGAAGAAGATGAACAATAGCCAAGGAGCAAGAGGAAAGACATAATTCTAGGCTGGTTTTGGCAAGGTGTAATTAGAAATAGAATGAAGGAACAAAAGCATTTGAGAGTAGAAGATAAAGTAGAATTGAATTGATTTACCAAGGATTTGAGATAACAAATAAAGAAGATATTGACAGGGAGGTGACCTCAGTTAGAGGGAGAGAACCCGAGAAATGGAAAGAGATAATGAAAGAGGTAGTTTCAGAGAAATCTGAAAAGTCACATATGAGCCAATACAGAGCAAAATAAGAAGAACGAGGAAAGCAATTTATACAATAACATTGGAGACAAATGACTTTGAAAGACTTAAGAACACTGATCAGCACAATTAGCAACCATAGTTTTGGAGGACCAATGAGGAAGCAAGTTAGCCACTTCTTGAAAGATGATGGATTAAAGGTTCAGAAAGGGACATATTTTGGACATGATTAATACAGGGACTTATTTTTCTTGACCATTCATAGTTGTTATAAAGAAATGGGGAGGGGGAGAAGGTTGAAAGGACATGTTTTTTAATTAAAAAAATTAAAAAAAACAGCAGAAATGAAAATCATAGTGAGGATAAAGATTAAAGAGTACAATAAAGCACAATGAAATGGAAAGAACTGATAAACAATTATGATCAGGCAAAAATAAATGGAGTTCATGAATATGGAAAATGTATTGCAGGCATGATCGAAGTTATGATCATCTTTGTGTATAACTGAGGTGAGTACAGGAAAAGGTTATAGGAATTGTCAAAATTGTGGAGTATTTAAAGGAGTAGTACAGCCAGTTCTGGAATGTGTAATGAGGAAAGCATCATCATCAGGAGGGATCCATATCTTAATGAGCTCCAGATGATGGACGGGGTGAGAAAGGAAAAGTCTTAAAATGAAAAGAAAGTCTGTTAGTTATGGAATAGGCATTCTAGAAGGCTGAAAAATTGAGGAGCTTTGGCATGGATGTAGAAAATGATGGTGGTGGTGATGGTGGTGGTGTACGGGATTATAGAAAGGCCAGTTGGGGATGGGGAATGGGGTTTGTACTTTGACATCCAAGGATTTAGAATCATGGGGATGGAGAGAATATAAAAGAAAAAAAATTCTACTGAGGAGTGAGTCTAGGGAGTGGTTAAAGAGAGGCCTGTTGAAGGATGAATGTGATTAGACTGCTCAGCATCCTCTCACCAATATAATCGCCTGGCAGGTGGTGACGTATCTTGTGAGGCTCTACCTCATATGACAAAGGAGCAGAGAATGTATGGAGGTATGGTTAGGAGACAGCAGTGTGAGGACTGCATCAGGGAAGGTCTGTAATAGAAATAGAGAAGATTTTGTCCCATGAAGGGGAATTTGGGCCTAAAGGCCATAGGTGTGTTTGTGACCTTTCTGGAGTAGGCTATGGGAATGTTAATAGGATATGAAGATCTTCCCCACCCATTAATAGGCATCATGTGGAGCCCATTAAGGGAAGCTTGCTTGTAGGAGGGCTTTCACACTTTTTGGAACTAAGTTGATTTGACACTGAGTCACTAGGTTTGGTTTTTTTTTTTTATTTACATCTTTAGTTTTCAGCATTAATTTTCACATGCGTTTCAATTACAGATTTTTCTCCCCATTTCCACCCCCCCCCACTCCAAGATGGCGTACACTCTGGTTGCCCCGTTCCCCAGTCTGCCCTCCTCTC
>CM053625.1:193559081-193576292 GCA_028646595.1 Phalanger gymnotis
TGAATATTTTGAGGGGGGCATCCCAAATGCCTAAAAAAATCTTTGTTAATACTATGTGCTAACATGATGGTTCTTTTGTAAAGTCAAATCACTAACAATAACAAAAAATGACAGAAATGCTATTGTGATTCACCATTATAGAATTGCAACATAGAAAATATTGATTCTAATAAAATATTTTGTTGAAAAATCCAATTAATTGCATGTCTAGATGTTTATAATCAGTGTCAATTTCTTCATACAGATTAAACTTTTTTAATATTCTCAGTTTATGATTATGACAAGATTATAGTAGGCAGAGTGGAAATTCTAGGGTTTTCTGGGGATAAAGACTATTTTAGCAGCTACCTTCAGAACTGGATTTGTCTTTATGCCCTAGAAAAGTCCCTGATCATAAAAAAGGAAACACTTTATACCTCCCACCACATTTATCCCTCCCAGAGGCAAAACCATAACCTGTGTTCATTCACCTCTAAGACCCTCCGAATATCTCTTAGAATACTAGGAAGTGGACACACTAGTGAACTGCCAAGAAAGAAGAGTTCTTTCTTCTCATGGGAATGATAGCAGCTCCCAGAGAGAGCAGTACCAATTTCATGCTTGTCTTACATGTTCTTATTCACCCTTTCCCATAAAACTTCAAAGAACTTCCCTCATTAAGCTTATGACAGACACACAAAGAATATGAGTCACTTTGCCTTGTAAGTTTAATGTTGTACAATTGTGTGAAGTTGCAGGTAAAATTACTCCTGATTCACATCTCGACAATGTACTACATAATGAATTACCTGGAGATTTCAGCAAAGGACAATTCATGTTGTTTCAATTCATGTATATTTTAAACAGTGAGAATCAGTGAATACAATTCAAATTCTATTAAAATATTTTTGACAGTCCGTACTTTAGAAAAAAATGAAGATGTAAAATTTATGCAAGATTTTGCAAAAGTTAAATACTTCCTCAGTAAATAATCAGAGATCACCTCTTCGTGTAGTTACGAACATGACCACCACATTTTCATTTCCCTTCAATGCTTTAAATGATAATATAATTCTGACTTAGTGTCTTTGACGTATTAAGAAAGGCAATTTAATATGAGCTACCTTAGTTTGAGGGCCAAGATGTAATTTGTGAATAAAATACTGAAAAAGTGACAGATGAAAGGCAAAATGAAGCTAAACAGACAGGGGATAAGACTAATGGAAGACAAAGTAGGAGAAGAAACCAAAGTCATTTTATGAGGGACTTAGCCTACCAATATCCTCTACACTGATCATTCAGTTGGTTCAAGAAGTAGTGAATTTTGTCTTTCCACATTTGAAATCAATCTCTTTAATTCTTTTTCTTCCAGTTTTTCCCTATAGTTGTTCACCTAACTCAAATGTCCTCACTTCCCAGGTCGAGGTTCTCAAACATCTTCCAAATTTCTCTCTCAGATAGAGTTAATAGCACCAGGCAAACTAAGCTTTGCCCCACAGGGCTCTAAATATTGAGATTGGACATCTGGATTACAAAAACCATCATAAGAATCCTACTCCTGTAGTTCTTCATTTTTCCTTCTCTTAGACCCCACAGGTTTAAGGACCATTCTCTGGGGTATGAGATTCACATCCTCCAATGCAGCTGCATCAGAAATTAAATTGTCTTCTGTGTCATTGCTAATTACCCCTCCCTCACTTTGCCCAATCTGAATTTGTATTATGCCTAGTTGCTGTCAATTAGCATTACATGATGATGATGATTCTAAAGACTCACTTTGAGTCTTTCAATTCCTGGAATGGATCTGTGCTGATCCATTGGTAACAGAGCCTAGTGTTCTCATGAACAATGACTCTTGTTTGAAAAATGTTTGGCCACTGTTAGAAATATATCCCAAGGTAATGGAACATAGGAGTACCTTTCAACTATGGAGCAAAGTAGCCCTTATTTTCAAATTCTGAAATCTAGGTAGTGTAGGAAATGTCCACATCCCAGCTGTTACTGTGAATAGTCATTGGAGTATAATTGGCTTTAAGGAGTTTATCCCTTAAAGCCAAACCCCAGCAAAACCATGTTGCTGATGAAATTTAGGTCAAGTTGTCTTTGCTGCCCTTAGTCTCTCTCTCTCTCTCTCTCTCTCTCTCTCTCTCTCTCTCTCTCTCTCTCTCTCTCTCTCTCTCCCTCTTTCTCTCTCTCTCTCTCATCTTTTCCCATGCAATGCCTTTCACGCTCTATCAAAGTCTTCATTCAGGAAAGGATTTGATCAGCTTTTTTCACAGCTAGATGATCATTTTCATAAAGATTATTATAGAGATAAGAAAATGGGACATGATTGCTGTCTTCAGGTGTTTGAAAGGTTGTCATGTTGAAGAGGAATTAAACTTGTTATGTTTGGCCTCAGAGAACAAAATTTGGCATCAGAGGTGGCAGTTGTGGACAAAAAAAATTTAGGCTCTCTGTGTGGACTAATAGCCTTAGGATTAAAACTTTCTGAAGGAAAATTTGTGGTTTCAGGAGGGTAATGTGTTCACTGAACTTGAAGGACTTGAGAAGCAAGGTTGGACAACAAATATTCAGGATAGTGACTTAGTTTTGGATCTAGGTAGGGCAATTTAAAGAGTACATTTACAAGCAAGAGCTCGTATAGATAATGGCAACTTGGTTTCAGGAAATGCTTTGAGTCTATGTCATATGATGATTGCTTGAGAGAATTAGGTAAATCTAGCCTAGAGAAGATGGAGAAGAGAAGAAAGAATCATGAGAGAGACATGCTGACTGTGTTCAAGGAATTAAAAGACTCATGTAGAAGAGGAATTATACTTGTTCTACTTTGTCTCAAATGGCAGAACCAATAGTAATGAGTGGAGGTTGTAAGTAGCACAATTTACGTATGATGAAGAAGAAAATCTAACAATTAGAGCTACCCCAAAGTGAAATGCTCTCCCTCAGGCAGTAGTGGATTTCCCCTCATCAAAGGTTTTCAGGTAGAGAATGGAAGATCATTTGTCAGTTATTATACATATAAAAGTTTAACTAGATTACTTTTTAGGTCCCTTACAACTTATAATGTGTTTATTGAATTTACCTCTCTGTGCCTCATGTTGTTCTTGTGCAAAATGAGGGGTTTAGACTAGAGTGACATTTAAGTACTGCTTTGAGCTTAAATATGCTATGATATTAGCAATCATATACTTTGTTTTTAGTTTACCTAGTTTTCACCTTTAAGATGTAATATCAGATGTAATTGTTGGCTAGGGCTTTCAGTTCTCTTTCCAATATATGAATTCCTATCTATTTATCCACCTATCTAACTACCTATCTATCTATTTCCCATTCAACAAAAATTTTTGAGCTCTTGCTATGTACCTTGTATCATGCTATGCAATCCAGGGGATACAAAGATCAATGAAATGGTGTTTGTCCTTAAGAATATTGTAATTCGGTAAGAGATAAGAAATGTGTATAAACTTAAATAGGAAGCAATGTTTTAACTGCGTAAAAATAGATCATATTTTATTTTCTTCCAAGGATCTCAAAGAACTTTCTTCCCAGTAATCCAGAAGGTATATTTTAAGTATCATTATTCCTATTTTTTTTAACAAAGAAGGAAAATAGAGAGGCCAAGTGACCTTTCTGGCATTACACAAGTCAGTTGATGTAGTAGTTGAAATTCAAAGCCAATTCTTGAGTGATTACAATTCAGACAGTTTTTCTACCATTCCATGATTTTTCACATTAGAAATCTACCAGAAGACATGGGGGCTCAAATTAGTTAGAGATAACTTTTGGATATGATGATAAAGGAAATTTCTTAGAGCAGATGGGTGGTATTTGACAGTTGGAGAGAAGTGACTATATGCAAATAATTTAACCTTTCTGAATAACAGATTCTCCCTCTGCAAGATGAGATTGAACTAAATGGACTTTAAAGTTTTCTTAACCTCCAAGTTAATGATCCCATGTTCCTAGATTTTCAATACGCAGAAGTGAAGGTTTTCCTTCTTTCACCATCTTTTTCTGTAACAATTGTAGCTCTTCTAGTTCCAATGATATCCTGATGTAAATTTTAATTATTTAATTTGTATCCAGAGATGGGTAACAGATGCAAGGAGAAAGGAACATGGGGACTTTGGATAGTTGTTAGTGAAGGAGAAGAATATGGAGATCCAAACAATTCAAACTCTTTAGCAGCCTACCTGAGATAAAACATAAATACAGAGGCAGTGTACTTTTGTGCACGAACCGGATTTATAACTAGATAATAAATGCTATGAACTGAGATAGACTGTAAGCCAGCTCCACAGGTGGCGGTCATGAAAATACATGTTTAAGCAGCATCAGAATCAATCAAAAGCAGAATTCCTACAATAAGGTAAAGTTACTCCTAGACAGTGCAGGTGCCATCTCTCTTGCAATCTGGTGGCAAATGGATCTCACCAATACTACCCATTTAAGGAAGTAGTAGTATTAAAATTAAGTTAATCAGTTAGGAGATTACAATTTCTGGTTATTTGAATGGGTAAACAAGCTTTAATTCTAACTCTTGTAAAAGCTTCTGTTTTACTATAATTTTATTAAAGTTTATTTTATGAAATGTTTGTAAAAGCTATGTATAGAGGTTTGAGGAATTGGTATATGCAGTCTGGATAGAATGAAAAGTAGGAGTTTCCTTCAGTAGTAGAAGACTTATGAACTTTGAACTATTGACACGATGGGAAGAAACACTAATCCAAATGCTAGATAGACATGGTAAAATGGGAAGAGGGCTGACTTGGGAAAAAAACCCCACCTATTTTCATATCCTGACTCTTCCATTTACTTCATGTGTAATCTTAGACAAAAAATTCTAGCTATCTAGGCCTTGGTGTCATCTTTATGATGAAAGTGCTAACTATTTTTGGTCATATGACCAACAAAATGAAGGAATTGACATTTCCTCTGATCCTTGGGACCACTCAGAACCTCCCCAAAACAGAAAGTATACATCAAAGATAAACCAGCTCCAGCTATCTCCAAGGTCTAGGGCAAGAGGAACTCCAAAGGTCACATGAATGCTTATGAAATAATGATTACCTTGATCTCCCTAAGCACCCTATCCCTCTTCATCCTACATGATATTAGGTGATTCAAGGACCCAACCTACAGGCTTTCAACAAAGCTAACCCCACACCCTTATCTCCATCTTTTTTCTTTCCAGTGCTATGGACATACAAGCTCCCAAATGCAGAAATTACTCAGGTCTCAAAAGCTGGTAGAACACTATGCTACAAAAGAACTATGCAAGAAAACAGAGGAATAGATGGAAATGTGCAGGAAATATTCTCTGGGTTTGAAATGGAGCTCAATCTCATCTCCCACACCCCAGAACCTCAGAGATTCAAATTCCAAATGACAGAAATCACCGCAGGCTGTAGTAGCACCAATGTGGTAGAGCTCTGGACTGATGAACCAGAAAACTGAGAAGTGGAGGGAATGGGATAGAATATCATGTGGGGTGTGGGATACTGTGTATCACTTCACTGTTTGCTTGAGGGAAAGAGTGCAGCATACAGCTGGGTCCAGTTCTGTCCCCTCAAAAATCAATTCGGAGGCTAAGACATAAACTGGTGAACCATGAATTGTCCAACATGGAAGGAGATGGACAACTTTTTGATCTAGTCCCCAGGCAAACCACCTCAAAGGCAAGGGAGTCAGAAAGTGAGCAAAAGAGGAAAATGAAAGAATAAACATCTCAGAAGGAAGAAAAGTCAACAACATTGACCATGAGTAGATTAAACCTACAAGGAAAACATTAACATGAAATGTAAATAGATCCCAGAATTAGTAAATAAATTTAGTCTTCTATGAATAAATATCACAAAACAAAGAAAAATGATTTAACACTTGATGAGACAGGGGACCTTGTGGATTTTGAAGACAGCATTTCCCTAAGTGTCTGAAAAGAGAAATAAGAATCATGAGAATAGAATTTATGGCTTGGGATGTAGAAATAATTGTCAGAAGAGAAAAAATTTGAAGCTATGACAGTCCCAACAAAGAAACAAAGAGAGGAAAACTAATTGAAAATGAAACTTTACAGAAATGAAGGACAATCTAGAAGAAGAGGAGCAAAGAAACATTGTTAAAAGAAAATATGATCTCTATTCAAACAAAATATATTATTCTAAAATATAGAATGTTCAGAGAAAATATAAAGATCCTAGGTATCTCAGCAGAACACAAATCAAAAAACCTAAACACCATAATCCAAGAAATAATCCAAGAAAACTTCCCAGAACTTTTGAATACAAAAGTTGAAACACCAATTGAAAGAATCCACAAATCATCTCTAGAAAACATGCACATGCACACACACACACACACGCACACACACATACACACACACACACACACTCACACTCACAAACACATGGGTGCAAAGTGTTAGACATTCAGTGGTTAAATTTAACAAATCAGTTCAGAAACAACAATTTTTTTAAACAAGCAGGAGAAAGACCTTCAAATACAAATGAAGAAAATTCAAATAACATAAGAGTATTCTGCACCCACAAGAAAATGCAAAAGGAAATGGAATGATGTATTCCAAAGAGCAATGGATTTTAAGATGCAGCCCAGGATGACCTCTTCCGAAAATCTGATCTTAACCATAAATGACAAAAAAGATAGATGCTCAATAATGTTTGAAACATTCTTAGAAAGAAAAGTATACCTGAAGAGATTATTTCCTTCTTAATTTCCACAGACAACAAAAATGGAGGGGGTGAATGAATGCAGTAGTCAAGGACAACAATAGCAACTGACAGCAGCAAGACTAGTAAATTATGTCTTTATAAATGTATACAAGGAGAAAAGCTAAAGGTGGAATTCAGGTGGATATTATGATGTAGAAGCAGACCCAGGGTATTATGGAAAGAACCTCATGGCACCGTGCCTACAGGTGAATCACTGAGGGCTAGCAATGAAGGGAAAGGGATCTCTGTGGTCTCAGTAAGAGAAGAGCCTTCAGGGGAATAGATGAAAAGAGAAGGGAAAGGGGTGTAAAATGAAATTTAAAATAATGCACTCTAGTTGAAGAGGAGAAGAAGGAGAAATCTACTTGACTGAGAGTGAAATAATGAGGGGAAGAATCAAATAACCACATAAAAGAATGGGGAAAAAGAAACTAATAATCCAAATGGAAAGGGGTAGCAAACAGGAAGGACTACTGCAGGGGGAAGAGACTCAATGGGAATTGGGCCATCTTAAAACAGATTAAGCTAAGGTAATTGAAGGAAATAGTAATATGAAAAAAATCACAACTTGAAGGGTGTTGGAGTACACAGTATTTAAAAATTCCTTCTAACACTGTAAATCTATGATTCTATCAAGAAAAGAGTAACAAAAAGGGGTGAAGGCAAGGGATGGTGATAGCCAACTCTCTGAAAATGAAAGAAAAGGAAATTATTTCAGAGTGACTTCTGGTGTTGAAGATAGGCAGGAATGAGTCTAAGTACTTGATTGACAGCCATTCTCTGGTCCTAATAGCTGAAGAGCTGCTATCACTAGTGACAACTTATTTCCCCTCCCCCACTACCACACAGCTCAATTGTTCTATAATTGTTTTCCCCAAACACACTTACTGTGCTTTGATTTTTCTTACAGCATCCAGAAAGATTAGATTGACAGACTGAAAAATTATGCAACTTTTAAAAAACCCTTTTTAACAAAGTCATTAAAATGCCTGAATATTGATTTTTGACAGTCCAACTTGAAATAATGTAAGCTGACCCTGGATCTTAGAAGATAAAAAGTATACAAATAAGAGGAAGCATAATCATAAGCTTATGTCAATCAATCAAAAAGTGAGTTAGTAAATAACATATATTAAGCACTTGTTTGTCATTCCAAGAGGACCAATGACATCACAGGGTGAGGTTTTGACTTGGGCATGAATTTGATTCATGAGGCAGAGGTGCACAAAGTCATCTGCTTCAATATCTCTTCCAGAATCATCAATGTCCAGAATGGTAAAACAAAAGTCAAGATGACTGGGGATGGGCTGGGATGCAGTGGATGACCTTGACATCTTCGATGTCTGCTTAACTCTAATTTTCCACAGCACCTGCTTCAGTTGCATTCATGGCCAATGGAACAAATTGTTCTCATCTGCCCATTCCACCAGGGGAAGTCTTCACATGTTTGGCATAGACATCCTCCAAATTCACCAATGGGTTGGAGGCCTGTTAGTTACCTGGTTTAGATGGTGTGCTGAGATGGTTTTCCAGGGTTTGGATGGTCATGCTACAGCTTCTTGGAACCACAGGTGAGAATTGCGTGACTGGTTGGAAACCCAAGGTGGATGAGTATTCCTGAAAAGGGCTCAACAAGCACTACACCAGAGGTCCTAGTCTTCCTTTAACACCCTATGAACCCCATTTTGAGCACTTACTATGTGCCAGGAACTATCCTGAGCTTTGGAAATGCCATCAAGGACCCTACATTCAAATGGGGGATTACAGTAAGTAAGAGGAATGGTAGATGGTTGATGTTTCTCAATGAGACCTCGGGTGGGGAAAAAAAAAAGAAATGTTCTTCTCTTTGGTGCTAAAAATAAGTCTTGAGATGATTATACAGAAAATAGTCCATAAATATATAGCAATATTATGCTCCTTCTCCTCCCTATATACTTCAGAATTTACTCAGGTAAGCATGTAGGAGTCTCCCTCCCCTATTTGATTCATATTCCTCAGGTTGTCTTTAAAATAGGCAAATTGGTCTATTCTATTCTTATTCTATCCATCTATCTATCTATGTCTATGCATATGAGAATATATGCATATAAACATACATGTATACATATGCATACATACATATCTGCCTTTAAAAACATACTTGATTTTAATTTTGAATATACTTTATTTATTTGACTATTCTGGTACCTGGTTCAGTTTCATTTTATATGTCTCTTAGACCATTGCTTCTTTCTTAGCTCATCTTCCTTCCTCAAATCACAAGATATTATATTTTATAGTAGGAATATTCTTTGAATATTAACAACACTACAGCACCCCAAATCTGTTAAGGACCATTGCTTTCTTATTTTTTTTATCTTTTCATGTGGCGAACTCTACTGAATATGCAAAATCTTTAAGAAGTGGGGAAATGGGATTAAAAAAGAGGCATGAAACACTTAATGAGAACTCTCAAGCATGAGGACTATTGGAAATAATTTCCAGCTCCATAATGAATAGAGAATGGCAAACCAAGATGCAAAGCAACAGGAAGACATATGATGAACTTCCTGACAAAACTCCAAAAAGATCTAACAAAATTCAAACCTGACCGAATCTCGATTAGGAAGTCAAAGAAAGAAAAAAAAAACACATTGAATTATTTTTGCAGCCCAGGTCAGCATAGTGAGACAGACAGGGTAGATCTGTACACACTAGGGATGAATTCTGGTGAGGAATACACACTAAGTGGAACATTTTAGTGGCCAAAGACTATGCTCAAGGTCAAGACAAGGTCCTATACCTGGCCATGTTTACCTTCAGCAGAGCAAGGGAACAGTTGTCCAATAGCAGTTTTATTGTCTACATCACAGATCCATGTCAGACATAGGAATGGATTTGTGAAAAGAAGTAGCAGTCTAGCTGTGGTACAGAAGCAACAGCATCTCTGTGGCACAAATGGAGTATGGTCTTCGGTCTAGACTGCAGCAAAATCTAAAGCTGGCAAAATAATAACCAGGAAACCTATCCTAGACCAAAGGGAAATCGAATTGTAAATCAGCAGAAATTTCCATTTGACTCAGAGTAACTTAGTCCAGCAATAGTTTAATATTGCTCATACAAAAATACAGGTCAAAAACTTTCAGAGCTGAGAATGGAGGGGTGGTGATTAGACTTTATTCTAGATCAGACCACATTGAGAGCACTGAAAGCTTGCAGGTCCCTCAACCAAACTGCTTTAAAATCCTGGGATAACAAAACATCCAATACCCCAAGAAAATGAAATAGGTTCAGCACAGACCTTCCCTCCAGAAATAGGTAGAGCTTGAATTTAACAACCAACCTGACATTGAGAAGTAGATTAGAAGAATGAACAAAAAAAATCACACATAAGTAATTATTGTGGTGACAGGGATATTCAAGATATAAGCTAAGTAGAAGAGAATGTCTCCAAAACATATACAAGCAAAGTTTTAAAATAAAAATACACATTGGGAGTAAATTCAAGTAGAATTCCTAGAAGAAATGAAGCAATAGTTTTTTTTCCCTTTTTTCAAGAGTTAAAATGTTTTTCATGAATGAAATAAAATGGTATAAAACCATTGGTAGAAAAAAATTCAAAAGAAATTAGACTCCCAGAAGAAAGAACTGAAAAGTCAACTAGGAACTTAGCACATGAAGTGTGTGTGTTGGTAGAAAAAAATGGAAAAGAAATGTGAGTCTCAGAAGAAAGAACTGGAAAGGTGACTAGAAACTTAGCACATGACATGTGTGTGTTGCAGGGGCGGAGGCCGGCTTAATGAATTAGTGTAGGTCCAAGCATTTCTGATGAAAAGACCAGAGCTACAAACAAACTTTCAAGTCAAAAAATGAAGTAAGAAAAACATAAAAAGGTAAACATGAATGAACAATGATAGGGGACTAAACAAGGATAAACTGCTTACATTTGCTGTGGAGTGCTTCTGTTGTATGTCTTGTTGATCTTAAATAAAGTTGAAAGGGTGGGGAAGAGGAATACAAGACAAATATGGGGATGAAGGTTAGGAAAAAAAAAATATCTCATGTAACTTGGGACTGCAAGTACAATTACATGCAAACAAGGAGCAATGGGTTGGGGATGGGCTGATACTTATACCTCACCTTTATTTTACCCAATCAAATGATGAGAGAATATGCACAAAATTGGCTACAAAGTTCTTTCAACAGGTAAATAAGAGGGAAAAGGGAGAAGGTCTATGGGCAATTAAAGAGTCAACAGATTAAGGAAGAGATCTGTCTCATGCAAAGTAAACTCTAAGGTTATAGCTCTTTTTGAGGCGGCAAAGAATTGGAATGTTAGGAGGTGTACATTAATTAGGAAATAGCTGAACTCCTTCACAAATGCAATGATAGAATTATTAATTACTACTTGCCCCAGGCTTCATTTCATTTTACCTTCAGCAACTCTACTCTTTCTTTGTTAGGAACAAATCTGAAAGAGAAGTTCCGCTTCTAACCATTCCTATATTTTTAAAAGATGAAACTATCACTAAGTGATGTCAGGAATTTATATGCTTCTTTACTTTGGATAAGAGAAAATTCTATTAAGTGTCTGGATAATTTAAGTCTCTCATCACCATGATTTCATGCCTGTAGGTTTATTATCTGTTCCTTGAAACTTCTCCCATACAATCCCCTCTTATCTTCAGGTTGCCTATAGTTTACCTTAATGACAGTATTATTCCAGTTTCCCCTGTTGGTACTGACCCAAATATTCCCCACTATATTTCACCAATAAGGCTCACTGCTTTCTTTACATGAATGTATCTTCTTAATGCAACAGTAATCTTCCCCCGCTCAATTTAATCTATTAATCTATTCTTTCAGAATAAGGCATACCCTTCCAGACCCGTTATTTCAGTCACAAGTATTATCCTATCAAATCTCAATTGTATCTTTGAGATAAAATTTTCTTCTCTGTTTGAAGACTTTAGATATTGTCTAGAGATCCCAGATGATAATAAATTTTCCCATCAGACAAGACCTTTTCTCTTGTCTTTCAAAGGATTTATTTTATAATACCATGAAGCTATGTTTTAGTCTCTTATCTTCCTATTGTATGATAACATCCTTGAAAGGATGGGCTACATCGTATATTTATTCTTATATTTATTGCAGTGTGTAGTGTAGTGCTCTAGACATAGCCTGCATTTTAAAAATACCTGCTGTATTTTTATTGCATTTTTTAATATTGTATAATCATAATATTTTAGATTTGGAAGGGACATCAGGGGATGTCTGCCTCAACCCATGCCTGGAGAAGAATCTTCCTTCTAGCATACTTGACAAGCGATCGTCAATCCTATCAAATGATCATAAAGGGGCAACTCACTACCTCATAAGCCTTTGTAGAAAGCTCCTTCTTCCATCAAACCCATATTTTTCCCTTTGCATCTTCCACTCATTACTCCTCATTTTGCTCTCAAGGCTAAACAGAACAAGTCCAGTCCCTTCTCTACTTGAGAAAACTTTCAACTATAACATCTCACTGCTCCCTAGATCTTCTATTCTATAGGTTAACCTTCCCCGTTCTTTCATGAGGTCCCCATATGACACTGAATTGAGGCCTTTCACTGTCCTGGTGACACTTCTCTAGATAATCTTTATCTTCTATCAATGTACTGGTGCTCAAAACTGAACATAGTGTTCCAGATGTCATTTGACTGGGAAAGAATAAACTGGCATATGTATTTCCTTATTGCTACAAATTATACTTTTGTTAATGCAGCACAGTTGTTTCATGTGAACATGCTCAAGATGTGAAGTGATTTTCACAAGGTCAAGTGGCTAGTAAATAAAAGTGTTGGGACTCAAACCCATACCTTTTTGCCTCCAAATCTACTGCACTATACAATGTGTAAATATACTACATTTTTAATTGAACTGGATTTTTAGATACAATTAAGCTTAGAATTCTAAAAGCATTACAAAATAAAAAAGTCCAAAAGATAAATCTGAGCTCCAGAAACCATTTTATTTTCATTTATGTGATTAATTAGGTAGGTATTGAAGCAAGTTGGTGTTAAAAGATCTTTCTAAATACAGAATTTTCGGAGGGGGGGATTTTAAGAGGGATAACGAAAGGTGACTGTCAGTTCTCATGAAGGCAGCAATTACTTACAGAGGAGTCTGTGGATGTGAAACGTGCCATTTCATAAAAGAGTAAGAAATGTTATTTCCAAGTTATAGAGGTGAGACTGACAGGCTGATGGTTAAAGGGTAAACTAATTCATTTTTGTGAGGCTCAAAGACAACACAGCATACCATCATTTCATGTCTGAAGCTCCACTAATTCTAAAAATTTCATGTATTACTCAGTGTCTCTTAACTTTAGTTTTCAAAAGAATGTGTGAAATAAAATAATGAGAAAAATAAAGTAATTTCCATAACTTGAATTTAAGACAAAGTCTCCATTTGTCGCAGAAGAGTATTATTAATTATAAAAACTGGGAAGACTGATAGAAAATCAATTCTGATGCAGAAAAAAGTTGTAATCTTGAAAATGTTGCTTGTCCTATCTGACTTTCATTTTCCTCATACACAAAATGGGAATGATTATACTTCCATTAAAAGGCAGCAAAGTACAGTGGCTAGAAGGTCAGCTTTAGAATTGGGAAGACCTGAGGTCAAGTTTTGCTTTTAACACACACTGGTTGAATAACCATGGGCGAATCATTTAACCTCTCAAAACTCTAAAACTATGTTATAGATGAGATATTGATTTACATCAGTGGATATGAAATGTCCCAGGATGAAAAAAAGGTCACATTTGACAATCTGCAATCGCATATCATTGCAACTGATGGTCAACAAGTGCTTGTTGAGAAACATAATACAGAGTAAAAGAAAAATGGGGAAAAGGTAGCTTTTATTTAAGCAAAAATATGAGGCAATTGTACTATAATGAGCTGTGGATTGAAAAGCATGGAGCCTTGCTCTGTGACTTCATACCTGGCTACCACTTGGAAAGCCTGTTAAACTTTTGAGGCCCCAGCTTCCTCATCTTTAAATTAAAGTAGTTGGTCCTAACTTTTTTTAAAGATTTTATTTATTTGCTTGGTTTGTTTGTTGTTTTTCATAATCCTTTAATTTACATTACAGAGCCATAGGATATTTCATCTGGAAAGACCCTCTGAAATCCTCTAATGTAGTCCCTCATTGTAGATTTCCTACATTTTGTATTTTTCTCAAGACCTGGCCCTATAACTAATATGTATTCTCAATTCCCATTTTCCCCAATTCTGTTTCCATTATAAGTCAACATTATATACTAAATTTTATTTTTAGCTATTCCTTTATTGTTGTTTGAATGATAGACATGCTGTCCCTGGAGAAATTAATGCAATGCCTTAAGTTGCAAGAATATATACTGTGAATTTCTAAACTCATGAATATTTGGTTAGCTAATTGCATAATTTTCAAGGAAATGATATTTTGTTATTATAAAAATCTTGTTTAAATGGGATCTTATCAAATCCCATCATCAATGAACATAATTAATTTTCTTCCTATATCAATAGATAAATAGAATAAAATTTCAAAGGAAAAATAAAAAGATAATGGAATATTTGTTGTTACATTGGGCATTCCACACCTATATTCTCTTGCTTTAATTGCATATTATATATTCTATCTCAGGATCAAATCTTAATATTCATTAGAGCCCTCTCCCTCACTCTCAGCATATTAATATAGCTTTTTATGTTGAGAAAGAGATGCCCTACTTATCCTTAAAGACAAAATATCTACAAAGGGATGAGAAGAATGCAAGCTGTGCAAAATCTAAACAAGATAAGACTGGGCTTGGGCCTAGTGATAGACTGAGTAACTCTTCTTTGAAGACTACTTAAGCTAACAGCTTTGAAATGACTTATCACCTACTTGGCCACTCTCAAACACCACCTCTTTAGTTACAAAGGACACACAACGAACTAGAAAAACTACTAGCATTAGGGAAACTTGTATTCAACTCCTTAGCAGCTCAGTTAATTCTCTAAAACTATAGGTGCTAATGATACAATAGATATTAATTTATTGTAATAAAGGGAGTGTAGAGGAAGTTGAATGTTCCTCCCCAGAAATTCACTATACCAAAAAATCCTAGGTCTCTTAAGAAGAAAAGTTATAAGGCATATGGTTTATACATGCGGAGGAATGAACAACACTGATAAAATTACTAAGACTTTAAGTATTGAGAGAAATATAAAGTTAAGAATGTACTTTTTAATCACCATAACCACTTTTCCAAAGGACAAATTGACTTTCAGAACACTGATAAACAGTTCACCTAGATTAGCTAGGTTATCTAAATCGATAAAAGAGTCCTCTAATCATACCACCCACTACCCCCACTGTACCTACTAGCCAAAGAAAGGAAAAGCATGGAGTTTCCAGTAGAGTCCCCTTCATCTTTTTCCATCTTTACCCTAGTAAAGAAAACCCCTCAAATGAAATCATTTTCAAAACAAAAGTGAAGAAAAATTACTAACTCCATGGTGTGTGTTCATAGAAATCCCAATTTACCAAATATCTATGTCCTTTATTTCTTTGGTCCCTCTATGACCTCAGGGGGAGGGGAGGGGAGTTGGCAAGTTATGAAATTCATTAGGAATCATAAAAGAAATAATGAACATAGGGCCTCTAATCTAATCCTCTTCCTTATTCAATTTAGAAAACCGAAGTACCAAGATGTTAAGGGACTTCGTCAAGTTTATAAAAATTGTAACTTTCAGCTAGGATTAATACTATAATTCAATCTATGCATAAACAGAAGGTTATTTCTTAAGCCACTCACTCTCTAATTTCTGAGGTTTTCTGCATAAAATTTTGATATTGACTGGTTCACAGATGAATAATTAATTTTATAAAACAGACTGAATAACACGATACAGCACTTTGACAAAAACAAACAAACAAGTGTAGGATTTCTTAAATGTTTAGTGACACCAGTTTTTGCATTGGAGGGGGGTGGTGTGTCTATGGTGCATTTTGTACTTGCTGAAAGTGTATGATCTTCATCTGTCAGCAAATAAAATGTCTTTTGCTTAAAAAAATTAAATTTGTAGTCAGGTACTTTAACTCTAGTACCATTTCCACTATGACATATTGCCATCTTTTATTATTGTTCAGTTTTTTCAGTCATGTCTGACTCTTTATGATCCCATTCAGGGTTTTTTTTTGGCAAAGATACCAGAGTGCTTTGGCATTTCCTTCTCCAGTTCATTTTACAGATAAGGCAACTGAAGCAAACAAAGTTAAATGCCCAGTGTCACACAGCTATTAAGTGTCTGAGGCTGAATTTGAATTCTGGTCTTCCTGACCCCAGGTCCAGCACTCTATCCATTGCACTACCTAGATGCCCAGCAGCCATCCTACACCATTGTGAAGAAAGAAAGGATTT
Source organism: Phalanger gymnotis (assembly GCA_028646595.1). Classification (NCBI taxonomy): domain Eukaryota; kingdom Metazoa; phylum Chordata; class Mammalia; order Diprotodontia; family Phalangeridae; genus Phalanger; species Phalanger gymnotis. The sequence continues at coordinate 193,575,210 of CM053625.1, forward strand.
TATAGCCAGGAAAACTCAAGTTAGAAGATGGCCACATGAAAACAGCGTCTTACCAGAGCCATCTCACAAGTTCTGCCAGATTCCTATAAAAAAGTGAATTTGAGCAGATTTGAGAGAGTTAGAAACCACGAGAAGTCTAAGTGGGACAAATTTCACAGCCGGGAGAGTCTGAAAGGCCAAAGGAACGAATCTGTGGGCTAGGAGAGCGCTCAGCGTGCAGAGCTGCTCCAGACGGGAGCAAAGCAGAAGCGACTGGCCAGAAAGCCTGGCACCTGAAACCAGCAGAGATCCCCACACACAGGGCGGCACTCTGCAGAAGTGACGAGAAGCAGCGCAACGCCACCGACCCTGAGATAGCAACTCCTGAGGCTTGCAGCCCAAGGTATGAAACGCGGCTTCTTGAACTTCCAGGAGACATAATGGCCAGGTAAACAGCTCTAATCCCTCCCCTCCCCACCCAGAGAATTCTTCGGGGAAAAAAAAAAGAATGTTGGAACAGAGGAGATAGAAGTGGGGCTTCAGTGGCCAAGTAGCGGGAGTACCTGAGTCCCAGAGGGTCAGAGCCAGCAGGGGTCAACACCAGGAGCCCAGATCTACTCTTGCTCCCCCAGGGGAAGTGCCAGACACCCAGCTCAAACAACAAAGAGCTGAGACCACTGCTGAAGAGCGACAGTGCTGGAAAACAACCCCAGGGGAAGGAGAGGTTTCTGGCAGGCATACCCCCTCCCCCACAATTCAGGAAACTGAAGGCTATAATTCACAAAGCCAACAACTAGACTCACAACCCCCAGAATAAGAAAGCTGGGACAAAGAGCCCTGAGCCCCAAAAGCAGAAATTTACTGTAAAGCCAGGAAAAGGCTAACCAACAAGAACACAAAAAAAACCCCGAGGACCATTGATTCTTTTTATGGAGACAGGCAGGATCAAAATACCAATTTGGAAGAGGATAACAATGACACTATATCCACATTTGATACCTCAAAAGGTAATGTGAACTGGCCTCCAGCCCAAAAAGCATTACTGGAAGAGCTAAAGGAGGATTTTAAAAACCAAATTAGGGAGGTAAAAGAAAAAATGGAAAA
>CM053625.1:193586879-193621085 GCA_028646595.1 Phalanger gymnotis
CAATTTATATATTTCATGGAGGCTTTTGATGTAGGGTCTTTGACTTTGTTGATTTCTTCTGGCTGTATGTTTTGGTCTTATTTGTCACCAAAGAAAGATTCCAGAGTCTGAGACTAAATCTGGGTGAGTTTGCTGCCTGGCCATGTTCCCAGCCAGCTCACTTGACTCTTGAGTTTTTCAGCGGGGTATGACTGCTTGTAAAGAGTTCTATGTTCCATGCTTGGGGGGATGTGCCAGCTGTGCCACACCAGCACTCCTCCTTCCCCAAGAATCCCCAACCCTGACTGAACTTAGATCTTCAGCAGACTCTGCACTCCTGCTCTGATATGCCACTTAATTGCTCCAACCAGGTGGCCTGGGGCCAGAAGCAACTGCAGCTGTAGTTCTGTAGCTGCCCCACCTCCGCTGCCCCCGGGGCGGTGGCCAAACCGCAAACTCCCTGTCCCCAGGAGCTTTTCCCACTAACTTTCTATGTTGTCTTTGGTGTTTGTGGGTTGAGAAGTCTGGCGAATGCCACAGCTCACTGATTTAGGGCACTAGGGCACACTCTGCCCAGCTCCTGGTCTGGTTGGTCTGTGCCACCCACACTGGGCTCTGCTCCGCTCAGCTCCTCTCCCAGCTCTGTGCAGGATAGACCTTACCCAAAGACCATCCAGCCTGTCCTGGGTTGGAACCCTGCTTCCCTCTCCTATTTTGTGGGTTCTGCAGTTCTGGAATTGGTTCAGAGCCATTTTTTTAACAGGTTTTTAGAGGGACTTGGCGGGGAGCTCATGCTAGTCCCTGCTTTCCAGCCACCATCTTTACTCTCATCCCTGGTCACTGGAACAACACTTTTTTAACTTTATTTTTTTTGTTTTCTTTTTTGCTCTGTTTACCTTGATGACATGACTAATGTGGAAACCTTTTGGATGACCACACATCTATAACTATATCAAATTGCTTGTCTTCTCAATGGGGGTGGCAAGAGGGAGGAAGAGAGAGAATTTGGAACTCAAAGTTTTAAAAATGAATATTAAAATTGGTTTTATATGTAATTGGGGAGAATAAAATATTAAATAAAAAATGCTTCATTCTTCTCATCAACAACTTTTATGTATCAAACACTTGTAATGGTGCATCAAGACAGAATAATAGAACTAGACTAACCCAAAGACGCAGGAGATGAGGCCTATGTGTTAACAAAAGGGTCACCAAAAAGGTCCAACACTCCTCTCCAAATTGGCCTGCCCCAATATCAAGCATACCATGATATATAAACTCACATGACTAAATTTACTTTTCCTGGAAGACAATGTTAGAATTCTGAAACTTTATCTCAGCATATTATTATATTAAGAGCTGTTAATATATTATTGCCTTAGATGAGCATACCAACTGCCTAGGAGAAGAAACAGCCACAATAAAAATCGGCCTGGGTAAACAGCACAGGTGATAAAGCTGTAGGTGAATCATCCGTTTTACAATGGACACATATTCACAATGTACTTTTGAGGTTTTTTTTACATCAGCCTGATAATACAAATTTCTACCATGACTTTTAGGATTTTTTAAGAGAGTATGGAATAATGAAAAAATACTAGGCAAAGAGGAGGTGCTTTATTTGAGCCTCAGTTCCTATCCACAATGCTAGTTTTGTTTCCTTAGACTAATCACTCGACAGAGCTTGGTTTCTTCACCTGTAAAAACTGGGGAAAAATTTTTAAGGACAACATTACAGTAACAGAATAGTGAGAAAAAAGTATTATAAAGTGTAATACAAATCAGAATTCAACATTCCTGAATGGAATGTCCATTCTTGTATTATTAAAATGGCTGAACTGAGTTTACTTTCTATCCTAATTAGGTAATTGAATACCATTGAGATTCACTTTATAGAGGTAGTATATGCAGTACTAAAATAATTTTATTTGTTAAAGTTTGTACTTATACATCAAGGATAGAAATGATGGCAAGGAGGAAGGATTTTTTTGTAATAGACTTTCCTATTTCTTGGTTGTTAACTCCTGTCCTAGAAGCAAGTACTGTTATGTCCCATTTATATATACATATGCATGTATATATGCCCGTATGTATGTACACGCACACACCAACACACACACACACACATACATACATATATATATGTGTGTGTGTGTGTGTATGTACATGTGTGTGTGTGGGGGTGTGGGGGTGTGTCTGTGTATGTATGCATATATATATACATATAATGTATATATGTATACGTGTGTATATTTCATCCTAGGATCGAATGAATATGAGACATTTTGCCTAAGAAATTCTGTTTCCTCTCTCTATTTCATCAATATAATTTTCCTGGTTTCCCCAGGATCCAACTAAAAGAATGGAGAGTTTTCCTCCACAAGACCTAACATGTCTCCTGCAGAACAAAGCATGAGATTATCATAGTACAAGAGCATCTATGATCTTTAAGTTTTTACCATTAAAAAAGTTCATTTGATTTTTATTTTGAAAGAAACATTTTCAAAAGCTCTTCTGAGCTTTCTTTTAGGAGCTTCATTTCATCTTCTAGTGTACCACTCTAAATGTAAAATGACATCAGCCAAATCATCCCCACAGCTGCACTGGAAATTAGAGACCAGCACAGTTTGCTTCACTGAGTGTAGTTCATTCATTATCAACATAAAAGCTAGATAGAAGGAAAAAAACCCCAACATTTTGTAATACACTATCTGCTTCACACTAAGCCAAGGAACATCTGACAAGCAGCTGGGCAGGTAGCATGGTGATAAGCTGTCATGCGTGAAACCATGAATGACACCAGGAAAAATTGGAGATAATAATATAGTATCACCCAGTTAGCCACAGCCAAAACCACTTGAAAGTTTGAATAACTGGAATCTGTTCATGATAATTTAAAGTTAGAATTGAGAAGCAATATGATGGGGTGAATAGAAATTTGGCCTGGGCTTCAGTGAGACATGGGTTCGTGTCTTTTCTCTGACATTTAGAGGGAAGTCACTTTACATACCAGTATCCTGAGCCATTCTTTAAGAATTTATTACAGAGAATTTGCTGATGTGTGTTGGTAGGAAAATTTCCTCATCAGACATATCATCCCAGCTTTAAAAAAAAGAATTTATATTCCCCTTATGTTGGACAAGTTCTGAAAAAATATTCTAAATCAAATAATTGTGATTATCTCATTCATAGTCAAATGTATTTGAATCTATTCTGATTCTTGGTATTTTGCATTGGATTCATGTGGAAATTGTCTGTTCACCAGAATATTCAATTTGCCAGGTCATGCCGTTCATAAGAATATTGACTTTTAAAACTGGAAGTTGCTTTAGACATTCTGTGGTACAAGCTCCATATTTGACAGATGAAGAAATAAGACTTAGAAATATAAAGAGATCAGCTCAATATCACAGTGTTGCTTGGTGTCATGGTTAAACCTAGCTCTTCTGTCTCTCTATCCAATAGTTCATTCACCAAACCAAACTGCCTTATCCCTGCAACTGCCCACCTCCCACATCATTCTGGAGAACTGGGAGTTTAATATAATTATGTTGTAGATAACAAATTTCATGCATGAAGAAAAGTACATCTTAATTTTGAGTTTTTAATAAACCCTCATGCATTCAACTATATTATAAGGAAAAGAGATAATGAATTCTGCATGCCAAAGTAGAAATACATTATAATCAGAATAGATGGTTTGTTTTACATACTGATTTTCTGAATTTCAACCTGAGGAGAACCATTTTACTAAGAAAAAATATAGAGCTAAGTTAGGATAAGAATTGCTGAAATTTCAATACCACTGTCAATACTAAACTAATATATGATAATATATTATCATATTGGTATTAAACTAGTATAGATATATCCTGTGCCCCATTGCTTTCTATCACCATACAATACAAACTTTGTAGAAAAACAAATAATGTAAGGGACAAGGGCAGAGGATGTGATGATTGCTCTTTGGAAATAGAGAGATAGGCATGCAATTTCAGCAGCTAAAGAAAAAAAAACATGAAAGTAAAAGCTGATATGTGTACAGCAAGCAAGCAGGAACTGAGCAGGATTCTGCTCAGTTAGTGCAGATACAGAAAATATACCATAAAATAGACATTAAAATTGTCTAATTTCATAATACTTCATTTAGTCAATGAAGTGCCTACCATGTGTCTGGACTTATGTTATAATACACAGTTGGAAGACCAGCTTCAAATTTTATCTGCTCATTATCTTATAAAAAATGATAAAAATTCTGGGAAACAATAAGAGCAATATTACTTAGGAGCTTAGTGTTTCAGAATCTTGGAATTGGCAGGGATCTCAGAGGCCATCTAATTCAACAGGAATGCCTTTGACGTGATTATTCAAAAGTAGTCACCCAGGGTACACTAGAAGACTTCTAGAAAGGGTGGGTCCATTACTATTAAAAGTGGCTTATTCCATTTTTGGATAGCTTTTATTGTTAGAAAGTATTTCATTAACATCAAACCTAGATCTATCACATTGTAGCTTGCACACATCCCTACTAGCTGTGACCACTGAGGTCAATTAGTATAAGTCTAATCGGTCTTCACTTGATAGTCATTCAAATACTTAAATACTATATGATGCCTTTCTTAAGTCTTCATATATTCCCCCTTTTTGATCAATCATTGTATTTAATGACCTCTATTTCTATTACCTTGGTTGATCTCTTTTCAAAATGACTCAGCTTCCCAAATGTCCTTCTTAAAATGTGGTACCCAGAACTGAACATGGTATTTCAGCTATATTTTAACAAGAGTAGAGTGCTTTGGGACTATCATCTCTCTAATTCTGAATATAATGTATATATTAATGTTCCTTGTATTGATCTTACAGTCACTTAAAATTCTCATATCATTTCCAGATATTCTTCTAGCCAGCCATGCCTCTCCCATTGTATAATTTTAAGGTTGATTTTTTAACCCAACTATAGATTTCATCTTCATCAAATGTTCTTTTTTGAATTTGTGTCACAGTTCTACAATTTCTTGATATTTTTGTGATTCAGTGTATTAACTTTCTTGTCAGGCTTTTTGTTATTGGAAAAACTGAAAAGCTTATCACTCATTGCTGCAAAAATTCAGCTAGCAGCTGCCGTGGGGGTGAAAGACCAATACAAACCCAACCACAAGAATGCTACCAGCACAGGTTCTTCGATGTGCTTTACTAAAGAAAGTAATGTTAAGGGGTTAACAATCTCAGTTTAATCACACATACAAAGATCATTCACTAAGTTCGGGGAAAAAAGCCAGCACCCTGAACTTCAGAACAAATACAGACAAATTACAAACATCAACAGACAGACCTTGTCTAATTCCAATCTCAATGAATAGTTACCAGGGTTTAACAAACTCCCAACATCCAGGTATACAAGCTGGAGGGCTCTTAACTACAGCTTCCCAGAGTCTCCACATCAACACATCTCCAAGAGTGAGAGCCCCAAGGGAGAACACCAACCTCGGGGTTTATATATCTTGTTCAGGGTCAAAGGTGAGAGATTTAAACCCATGTGCTCTAAAAGCCTCTGATGCCACAAACATGTCACTCAAACCCATGTAAACTAGGCTTTCCCTTGAGGAAAGGAGGTCATCGAAGACTCCTAATTTAATCAAGGAAACAAAGGCCAAACTCTTCAAGGGCACTTGATTGAATAAGTGCTAAAAGCCTTCTTTAATTACCAATACACCCACATCTTTGTGGATGGGGATTTTTATGGTGCATTCTCTTTTTTTGTAATCTTCAAATTTATTTTAAACTTAAATACAAAATGAGAAAAGAAAAAAAAAATATTTCTATGTACACAGCAGAACATGAGATGATTCAATAAAAAACAAAAAACTCAATTTCAAGAAAAACTATATAATAAATACTACATATTTTTAAAATTGACCAACTTTTCTTTGTTTCCTTGTAGGTTTTCTTTTCTTCTCTTCTGTACACATTTTACTTTATTTTCCCCCTCTCTCTCCCTATCACTCTGCCTTAAAGAAGGCTACAATTACACATACACACACACACACAGATATAGATACAGATAAATACACACATATATATCAGTAGATACACATATATACACATGTATAAACACACACACACACATATATGTATACCTATATACAATGATACACATATACGTAAGACCGTAGAATTCGTATTTTCCATTTGCCATCTCTTTCTCTGAAGGTAGGTAGCATCTTCCTTCATAAGTCCAAGGCTTTCCCTGTTTTTTTTCTTTCTAAATCAACCAGCTCATCTTTTCCTGTAGCACAGCAATATTCCAAACCAATCACATCCTGAGAGATTATCTATGAAAGTTTTCCCCCCAGTTTTCTGCGTTACCTCTATTCTTGGCTACATAGGTTTTACTTATACAAGAAAATTTTTACCTTAAAGTAGTTAAAGTTATCCACTTCACAGTTCAACAATGCTCTCACTTTATAATAAAATTTATGATCTGATGCTGCTGAATTGGTTTCCTCTACATCTTTTTCCCTTGGTTTCTTTGAAGTTCCTGAATCTTTGTTCTTTCAAATGAACTTTTTTATTACTTTTTTCTAACTCAGTAAAATAATTTTTAGTAGTTTAATTGGGATGGCATTGAATAAATAAATTAGGTAAAATTATCATTTTTATTATATTGACTTTAGCTACCCATGAAAAAATAAATATTACTTCAATTATTTAGATCTGACTTAAGCTGTATAAAAAGTGTTTTGTGTTTATGTTCATATAGATCTTGTGTCTGTTTTTGGCAGGTATACTCTCAGGTATTTTATAGTGCCTAGTTATTTTAAACGGTCTAAAATAATACTGAATAATTTTGCTGACACATGGTATAGTTTCCCTGGTTTTCTCTTTTTATTAAATCTATTTTAGATTTAACTAGATTTAACTTTCAGAATTACTACCCTGGCCTTTTTTACATAATAAATTCTACTCCTGATCTTTATTTTATCTTTGTGTGTCTCTATTTTATAGCATTTCCTGAAAGCAACATATTTTTGAATTTGAGTTTTTAATCTGCTGTCCATTTCCTTTTTATGGGTAAATTCATCCCGTTCACATTCTAAACTATAATTACTTGTGTATTTTCCTTCTTCCTATTTTTCCTCCCCATCCTTCTCACCCTATTCCTATCTGTCCTAACTCCTTTGCTTTGATTCTACATATTACCTTGCCCTCCTATTCCTTAACTTAGCCACCCCTCCAAGAGTGTCTCCCTTATCCTCTCCCCCCCAACCCTATCCCCATACCCCCTTATTTCTTTCTAAATTTAGAAGATTTTTATATCCTTCTAGATAAATGTTTTCCCTCTTTACCCCATTCCAATGAGAATAAGGTTCCACCACTACCCACCCACCTTCCTATTAGATTCTTCTGTATCAATTTTTCCTTTTTTTGACTCATTTAAATGAGATAATTACTCCTTTTATCTCTTCCTACAACATTTTCTTTTTTTTTCTTTTGAAAAATAGTTTATTTTAAATACTAACACTTAAATATACATAGACAATAAGAGGAGAAAAAGAAATATAAAATTAGATATTAAAATTTAAATATAAAATAAGAAAAGGGAAAAAAAGCATTGCCACATAAATGGCTGTAACATCAAGCACCCTGTCACACTTACGATGGCCTGCTAGCACAAGTTCTTTGATCTGCTTTTGAAGGAAATAAAGCTTTTAAAGGGTCAAGAATCTTACTTTAATTACTACTTTTAGTTCAGGGGAAAGCTCAGCACCCTGAACATGGAGAAAGTACAAGTAGAGAAAAGACAAGCAGAGAATTTAGCACAAATACCAACAGAAAGGGCTCCAGCTATCTGATCAAAATAATACACCTACCTACACATACCACTGAATTAGGGGATCTGAGTAGCCAGGGGGCTCTGAACAAATGGCTGCTCAGAGTCACTTCCAGGGAATCAAAAAGTCCTTCTCGTAATCGAATCCCCAAAGCAAAATCTCACCTCAGAGTATCGATATATGCCAGAAGGCATTTCAACCCTTGTGACTCAATGTCTAATTAACTTAGTACCATCAGATGTGAAAGTCTTCCTACAAGCAAGCCTCTGAGTAAGCAAATATCTCCTTAGGCAAGTTCCTCCCTCAATGTGCTCTATGTGACTCAAGATGTATCAGAACTGTGACTGAATACATGTGGTCACATAGGCCTATTAATGGACAGGGAAGATCTTCTTATTCCATTAATATTACAATAGCAGAACATAAGAGAGGATTCAAAATATACAGAAATTAATTTCCCTTTCAAGAAAGCCTATATAATAACTGCTATGCTTTGTGCTCAGAGCTGTTCATTTTTTCTTTACTTCCTTGTAAGTTCTCTTTTATTCTCTACTGTGCACATTTTACTTTGTCCTTTCCTCCCCCTTCCCCCCTCTCCCAAGAAGACTACAATTAATCATAGATATGTATGTATGTGTATATATATGCACATATATGTGTATGTATAAATGTATATATATATGCTATGTTTTTATGTGTATATACACACATACATATATAGCAATATACATATATACACAAAAAGACATATACATGCATACATAGATATATGTATATGTATACATATATAGAGAGATCCATAATCATACTCATATAAACATACACATTCATATGCAACTATATAAGACCTTATTATATTTATTTGTGTTGTGTTTCTCTGAGGGTGAATAACCCCTTCCTTAATGAGTCTGAGTCTTTCCATATTTTCTAAGTCCACCAACTCATCATTTCCTACACCACAGAAATGTTCCAACCTTATACTGTCTAGTTATTTTAAATAATCCAAAACAATATGAATTAATATAACTAACGTGTGATGTAGTTTCCCTCTTTTTCTCTTTTGATTAAATATGTTTTAGCTTTAACTTTGAGCACGTAATTACTACTCCTGTTTTTTTTTTCATAATAAACTCTACTCCTGATCTTTATTTTTTTATGTTTGTGTATATCCCTTATTTCCTATCCTTCTTGACTCCTCTAGTTTACCTCTACCTGCTACCTTGCCCTTCATTATTTAACCTACCCACCCTCCAAGGATCCCTGGCTTGTCCTCACATTCTTATTAATCTAAACACTCTCTGTATTCTACCTTATCCTCCCTCATCCTTCCCTCTAAAAATCTCTCCCTTATCCCGTCCCCCCTCCTTATCCCCTTAGCCTTTTATTTCTTTCCAAATTAAGAAGAATTTTATACTCTTCTAAATATGTATGTATTGTTACCTCTTTAACCCATTCCCGATGAGAGTAGGGTTCCAGAACTACCGGGCCTCCCCCCCTCGTCTAATTCTTCTGTGTCAATCCTCCCTCCCACAACTCATTTGTATAAGATAATTACTCTTTTTACCTTCACTTAAGAGGCTTTAATTTTAGAATCACATCATACTAAGGCCTACCCCAATCTTTGTTTCAAACTACCCAATTACTAATAACAATCTTAGACACACATTTTACATTTCTAATATGAAAATTAACACTCTATCCTTATTGAGTCCCTTATAATTAGTCTTTGATATGCACCTTATATTTCTCTTGTATTTTATATGTCAAATCCTCTATCAAGTTCGGTTTTTTTAAACAAAATCCTGAAAGTCTGGCAATTCATTGAATATTCATTTTTTTTCATTCAGGATTGTGCTTAATTTTGCTGGGTAGGATTTTTCTTTTTACTGCAACCACACTTCTTTTACTCTTGTATATATAATGCTTGATGACCTGCAGTCTTTTAGTGTCACCATGCTAGGCCTTTCATTATTCTAATTGTGTCACCACCATATTCAATTTGTTTCTTTTTTCTTGTTGCTCACAATATTTTCTCCTTAAGCTGGCAGTTTTGGAATTTCACTGTGATGTTCTTGTAGGTGGTCCTCTTAAGATCTCTTTCAAGTGGTGATTGGTGCATTTTTTCTATTTCCATTTTCCTCTTTTGTTCTAACTCAGGCCTGCACAATCTGTGGCCTGCAGGCCACTTATGGCCAGTGGGCCACTTGCAGAACACCAAAGGATTTTGGGTATCCCTCAAAATATGTAGAGTAAAACATCCTTTGTATATAGAGGAGATTCTTTGATGTACCACAAGCTGCTGCAGGTTGTATCTGTTCTGATGCTTCAGCACAAACTGAATTAATTATTTCTTGTAATTATTGTACCAAGATTCTTTTTTTTAATCTTAGCTTTCAGGTAGTCTGATTATTCTTATGTTTTCTCTTCTTGATCTGTTCTCCAGATCACTTGTTTTTCTTATGAGATGTTTCACATTCCCTTCTATTTTCTCAATCTTTATATTTTGTTTTATTATTTCTCAGTCTCTTATAATTTTGCTGGCTTCCCTTTGCCTAATTCTAGTTTTCAAGGAGTTTTCGTCCTTAAGATTCTGGATCTCCTTTTCGAATTGGTTGTCTTTCTTTTTGTAACGTTCTTGTTTTCCTTGTATTGTCCTTATGTTTTTTATTTAATTTTTCTTTGATGTCTCTCATTTGATTTTCAAAGTCTTTTTCAAGTTCTTCTATTAATTATTTTTAGGCAGGGGACTTTGGAGTAGGAGAAGCTCTTTTTGCTTCAGTATCCTCCTCTGAAAATGAACCTTGGTCTTCTCTACTTGCCTGGTAACTTCCTATAGTTAGATTTGTTTTCTTTTGCCTGCTTATTTTTTTTTATTTGTACCAGCTTATTTTTTCTAATCATCCTCTAGTCCTGGGGTATAGGGGATTGTGCTTCTCAATTCAGATCCTACTTCCACCCTCCCCTCTGCCTGGAACAAAACCAAGAACCACCCTCTTGTAAGTGCCCACAGGCAGCAGAATCCCCACCCCCACTGCTTCTGTACTCACCAGGCATATGCTGATTCATTCTTGCCCAGGACCATGTCTCAGCAGCACAGCTGGACCTGGTGTCCTTGTCAGCAGAGGCTCCCTCAGTCTTTTCCCACTCAGAATCCTACACTGTTCAGGAAGTGAAACTTCCTGTGGCTGAGGTCAAGGCTATTTCTCAATCCAGCTGCCCCCAGGGCTTGCCACTTGCTGTTTCAGCAGAGCCTGGAAGTTTTACCCTCTCAGACTTATTTTTAAGAGGCCATTCTTTGCTTCATTTCTTATTAGCCTCAATCACTGAAAGGGCTTTGCCTCAGTCGAACTGAAATCTATCTACTGCTGAAACCTTAAAAATGCAAAGGTCTCCCACTTTGTCCAGGGCATTTCCAGTCTTCATGATCTATATCTTGCCACTAGACTCAGATGGCTCCAGAGGAGAAAGTGAGGCTGGTGACTTTGCACAGTCCTGCCTCACTTAAATCCAATATACTTGCATGTCATAGCATCACCTCTTTGATGTCATGGTACACTTTGAGAATGAAGGACAAACACCAAGTAAGATCTATCTAAAAACATCATTAAGCATTATCTATAATGATGATTAACTAAAAGTTTTCACAGTAAGTTCAGGGGTAAAACAAGTATTTCCATTATCATCACTTTTATTCAATATTGTATCAAATTCTAGGTATAGCAAGAAAGGAATAAAAAGAAATTGGAGGAATTAGAATAGGCAATAAGAAAACAAAATTATCACTTTTTGTATATAATATGATGGTATACTTGGAGAATCCTAGAGAATCAAGTAAAAATCTAATTGAAACAATTAACCACTTTAACAAAACACACAAAGACACACACGCTCTATTTTTTTATTCTTTTCTTCAGTAAATTTTTGTTTCTCTTTTTCCATTTGGTCAATTCTGTTTTTTAAGTCCTTCTTCTCTTTGATGGATTTTTGTGCCTCCTTTACCACTTGGCCATTCTTTTTGTTTTTACACCGTTGTTTTTTTTTTTTTTTCATTTTTCCCTGTAGCTTGTGCTTCCTTTATCAAGGTTTCAACTCTTTTATCTTTCATGATTTTCTTGCATCACTCTCATTACTTTTCCCATTTTTTCCTCTATCTTTGTTATTGATTTTTAAAATCTTTTTTGAGATCTTTGAGGGTCTGAGACTAATTTACACTTTTCTTTCAGGCTTTGCATGTAGCTACTTTGATAGCATTGTCTTCTTCTGAGTTTGTGTTTTGATCTTCCCTCTCAGTATAGTGACTTTCTATGGTCCTATTCTTTTTTTTGTTTTTGTTGTTTTCTTATGTTTTCAGCTTAAATTTCTTGATTTTTAACTTTATATTAAAGTTGGACTCCTCTCCTGGGGTGGAGGAAGCACTGTTCCAAGCTTCAGGTTTTTTGTGCTGTTGTTTTCAGAGCTAACTCTGGGAGTCTGAAAGCTCTCAGTTCTTACAAAGTGGTATGATCTGGGGAGAGGTGTGCTCAATGCTCTCCTGGCCTGTGGTTTGGTATATGTGTGACCATAAGCACTCTTTTCAACCCTAAAACTGCAACCAGGGTCCCTACTACTGCTAGTCATCTTCCTTGCCTTGGCACTAGGACCCACAACTGTATATGGGCAATGCAACAGAGTGATACTCCAAGTTCCAGAAAACGGTCCCTTTTAATTTCTTTTTGACCAGTATTTTGACCTTACCATGGGGCTGATAGCTCAGGAAAATTCCATTGCTGCTCATTCAGTCTCCCCCAAGGCCTATTGCAAGCTTGCCAGACTCAGCTTCTGCTGCACTGCACTCCATTCTCACTTCAATGTGACAGACCTCCCAAGTTGTCTTGGACTGGAAAATTGTTTCATCACATCCTTTTGTTGTTTCTGCCACTGCACAATTCATTTTGAGGTGCTATTTTAATGTTTTTTGAAGGTCAGTTTGGAGGAGTGCAAGAGAATCCCTTACTTTACTCTGCCACCTTGGCTCTACCTATCCAGCCTACTTCTTTTTAGAATTAGAATCAGCTTGCTCCTGGTGGGGGGAGGGTGGATATCTCACATGAGCTTCTGTATTTTATGAATTTCTGCTGTTTTTTTTAACCATTCAGTGGCTGCCTATAACTTTTCACTGCTTCCAAAATGCTGTCTAGGAAGAGGTCTGGTCACTATCCTCCTAAGCACTCTGTTCTTTATATGGAAAGGTCCTCTGCTCTTTTGTGATTATGTTACTGCTCTCCATTTGGGAACTATGACCTGGTAATGGGTGACAGAGCTGCTAAATAACATTTAATTTTACAACCAGTGGTCAAAGAATGATACTCTGGGATTGCTTTCTGATGAGGTCCTCAGTCCTCTTACCATCCCTGAGCATTTGGCTTCTCCCACTACTATAGCCCAATAGCCCATTGTCTACTTCTGACCAGCCCCACAGAACTCTCTTTTTGCCTCCCTAATTTGCCTTGGGCTGGAAAAAAAATGACTTGTGACTTGTTGTTGGTTTTCCTGATAAGAATTTGGTTTGACAGTTTAAAAAGAGTTACTGTAGAGGGCCATACTGGGAGGGTTCAGCAAATATAGTGAGTTCACTCTACTATCTTGGCTCCATCACCTAAAGATATGTTTTTAAAATGTGTATCAGTGGAGGCAGTTAGTGTAATGGTAGGGTTTACCTACCATTGGAATCACAGTTAGAAATAGACTGATAAATAGATTGACTGACATATAAGGGCAGTTTTTTCTTTCTTTTTAAAATCAATTTTATTGGATATCATTTGTTTTAAATTATCTAGATTTCCCCTCTATCACTCCTGTTCTCCAGCTCAAAAAGCCATTCTTCCTATCAATTTTTTTCAAAGAAGCAAAACAAAAAATAGGAAAACATAAAATTCAAATAAATCAGCATATTGAAAAATCTCATTTGCAGTGATCTTTAAAATGGATCCCCTACTTTTGCAATGAAGTAGGAGGGAACTGTATGTGTATGCATATATGTATATACGTATATATATACATACATACATATATATGTATGTATGTATTTTTTTCTCTCTCTTTCTCCCTCTCTCCCTCCCGGTCTCCCTCTCTCTTTCTGTCTCTTCCCTTTAGGACCAAGTCTCCTCTTGAAAATGTTAAAAACATTATTTTTTGCCTATTTTATGGTTGTTCTTTCCATTTACATTGTTTTCATTTTGTATATTTTCCCCTCTGGCTCTGTTTACTTCATTTGGAATCAATTCATGTAAACCTTTTCATGACTCTTTATAAATATCACATTTGATGTTTCTTGCAGTACATTTATTGTATTAATTCCCTAAAATTTTTTAGATATCTCAAACAATAGACATCTATTTTGTTTCTAGTTCTTTGCTTCTACAAATATATTGTCAACAACCACTAATTAAGCTTCTACTATGTGCCAGACACTAAAATTGTTGCTAAAAGAATTTAAGTGTACACGGAGCCTATCTTTTGTCAGTAGTTTCTTTAAGGTATATACCTAGTACTGTAATCTTTTAATTATAGAGTATGGCTATTTTACCTATTGTATTTTCATACTTTCATATTGTGTTTTTTTTTCAAAAGGTTGTGCTAAATCACAACACCACTAACAATGAATTAGTTTTGTCTTCCCACAACTCCTACAGCCTTGCTACAGCCAATTTTTGTCATCTTTGTCAGTTTGATGATAAACCTCAATTTTGTTTTGATTTGAATTTCTCATCATTGCTCCTTTGGAGCATTCATTCATATAATTGTTAATGGTTCACAACTTTCCTAATGGGAACAATTTATTCATATCCAATGACCCTTTGCATATTGAGGAATGGAGTTTTTACATATCTATTAATTGTCTATGTATCTTATATAATAAACTTTTTTCACAGACATTTGACTCAAAGCAATTTTGTTATCTTACTGAGTTCTCTTAAGTTTTTCTTTAGTGGCCTGGATGGAATAATATTAAATCTGGCAGTATTATTATTTTTTTATTATTTTTGCATGGCTCAGCCATGAGCACCTAATATTCCTCTAGCTATTTGTTCTTAGCTATTACTTTAAGGTGTGTGGTTTTTTTTCCAAAAATTGTTAGTGGTACTGAGTAATTTGTCACATGACTCCCAAATATTTCATGCATTCTATAGTTACTCTGAATGCGGTTTCCCTTTCTACATTGGTTTGCATGTTATAACCTTGAATTGTCTTATTAAGGCTTTCCATTTACTCATTCTTTCTTTCCATCTATCCTTCTGACTGCCAAAATTAGCTTCCTTATACATTGATATGATCATACCAATCCTTTATTCATAAAACTTCACTTTTTAATTACCAGTGATTCCTGGAATGTTCAGAAGTAGGAATGGCCTCATAAGCTATCTAACCAAACTTGTACCTGAATAAGGAAAACCTTTACAAAAACAAACAAAAAACCTAAAAGTAATTTTACCATCTTTGGTTCAGGACTTCCAACGTGGGGTAACCAATACTTTCTAGATCAGTTCATTATACTTTTGCATAGGTTTAATTATTATAAAGGTTTTTTTTTTCTTATGCCAATTTGGAGCTTTTCAACTTCAACCCATTATTATTAGCTCTGTTCTCTGATGAAGCTGATGAAGCCTGGTGCATTCCAGATACATTTTTGTCACTGGAAAAGGGGATATGGTGTTCTATTTGTCTTCCTTTATCTAGAATAAACATTTTCACTTCTTCCAGGTAGTCCTTATATGAAAGGATATTCAGACTCTTCCTTATCTTGATCATCTTCCTCTGAACATCCTCCAGCTTACCTGTGGAGTTGTCAAAATGTGGTGCCCAGAACTGAACACAATACTCCATGAGAATGTGGACTTCTTGAGGAAAGCAACTCTCTTCATGTTTTCATTTATATCCCAAGTCTTGAGTAGACTTCTTGACATAGAACAATAGGAGGAGAAAAGCTGAGTGGGAAATTAAGTGATGACTTGCCTCAGTGTCCTCTTTAGCAAGTATTTATGATTAAGGCAACAATAATAACTCTTTAAGGTGTCTAATTTATTGTAGATATCTGATTTGTTTCTTTCAAAAGACTTGAAAGGGATATTTTAATACTTTTAATGACTTTGTCAAAGATGTAGGTAGAGAGGAGAGGATTCTGGGAAGACTGTGGAGTAGGTCAGAAAACTTTTGGCTCTCCAAATTTCCTCCACAAAAAAAGACAGAATATTGACCCAGAGGGATTGTAGAGCAATGGAAACAGAAGTCAAGGTAAAGCAGTTGGTCTCCTGAGACAACTTGAGAAAATTCAGAAAATGATCCGACCTCCAGGGGTCATGGAGATTTGGCCTGAGAGAACTGCAAACATCTTCAGGTCAAATCTGTAGAATCAACAAACAACAAGCCCTGGGGGCAGCTGGATTAGGAGTCATCCTCAGCCTTTGAAAGTTTCAACCCACAGACAGTGTGGAGTTCTCACAGCTCAGTAGAAGATTGAAGGAATTTCCGTTGTTGAGCTATACCAAGCATAGCTGTGCTGACCAGAAGAGTCCCAGGCTGTGACTGTGGGGGAGAAGGTGCTAGCAAAGTCCTGCTGAGGGCAGCAGCAGCTGCTGGCTGTGGGCACTTGAAGGAGAGAATAGTCCCTGGTTTAAGTTCCAGGGTACAGAGAATAGCTGAAGTTCGCAATCACCAGAGGGACTTCAAGGAGCAAGATCATTTGCAGGACAGCATGTCTGGAGGCCCTAGATGTGGCTTGGAAGTAGAGAGAAGAGCCCAAGGTTGATCTCTGGGACAGAACTCATAAAAAAATAACAGTAAGAATTATCTGAGGCTTGAGATGTCATTCCCCATAACTCTGGACTAGAATTATTATATTAATAGTGGCTAAAAATAAAATAAAACAAACAAAAAAGAGTAAGCAAAGGAAAAAAGAACCCAAACATAGAGAGCTACAATGAGGATAGAGAACTCTGTTCATATTCAGAGAAAGATAGTGGAGCTTAAAAAAGCCATTCCAATTTCAACGAGAAATGTTAAATGATTCCAAGCAAAAAAGAGTTCTTAGAAGAACTTAAAAAGGAATTTAAAAATCAAATAGGAGAGATTGATGGAAAATTAGAAAAAAAGAGCAATCCAAAAAAATCAAGAAAATTAAGAAAAGAGTCAACCAAGTTAAAATAGAGAATCAAAAACTTAAGCAAGAAAACAATTTCTTAAAAACTAGAATTGGGCAAAGGAAAGAAGAAGAAGAAGAAGAAGAAGAAGAAGAAGAAGAAGAAGAAGAAGAAGAAGAAGAAGAAGAAGAAGAAGAAGAAGAAGAAGAAGGAGGAGGAGGAGGAGGAGGAAGAGGAGGAGGAGAAGGAGGAGGAGGAGGAGGAGGAGGAGAAGGAATCAAAAGTATGAAAAAATAGAAGAGAACGTGAAACATCTAATTAGTAAAATAACTGATGTGGAGAACAAGTCAAATAGAAATAATGTAAGAATAGTCAGACTATCTGAAAATTATGACGAAAAAGAATCTTGACATAATATTGCAAGAAATTATCAAGGAAATTGCCTAGATATTCTACAAAAGAAGGCAAAACAGAAATAGAAAAAAATCCACCTGAAAGACATTCCAAGAGGAAAGTTTACAGGAATATCATAGCCAAGTTTCAAAGCTCCTAGGTTAAGGAGAGTATATTGGAAGCAGCAAGAAAAAAATAATAATATTGTGGAGCTAAAATGAGGATTACGTAAGACCTAGCAGCTACTACATTGAAGTAGCTTCTTGGAATGCTATATTTCATAGGGCAAAAGACCTGGGGTGATGAATAAGTATAACTTACCCAGAAAAGTTAAGTATAATCCCCAATGAAAAAGAAAAATGCACAGCAAAGTTGCAGGATAAGACATAAACCCACAAAAAACCCCTCAGTATTACTATATGTTACCAACAAAGTTCAACAGGAAGAGCTAAAAAGAGAAATTCTGCTTTAAATAATCATAGACAGTATAAAACACTTGGGAATCTACCTGCCAAGACAAATGGAGGAACTAAATGAACACAATTACAAAACACTTTTCTCATAAGTAAAGTGAGATCTAAACAATTAGAGAAATATTGAATGCTCATGGTAAGCAGAGTCAATATAATAATAAAAAGATAACACTACTTAAATTAATTTCCTTATTCAGTACATATCAAACTACCAAAGAATTACATAATAAATTCAAATGGAAGAAAAAGTCAAAACTATTAAGGGTAACCATAAAAGAAAATATGAAGGAATGTCCCAGGTCTCAAATTATATAATAAAGTGGTAATAGTCACAACATTTTACTATTGAATAAAAAAAAAAAAACCAGTGATTAGTCAATTAAATAGATTAGGCAGAGAATATAAAGAAGCAAATGAGAACAGGAGCCTAGAGTTTGATGAATCCTAAGATCCCAGCTTTGGGGATAACAATTCATTATGTGATAAAACCGTACAGAATACTGCAAAGTAGCCTGGAAGAAAACTAAGAATAGATTAACATCTCATGTCATATTGCAAGATTGGTTCAAAATGGATGAAGAATTTAGACATAAAGGGTAATATCATAAGCAAATTAGGGGAACATGGAAGAAATTACCTGTCAGATATATGAGCAGGGGAAGATTTTATAACCAAATAAATGATGGAGAGTTTTGCAGGAAGCAATGGCTATTTTTTGTCACATAAAATTGAAATATTTTTGCACAAACAAAACCAATACAACCAAAATGAGAAGAAAGGTAGAGATTTGGTAGGTAGATGGGGGAAATTGCATGATTTCTCTGATAAAGGCATTATTTCTCAAATATATAGAGAACTGAGCCAAATTTATAAAAATAGTACCCATTCTCCAATTGCTAAGTGATTCAAGGATATAACCAGGCAGTTTTCAGAAGACAAAAATCAAAGCTACCAAAATTTTATAAGAATAGTCTATATCACTAATAATTATGGAAATGAAAATTAAAACAACACTGAGGTACGACTTCATACCCATCAGATTGTATATGTACAAAAATAGTTATAGTAGCTCTTTTGTGGTGGCAAATAATTAGAAACTGATAGGATGCTCATCAAGGGCAAAACAGCTAAACAAGTTATGACATAAATGTGATGGAATAAAAGAGTGTAGTAAAAAAGGATGACTTTGAGCAAGTAAGTTATTTTTTTGCTATTGTAAATACCCATTAACTATAATGCACATAGGAAGAGAGATGCTATGTGCATCCAGAAAAAGAAGTGATAAATTGATGTATGTAATAATTTTACACATGCATGCACATATGTTATGATACATATACATACATATATACACACATGTATATACACATATATAGAGATGTATGTGTGTATATTCACAAAAATCTATTTGTGTGTAATGTTAGCTATATCTTGGATGAGGAGGAGAAAAAAAAGAAACTTAAATGGTAATTTTGCTCTAGTTGTTCTTAAAGACATAATAAGTGGTGCATAGTAATTTGCAATTCTGAGTACCATTAACTTTTTTTATTATACTATGTTATAGAAACATGTATTTTATTCCACAAAAAATTTTAAAAAAATAAAAGAGGAAGAGTATTGTGTCAGAAAAATCTGAGAATATTTATATGAATTGATGCAAAGTAAAATCAGAAGAACTACAAGAACAATCCACACAATAACAAACATGTTGTGAACATAATTAACTGTGAAAGACTTAGTGACTCTGAACAGTAAAATGGTTATTACAGTGATCTATAACTCTAAAGGATTCATGATGTAAAATTCTATCCACCACCAGATAGAGAACTGATGGACTCAAAGCCCAGACTTAAGTTCATTTTTCTCTATTTTTCTTTCCAGAATATGGCTAAGGCAGAAATATGTTTTGCACTACATTTGTATAATGGGTATAATATTTCTTCCTTCTTGATTGCTAAAGGAGGTATGATGGGAGTGAGAGGATTTGGAAGTGAAAAATGCATATATATATGTATATATATATATATATATATATATATCACAACAATACAACATATATACACATAAATATGGGTGTATATATACTTATGATTAATACGGAATTGAATGAGAAAATTAATTTAAGTAGTATTATTTTTTATTATATAGACTCTGCCTACCATGAGCAATCAATATTTTTCTAATTGTTTAGATTTCAATTTACTTATGTGAAAAGTGTTTTTTAATTGTGTTCATTTAGTTCCTAGGTTTGTCATGGCAGGTAGATTCCAAAATATTTAATACTGTCTATGATTATTTTAAACAAAATATATACATATATCATATATATACTCTAGTGAGACAGACTTTTCCTGCTGAACTTCCAAGTTTCTGGGGCTTAAAGATTGCTTCATCCCATCTTTTTGCTGATTTTGCTATTCCAGGATTTGTTTTGAGGTGCTATTTAATGGTTATTTGGAAATTAATATGGAAGAATTCTGGTGATTTACTGCTTATTCCACCATTTTGGCTCCTGGCAGTCCTCTTTTTAAGATATATGTATGTATGTATATGTATATAGGTATGCATACACATATACTTTATGGACACGTTGCATATATACATACACATATGTATATATGTCTCACCAGAGTAAAATGGGATACAGTCAAGAAGAGGAATCATCCCAGTCAGCAACAATCCTCACCTCAGCAAACCAGTGGTGAATCCTGAGACCAAGTACAGAGAAGCAAGAAAACACCAACACCAGGGACTCCTAAGTCCTCCAGCATAATTAGGGGAATGGGAAGACTGTAGCGCTGAGAAATGGTACATACTTTAGCATAGGCCAGAGCAAACAGGTCAGTGGCTAGATCAACCCATGCTTCGAGGTTTCCCTGGAAAAATGCAGGAATATACCACCAACCTCAGAACATGCCAAATGATAGCACTAAGACACCAGCTCACAAAAAGGCAAGCCGCCAGAATTCTAAGGCCTCCAGGAGCACCAGCCATTCCCCCACCTCACACCCTCAACACAGCACCAGACACAAGCATCTGTCATAGGCCTCAGAGCAATATCAGTGAGTGTAGCACCAGAAAAACAGCCAGGGTTTGTAACTCCTAGCACAAGGAGCCTCAGACAGTGTCCCTTCCACCCTTGGAGTAGAGCTCACATTTTTTTAAAAAGAAAAAGGCAAAAAAGATGAACAAAAAAAACAATGAAAAAAGAATCTGAGCATAGAAAGTTATTATGATAACAGGGAAGATCAAGATACAAATTCAGAAGAGGACAACAATGTCAAAACACCTAGGAGCAAAACCCCAAAGAAAATTGGAAAGTTGTCTCAAGGCCAGAAAGAATTCTTGGATGAGCTCAAAAAGAGCTTAAAAATCATATAAAAGATGGAGAAGAAAAATTGGGAAAAGAAATGAAAGTGATGCGAGATAATTATGAAAAAAAAAGATTCAACAAACTCTTAAAAAAAGAAAACAACTTCTTAAAAAATAGAAATGGTCAAACAGAAAAGGAGATACAAAAATCCACCAAAGAAAATAACTTCTTAAAAAGTACAGTTGGTCAAATGGAAACGGAACTACAAAAATTAGCTGATGAAAACAATTACTACTGTGCAATAAGAAATGAACAGGTGGATTTCAGAAAAAATACTGAGAAACTTTCATAAACTTATGCAAAGTGAAATGAGAACCAGAAATGCATTGTACACAGTATCAGCAACATTGTGTGACAACCAACTATGAATGACAGTTCTTCTTAGAACCACAGTGATCTAAGTAAGGCAAGTTTAAAGGACTCATGAGGGAAAATTCTATCCACATCCAGATAAAGAACTGATGGACTCTGAATACAGTTCGAAGGATTTTTTTTTATGTACTTCATTCTTTTTCATGTTTTTTTTTTCTTTTGGCCATTTGAACTGTGACTAATACAGAAATATGTTTTACATGATAACACATGTATAATCTATATCAAATTTCCTACCATTTTTAGAAGAGGTAAGATAAAAATCTGGAACTCAAAATCTTGTAACAAGGCAATAATCGCAATATAAATGATAATTATTAATATGCCTATGTAGTTCTGTATGACAAAATATGAGACTCTCCAAAACCCTTTATTCAGATACCAGAGAACCAGATCCCAAAACCAATAAGCCCAATCTGTCATAGTAGCAAAGAAATTAATATAGATTATCACGGCAGAGGATTCCATTCCATAACCTCTCCTCTCCACCCCTTTCTGTAGCCCCACCACCAACAAACACCTTTGAGGCACAGCTAGGACACATCTTCTTTCTCCCCCAGCTCTAACTCCTCTAAGAATTTCCTGTTCCACCCTTCCAGTTCCTCTCGTTCAGCAAGCTCCTCCCACCACATTTGACTTAAACTTCCTGTGACATAAGCGGGTCACATAGGCCTATTAATAATGGGTGGGAAATGTCTTCAAATTTAAATTACCATTACAGTAATTGGGAAAAAAATAAAATACTATTTGAAAAATCAGCATTTAAGTCACCACGTATGGTATGAACAGAACTAAATTATAAGTTTGCACAGTTGGTTCCTCTCTCTTAGGGGATTCTATTGCAAAAGGTATTGCAGGAGAAAAAAAGAACTTATCTGTAATTTATACTCTTAGAGAGTTATCAGAGAATACTTAGAATTCAAATGATTTGCCTCTGGTTATATAGTGGACATATATCCAAACCAATACTGAAATAGGTTTTGTTTATCCAAAGACCCATCCTCCTTTCATCTCCTCTCTATGAATGTTTTTAAAAAATAAACCCAAGAATCTTCCAAACTCTTTCTGTGGTCTTTATGTCTAACTAGAGGGAGACAAATCAGAGAAAGACAACTATAATCACAATCCTTAATGGCAACTGACACAAAAATAATGAAAAAAATAATAGCAAAGAGGCTGAAACTAGATATTAAAAGGATTTTACACTATGATCAGGCTCAATTCATACCAAGAATTATAGTTGATTCATTTTAAGAATTATATATACAATATAACATTAATGAGAAAAGGAATTAAAAACATACTTCCTATTAATTAATGAAGGAAAATAACTTTACAAAATCCAATAAACTTTCTACATTAAAACACCACAAAGCATAGTAATAAATGTGCTTAAGCACTGTCTATCTAAAACTTGGGGCCTGTGATATGTAGGAAAAGGCTAAAGGAATCGAAAGTAAGAAGAGAAGTTAAAAAAAGGATGCCCAGTATCATCACTATTGCTTGATATAGTTCTAGAAATGTTAACTGTGGTAGCATAACTTACTTCAAACAAGAAAAAGCTATTTAACCCTGGACAGGTCTTTTAACCATTTTATGCCTCAATTTCCTCATCTGTAATGTTAATATAATAATGCATACCTCCCAAGGTTTTTGTAAAGATAAAATTAGATAATATTTATAAAGCATTTTGTAAATTTTAAAGGACCATCCAAACTATTGTTTATTCATGTTATTCATTACATAAAGAAAAAAAATCAGAGGAAGGAGAAAAGAAAGGGTAGATAAAACTATTGTTTTTTGCAGATGATATGATGGTCTATCTAGAAACCCAAAAGAGTTAATTAAAAATTGAAACAATTGATAATTTCAGAAATGTTGTGAAATATAAAATTAATCAAAATGTGTCATCAGCATATCTGTATATTACCAACAAAAGCCAGTAATAAGAGAGAGAAATTCCATTTAAATAACTACAAAATGTAGAAAGTATTTGGAAAGCCTATCTACCAAGAAACCAAAAGAAACTATATGAATATAAGTATAAAATACTCTTTACAGAAATAAAGACATCTCTAAATAATTGGAGAAACATTAATGATTCAAAGGAAGTTTATACTACCATAATAAAAGTGTTGATATTACCTAAATTACTAATTTAGCTAATTAACAATCAAACTACCAATACATTTTTAAAGAGCTAGAAACAATAATACAATTCATCTAGAGTGAAAAAAAAATGTCAAGAATGTCAAAAGAAGTAATGAAAAATTGAGGAAGAGAGCCTAGTTGTACCATATTGCAAACTATGCAAAGCAGTAACCATTGAAACAACCTGAAACTTATTTTAAAAATAAAGAAGTTCACAATCATAACAGACAAGGCATAAAAGAAACAGAGGTAAAGACTCACTCTTCAAACAAAAGTATTTAGAAACTGGAAAACAATCTGGCAGAAAATATGTATAAAAATATCTCCCTCTATATCTCAAGATAAATACAAGTAGATTCATGACACATATAAAAGTCACATTATAAGTAAATAAGAAAGAAAATATATTTTGTAACTGTATTGGGAAAGAGTTCATTATTAATAAGATAGGATCACACAGGATAAAATGAACAATTTTGATTACAGAAAATTAAAATATTTTTCCAAAAACAAACCTAAAGGAGCTAAAATTCTAGAGGAATTAGTTTAGTGGGGAAGTCTTTGTATCAAGTCTGCCTGATCAAGGTATTATATCAAAGATACATAAAGAATTGATTCAAATTTATAAGAACAAGAGCTATTCCCCACTACATAAATGGCTAAAAGATGTTAGCAGTCAAATATATAAACAAACACATAAAATTCTCCAAATCATTAATAATCATTGCAAATTAAATTAAATCTCAAATTCTATCTCATACCTATATGGTTGCAAGCAGGGTGGGACTTTTTGCTGTTTTTATTTTTTTTCTTTTGGAGTGTTTCTCAGCCCTAAGGCAATCACATGCCTTTCACTGAGTCTTGCCTTTGTTTCATTGGAAAGTCTTTGATTGAATCAAGAGTCTCTGATACCTGCTTATGTCAGAAGAAATCCTAAGTCACATGAGTTTGAGTCACATGGTTGTACGATACCCTCTGCGGGCTGACCCTGAAGAAGTGTGTATATATACTCTGAGATTAGTATTTTGCTTTGGGGCCTCACTCATTAGAAGAGCATTCCTGTGATTTCACTAGACAAGACTGGGTAGCTGTTAAGGAGCCCCCTGGCTATGAAAACACAGATGTTGGTGCTTCTTTCTCTAGTAACTATGTATGTATTGCTATGGACAGACAGAAGTCCTGTTTGCTGATTTGTGTTATTTGCTCTGTTTATATAATTTCTGCTAGTAATTTCTGTTTGTATTTGCTCAGAAGTTCAGGGTACTGACTTTTTCCCCTGAACTAAGTAAATGATATATTTATGTTTAATTTAAGTGAGATTGTAAACCCCTTAAAGTTGTTTTCTTTAGAAAAGCTGATTGAAGGACCTGTGCTAGCAGCCCTCCTGTGTGCTGGTGTTGTTGGTCTTACACCTCCACAGAAGCTGCTAGAATCATTGTTGTTACAACCCATAAGACTGGCAAAGATGACAAAAGAAATGTAAATGTCAAATGTTGGAAGGACTTTAGGAAAATAGTGACAAATTCACCAATGGTAGAACCATGAACTGGTTCTGCCACAGTAGGAAGCTATTTGTTTGTATGATCCCATATCATTAAATATTGCCTAAACATTGACCTATTGATATCCCGACTAGGCATATACTACCGAGAGGTCACATAAAGAGGAAAAGATCTCATATGTAGTACATACATATACATGAATATAGAAACTTTTCTTGCAGAAGCTAAGAGCTAGAAAATTAAACGAGTACCCATTGATTTCAGAATGGCTGAACAAATTATGAGCCAAAAATGTAATTTAATATTATTTTTCCATAAGAATTTATGAAAGGGAAACTGGTAAATTTTATATGAAATTATACAGAGTGAGTAGAATCAGAACAATGTATAAAATTACAGTTTGAATATATCTATACGTATAAATATTTTAGATCTGCATCTATATGAATACACATATTTGAGGTTGCTTTTTTTTTACTGAAAGAATAACACTTTCTCAGAAATTAAGCAAAACAAAAGCCACGATACACTCAAATCTCCCTAAAGTAGACGTTACAAGCTGGGAATGGCTGGTTAAACAAGATGAGTGGCAGTAAGGAGTGGGGAACATCAAAAACAAACAAACTATGAAGTATCTCTTCTGTCCATAAGCTGATCCTATGTGATTCAGTTTTCTTAAGGAATATTGATGGATAAAAATAGAAGAATTAGTGGCCACCAAATGTATCAAAAAGTATCACCTCATTGTTTGAGAGAGAAGCTGGTTACTTTCTCCTTCTCAGTTCTAGGTATATACCTGAGGAGTTGTGAGGGTAGTTTTCCCTAATACCATTACCTTAAGCTATCATTCCACACATTTTCTCCCCCTGTTAGAGCCTTCTGACCCACTATCGAGTACTATTAAGTGAATATCATCTATTTAGAAAATGACCTTTAACTTGAAGATATAACAAAAACATAAATGAAAATATATTTGCACTCCCCACAAACACACGCACACACATGTCAGGAGTCATACTTTCCTTGTGACACTGTGATCTTTGAAGAGAGTGGGTCCAGGATTTTTAAAAACCTACTATTGGTTCTATTAAATTCATATCCAAATCTTTCTTCACTGCTGGATGAACACTTGTCACATATACAATTAGGTTAGACAGTAAAAATTGCTTCTCACTGAGACTCGAAGTTACACTACTTGACTGTAAAGCCTAATATGGATTCCTCTCCTGCATTTCTGTGTAGCTCACTATCTTGACCTTTTTAAACGCCCAAAGCAGTAATAATTTCCATCAGCTAAAAATAAAACAAACCATAGACCCAAAGATAAAAAGTAGTGGCCCATATTCATGAGCCACATGGCAATTTCAGATAGGGATTGTCCACATTTGGTAGCATTATATCTCAATAGTCAAGCAATAAATATTTATTAAGCTTTTATTATGTGTCAAGCACTATGCTAAGTGCTGAAGGTACAAAAAGAGTCAAAAGATAGTTCTTATCTTCAAGGAATTGAAAATCTAACACAGTCAGGAAAAAGTCAAATGAAAAGGAAAAGCTGCATTCCCAGTTTCTGCTTGATAAAAGCACCTAGCCAGACTTATGAATATACATTTTTTCCTTCCTTTATATCTTAGCATTTAACACAGAATAGTATCTGGAATATAGTACGTACTTAACAAATACTTTTGATGTTGAGATGGTTAGTAGTCTGGAAGGACTTATATAATGTCTTTGACCACTTCAGACTTTCCAAGGCAAGTCCATTACACATCACCACAATTCTCTTGAAAGCAGGCTCCTTTGCATCTTCCATGTGGGCAATCAGTTACATCAGTAGCTTTCTGAATATGTTCATAAGGACTGAGCTCATTAACCTTGTTCTATAAATACCATTATTAACATTTATTAAACACTTCTATTTGTTCAGTGATAAGCAAGTCCCTTAAGCTAAAGCACCTTATCTTGCCTCTCTGTGTAATTCAGGCAAGCCTTGTCAGCTCTCACTTAAACCAATTCTGCCTTCAGTAATCAACTTAGAGCAAAGGAAATCCTCTACCCCAAAAACATGGCTGACAATTAAAACAAAAAACACAAAACTGCATCTCTAAATCTCTTTTGCCCTTTTTAAAACTTTTTAATTTAAAAAATTATTAAAAATAGTTTAACATTGTTTTTAAAAATTTGAGTCCCAAATTCTCTCTCTCTATTAGGCATTTTATCCACCTGTTAAGAGGTAAGAAATATATCAATTATGCATTTGAAATAATATAAAACATATTAGCCATGTTGCAAAAAAAAATGAATGAAAGCAAGAAAAACAAAAAAGTGAAAAATTTTGGGCTCTATAAATTCTTATCTCCTTCTGTAGCATTTCCAGGAATTATTTTCAGGCTTTTGTCCAATTAGTATTTTTCTATGAGGCTTTGTTTGTAGCTATTTTCATATAGTTGTCTTCTGAATTTCTGTCTTGATCCACTATAACAGTTTTGTGGTCAGGTCTTTTTTGTTGTTATTGTTGTTGTTTGCTAATTTTTTTAACCTAATTCTTGACTTTGAATTTTATTTTAAATTTGAGCTCTGCTTTCCTGGAGTGGGGAGGCACTGCCCCAAGTTTCACATGTTTTTTTCATGGGGATTTTTACAGAAGTAGCTCTGGGGCTTTGTAAATTTTTGTTGCTTCCAGAATGATATGGCCTAGGAGAGTTATCATCTTTGGTCTCTTGTACTCTGGTCTTTTCTTAGTAAGGTCCCTTGCTCCCTTGCACCCACAAGTGCTCTTCTCTGTCCTAGGACTCTCTGCCCTAGAACTACAACCAGGTCCTGCGCTCCCTCACGACTGACTACAAGTACTCTTCTTTTCTCTGAAATTATGACGCACAAATATGTCTTGGCAATGAAGTTGCCAAATAGCACATTATCCTGAACCCAGGGTCAGATAAAGGTCCCCTATAAAATTGTGCTGACCAGTCGTCTGACTCCTTTGCCATCTCTGAGCTGAGAGCTCTGGTTGCTTCTGTTTCTGTCACTGACTTCAAGGCACACTGTTGGTGCTGCAAGCAAAGTCCCTTAGCTACACTCTTCCACACCCCTGTCTTTTAGACCGTTCTTGTTTGGATCATAAACTGTGCTGGGCTGGAAAAAAATGTCTCATCCTGACCTTTTTTTGAGTTAGGCCAATCCTGAATTCAATTTGATACATTATTATAAAATTGTTTGGAAGGGCACATGGGAGGGTTCTGTTCTATCATTTCCTCTACTCTGACTTCTTGACTATGCCTCCTTTTTGCCCTTTTCAATAAAGGTCAACTTGACTCCTCTGAGAGGTTTCCCCTCTGTCGTGCTCTAGATGACGCTAGAGAGCAATAAGCAATACAGCTCTCTGCATAGAGGCAGGTTTCTATTCTCCAATCAGCTCACCAGCTAAAAACTCCCTAAGCTGACCCAGCCTTTCTGCTGCCATCAGCAAAGAATTGGCTCTTTTATTGAGAGGTAGTTTCTCTCCTTATCCTTCTCTTGTCTCTACTTGTCTTCATGATGTTGTTCATCCTTCGTTCCTAAAGAGGACCATGACATCAGGGAGGTGATGCCATGATACGTAAGTTAACTGGATTTAAGTGACAGAAATCTGTGCAAAGTTACCAGACTCACTCTCTCTTCCAGACCCATCTGTGTCTAGAGGCCAGATATAGATAAGGACAACTGGAGATGGCCCAGGATACAGTGGGAGACCTTGGCTTTTTCAAGCTAAGGTCTTTGACTGAGACATTGCCCATTCAGTGATCAAGGCTTAATAAGAAATGAGGCAAAGAATGGCCTCTTAAAAAAAGTAGTTCTGAGAGGGGAAGACCCTCAGGGTTTCTGACCAAAAGATAAACAATTGCTATTTACATTTTTTCTGAGCCAATTCTGCTTCTCCTATCTCTTCTCCTACATTTTTGTCTCTGTCTTCTTTCTTTCTATATCTTCTAGTGTCTCAAATTAGAGTCTCCCTATGACCAGTGACTCATCTCTATCTTATAAGAGAAAAAAATTTCAGACCTCAGTGCCTTATGGTCATTATTACCTCAGACAGTACTCTGTTTTCAAATAGATCATCTCATTTATCTGAAAGCAAGTCTTCTGTTTAATCCTCAGAATAGCCTATGTCTCCCCAAACTTTTGTGTTGCTTCACATATTGAATTTCATAAATTTTTCTTACTCAAATATTTGTTTCAGCAAACTGTTCACACACAAAAGAGATTATCTACCTATCTATCTATCTATCCATCCATCATCCACCTAGTTATACACATACACACACACTCACTTAAGGTCATTCCTTATATAAGAGAATGCCATTCAGATTTTCTTAAAATGTGTGTTTTCTCCAAAACCCCTATCATTTAGATAGTAATAAATACCATTTACGTGTCTCTTTAAAACAAAGCAATGTATAAGTATTATCTCCTTTGTACCTCACAACAACTTGTAGAGTTAAGTATTACAGTTATTATTATCCAAATTTTTGGATGAGAAAACCCAGATTTATACAGGTTGAGTTTGTCAGGCTTATGCTGCTAATGTCACAAGAAGTCTTGTTGATATCATGTACCATTTTTTACCTATTATACAACACTGACTTTCCTGAGCAGCATAATTGTCTCCACTTTCTATATTAGTGAATTGACACAGAAAAATAGGTAATGTAACTGATCCATGGACCCACAGCTATTAAGTATCCAAGTATGTCTTTGAAGCTCTCTTCCAATTTTATATTGCTTGTACAAGTGATAATTTAGATGTGATAATTGGCAACCCCGCAGACTCTTCACTATATAAAATGAAACACTACTCAGGGCTTCAAACAGTCAACTCCTTTAATTAATCTAGAGAATGACACTCTTTTCAGTGCACAAAGCAAAACAAAAATCCTCAATTGGACCACTCCTACTGAGTTAAGGAAAGCACACCTGTGCATTACAAAATGCCTTAAAATCATTAGCAGTTAGGTTTCTTCTTCCTTTATGTCCTGTGTTTCATGGTTCATCTCAGCATAATTATTAGCAAAGATAATGCATGCAATGGGAATCCAGAGTGTTATTAATTCTGGTTTATTTTTCATCCCATTGTAACCACAGCATTGAGGTCCCCTCAAGCCAAATATGCATATTCATGCAGCATTGTAGAGTTTTAAATGAGATGTATTGCTTTGTGCCTATCATTAGGAGTCCAGAAAGAAGTAGAGCAATCAAGCGAAATCATCCTATTATGGGTGTCTGCGGTGGATGGGGGGGGGCGGGGTAGAAGCATATTAGGTATGAGTGAGAGGAGGCTGCCTATGGATATTCATTGCTTTATAAAGTAAAAGCAATTTTCTGGCAAAAAGGACAGTCTTTTTTGTTTTAAAGAAGTGGGAAACCTAAGCAACTCTGGCATTTTGACTTCATTCTAAAAACATGAGCAAATGAGGATAAGGATCATCTCAGCCATTAAGCAAATTAGATATGTTTTCAAGGAGGAAAAAAAAAAGAAATCTAAAAAAATAGAATCCTAATGCTATACTTGAAGCTATATTAGAATGTTACTGAGTTGATCAGAAAAGCAATAATGATGTGTTTTCCAATGAATTTCTAAAAGCAGAGCATAGATTAAGATATCCCAGTACTGTGGATAAGAATCACAAAGAGGGTTGCTATCCTCTCTTCCCCTAAAAAAATGTGCCCATGGCAGGAGGCAAAACACAGTGAGATGCGGAAGGAAGCATGGTATCATCCTCTCATGTAGGAGTCACAAATACCAGGACCCTGGCACTGAATATAGCTTGGGATGGTAGAGAAGAGGTTAAGGGAAAGGAGCATATTCATTATTGCTACTTATCCTATTAGGTTGGTGCTAAGCTCTGATGTATCAATGACTTGGGTTTGAAGTAAATAAACATATTTGTAAAGGAATGGAAACATATTCAAGTTTTTAACATAAAAGATTTTAATATTACAATGTTTTATAGTGATATCAATCCTTAGAAACTAACAAGATAACAGCGAAATGTTTTATTACTAACATTCTCTCAACATTTTTCGCTACTGTCCATGATCCCTCATGGGCATCCTTAGGAAAAACACAAGTGCTGCAGAAAAACAATCACTGTTTTATGACAGGGGGATTTCACGTACCCACCAAATTATAATTCAATCCTTACCGACTAGTTTGAGATTATATACCTAGCCTCACTCAGTTCATTTAATTCTCAAACGTTCCTTTAGCTTTAAGGAAAATAATAGCAGCAGTAGTATCAATAGAATTTTTTCCATAAAGACCAAATTATTTCGTCTTATATTTGAAGCTATGTCAACAAATCTTATTTGTTTTAGTTCCACTTCAGATAATGATGATGATGACGATGATGATGATGATGATAATTGCTTGCATTTATATGGTGCCTTAAAGTTTGCAAGTGCTTTACAAATAAAATTTCATTTGATCCTCCTAACAGCCCTGGGAAGTAGGTTCTCTCATTATCTCCATTTTATGATAAGGAAACTAAAGCAAACAGAAGTTAAGTGACTTGTCCAGGGTTACACAGCTTATATGTGTCTGAGGCAATATTTGAAATCTGGTATGCCTGACTCCAGGTCTAGTACTCTATCCACTTTACTTCTTAGCTATCTCAGATAATCTAGCTATTTAGTATCACGTATAAAAATTTACAATGCAGAAGATAGAATATAAAGTACCTTAGAGAATATCTAATATAATTACATGTTATACATGGGAAAACTGTGGTCCAGAAAGCAAAGAACAATAACTGTCAACCATACAATATCAGTTTTACACCTAAGAGTACTATGCTAGATCCTGCTGAAGACAGAAAGTTATTTTAAATTGGACACTATGTTCATGGAACTCACAATTTTGGGCAGTTTTTATACATGAGAAAAATGAGGTTTTGCGAGGTTAAGGAGATTGCCTAAGGTCATACAACTAAGTGACTTGGAACTAGAACTTATGCTGTCTGAGTCTCAAACTCTGATATTTTGAAATTGATGGATGACATCCTTGTATCACCCCTGATCTTATTGGGAATATATCAAGCTTATGCCCATAGCATATAATGCTTCCTGATGATTTTAGGTAGATGCTATTTATAATTTTAAGGATGCCTCCATTTATTCCTATGTTTTTTAGTGTTTTTAATAGGAATGGGTGTTGCCTTTTGTCAAAGGCTTTTTCTGCATCTATTGAGATGATCATACGGTTTCTGCAAGTTTTTTTTGTTGATATTATCAATTATGCTGATAGTTTTCCTAATATTGAACCATCCTTTCATTCCTGGAATATATCCCACCTGGTCTTAGTGTATTATTCTCCAGATAAGTTGTTGCAATCTTTTTGCTAATATTTTATTTAAAATTTGTGCATCAATATTCATTAGAGAAATTGGTCTATAATTTTCTTTCTCTGTTTTGACCCTTTCTGGTTTAGGTATTAGTACCATATTTTATCATACAAAGAATTAGGTAGAACTCCTTCTTCACCTATTTTCCCAAATAATCTATAAAGTATGGGAATTAATTGTTCTATAAATGTTAGAATTTACATGTAAATCCATCTGGCCCAGGAGATTTTTTCCTAGAGAGTTCTTTGATGCCTTGCTCAATTTCTTTCTCTGAGATGGGGTTGTTTAGGTATTTTACTTCCTCTTCTGTTAACCTGGGCAATTTATAGTTTTGTAAATATTCATTCATTTTCTTAAGATTGCCAAATTTGTAGACATATGATTGGGCAAAATGATTCCTAATTATAGCTTTAACTTCCTCTACATTGGAGATGAATTCACCCTTTTCATTTTACATACTGGTGATTTGGTCTTATTCTTTCTTTTTTTGAATCAAACAGAAAAAAGGTTTATCAATTTTATCGGGTTTTTTTTTTCAGAAGACTAGCTCTTAGTTTTATTTTATAAGTTTAATTGTTTCCGTGATTTAAATTTCATTAATCTTTCCTTTGGTTTTCAGTATTTCTAATTTGGTGTATAATTGGGGATTTTCCATTTGTTCATTGTCTAGCTTTTGCATTTGCAAATTCATTGATCTCCTTTTCCTCTATTTTGTTAATATAAGCATTCAGAGATATAAAACTTCTCCTAAGAACTGCTTTTGCTACATCTCATGTTTTAGTATGTTGTCTCATTATTCTTATTCCCTTGAATGAAGCTATTGTTTCTGTGATTTGCTCTTTGACTCACTCATTCTTGAGGATTAGATTATTTAGTTTCCAATTAATTTTTAGTGTGTTGTTCCATGGTCCTTTACTACAAATAATTTTTTATTGAATCACGATCTGAAAAGGATGCTTTGGAGGGGCAGAGCCAAGATGGCAGCTGGAAAGCAGTGATTGGCGTGAGCTCCCCACCAAGTCCCTCCAAAAACCTTTATAAAAACATGGCTCTGAACCAATTCTAGAGCTGCAGAACCCACAAAGCGGCAGAGGGAAGCAGGGCTCCAGCCCAGGACAGCCTGGATGGTCTCTGGGTAAGGTCTGTCCAGCACAGAGCTCCCAGCTCCCAGCTGAGGGGAGCGGAGCTGAGCCAAGCAGAGCTGAGCGAAGCAGAGCCCAGCGTGTGGCACGGACCGCAGACCGTGGGCCGAGCAGACCAGGAGTGGAGTGGAGAGTGTCCTAGCATCCTGAATTAGTGAGCTGTGGCATCTACCAGACCTCACAACCCACAAACAGTAAGACAACAGAGAAGGTTAGTGGGAAAAGCTGTGGGACTGATTTTGCGGTTAGGCCACCGCCCCTGGGGCAGCAGAGGTGGGGCGGCTTTAGAACTACGGCTGCAGTTGCTTCTGGGCCCAGGCACACCTGGTGGGAGGAATTAAGTGGCAGATCAGACCAGGAGTGAAGAGCCTGCTGAAGATTTAAGCCCAGTCCAGGTAGGGGGTTCTTGGGGAAGGAGAAGTGCTGGTGAGGCAGCGCATCCGCCCAAGCGTGGAACATAGAACTCTTTAGTCTATAAGCAGCCATACCCCGCTGAA
>CM053625.1:193621585-193680713 GCA_028646595.1 Phalanger gymnotis
AGAGGGGAGAGAATTTGAAACTCAAGGTTTTAAAAAAATAGATGTTCAAAAGTAAAAAAGTTTTTTTTTTCATGCAACTAGAAAATAAAATGCACAGGCAATGGGCATAGAGATTTATCTTGCCCTACAAGAAAGGAAGGGAAAGGGGGATGGGAGGGGAATGGGGTGACGGAGGGGAGGGCAGACTGGGCAACAGGGCAACCAGAGTGTACGCCATCTTGGAGTGGGGGGGTGGAAATGGGGAGAAAATTTGTAATTCAAACACCTGTGAAAATCAATGCTGAAAACTAAACATATTAAAAATAAATTAAAAAAAGATTAGTCTGCCACATGTACAAAAATATTTATAGCAGCTCCTTTTGTGGTGGCCAAGAACTGAAAATGCCCACTAATGTCCATCAATTGGGGAACGACTGAACAAGTAGTGGTATATGAATGTAATGGAATACTATTTTGCTGTGTAAGAAATGATGAACAGGCTGACTTCAGGAAAACCTGGAAAAACTTACATGAAGTAATGCTGAGTGAAGTGACCAAAACCAGGAAAACACTGTACACAGTAACAGCCACAGTGTGCGAGGACTGATTTTGATAGACTTAGCCCTTCTCAGCAATGCAAGCACCTAAAACTTTTCCAAAGGACTCATAATGGAAAATACCATCCACATCCAGAGAAAGAACTATGGAGTTGGAATGCAGAGCAAAGCTGACTGTTTTCTGTTTTGTTTTGTTTTGTTTTGTTTTGTTTTGTTTTCTTTCTCGTGGTTTCTCCCATTCATTATAATTCTTCTATGCAACATGACTAATGGGAAAATGTGTTTAATAGGAATATATGTGTAGAGCCCGTATCAGATTGCATACCGTCTTGGGAACAGAGGGGAGGGAAACAAAACTTATGGAAGTGAATGTTGAAAACTAAAAATAGATCATTTTTTTTAAAAAGGATGCATTGATTATTTCTGCCTTTCTGCACTGGATTGTGAGGTTTTTATGCCCTAGTACATGGTCAGTTTTTTGTATGTGCCATGTACCACTGAGAAAAAAGGTATACTCCTTTTTATCCCCATTCAGTTTTCTACAGATGTTTATAATAGCTACCTTTTCTAAAATTCTATTCAGCTCCTTAACTTCTTTCTTGTTTATTTTGAGGTTAGATTTAACAAGTTCAGTATAGGAATGCTAGTATAGTTTTGCTATTTCTTCCTGTAACTCTCTTAACTTCTCCTCTAAGAATTTGCATGCTATACCATTTTGTACTTATATGTTAATAATGATATTGCTTCATTGTCTGTGGTGCCTTTAGCAAGATATAGTTTCCTTCCTTATCTCTTTTAATTAGATCTATCTTTGCTTTTTCTTTATCTCAGCTTAGGATTGCTAGCACTGTTTTTTTTTTAGTTCAGCTGAAGCACAATATATTCTACTCAAGTCTTTTACCTTTATCCTGTGTATCCCCTTGTTTAAAATGTGTTTCGTGTAAATAACATATTGTAGGATTATGGTTTTTAATCCATTCTGCCATCCACCTATGTTTTATGGGAGAATTCATCCCATTCACATTCACGATTATGATTACTATCTGTGTCTTTTTCTCCACCCTATTCCACCCCCCCATTTATGCTTTTATTTTTCCCTTCTCCCACCCACTCCTCAAAAGAGTTTTGCATTGGACCACCACCTTCCTCAATTTTCCCTCCCTCTTGATTCCTCTCTCTTATCTTATCTTTTTCCCCTTCCTACTTCTTCCCTCTCTTCTAACCACCACTCCTCCCTTTTCTTTTCCTGTTCCCTTCCTCCTGCCTGTAGGACAAGTTTGGTTTCTATACTTATCAGAGTACGTTATTCCCTACTTGAAACAAATCCAATGAGAGCAAAGCTCAAATATTGCTCTTCTCCCTCCCTTCTTTCCCTCCACTATAATATGTTTTTGTGCCCTGTCATGTGATGCAATTTACTCCTTTTTTTCCTCTTCCTTATGTTTTCCCCCAGAACAATCCATTTGTACCCCTTAATTATGTTTTTATCATCACATCAGTTACTTTATACTGACACCTTCAGTCTATGTATATCCCTTTTAATTGTAATAATAATTTTACCATTCTCTAGATTGACATACACATATAACATATATAAAACTATATAATGCTGTATAAGGATATAAACAATTTGCCCTTATTGAGTAACAAGGTTGTTTTTTTCCCTTGTTTACCTTTTTATATCTCTCTTGAGTTTCGTATTTGAAGATCAAATTTTCCATTGAGCTCTGGCCTTTTCATCAGGAAGGTCTGGAATTCCTTATTTCATTGACTATCCATCTCCTTGCCTGAAAAATTATGCTCAATTTTGTTGGGTAGTTGTTCCTTGGTTATAGCCCAAGATCCATATCCTTTTGGAGTATCATATTCTAATTTCTCTTGTCATTTAATGTAGAAGCTG
This sequence comes from Phalanger gymnotis, assembly GCA_028646595.1. Classification (NCBI taxonomy): domain Eukaryota; kingdom Metazoa; phylum Chordata; class Mammalia; order Diprotodontia; family Phalangeridae; genus Phalanger; species Phalanger gymnotis. The sequence goes on from CM053625.1 coordinate 193,624,022, forward strand.
AAAGATCCTGCATGATCCTGACAGTAGTTATGCAATGTTTGAATTGTTTCTTTCTGGCTGCTTGCAGTATTTTCTCCTTTAGCTGATATTTCTGGAATTTGGCTATAATATATCTTGGAGTTTTCAATTTGGTATTTCTTTCAGGGGGAGATTCGTGGATTCTTTTCGTGGTTATTTAACCTTCTGTTTCTAGGACCTCAGAACATTTTTCCTTAATGATTTCTTGGAAGATACTGTCCAGGTTCTTTTTTTCATCATGGCTTTCTGATAGACCAGTAATTCCTAGATTATCTCCCCTGGATCTATTTTCCAGGTCAGTCATTTTTCCTTTTGATATTTCATGCTTCCTTCTATTTTTTTCATTCTTTAGATTTTGTTTGACTGATTCATGATACGTCATAGTGTCATTAGCTTCTACTTGCCCAATTCCCATTTTTTATTAATTGTTTTCTTCATTTAGCTTCTGTACCTCCTTTATCATTTGGTTTATTTTACTTTTCAAGGAGTCCTTCTCTCCAATTAGATTCTGAACCTCCTTAACCTTTCACCAATTTTACTTTTTAAAGATTTGTTCTCATCAGTGATTTTTTCAATTTTTTCTTTTACCTCTTTAATTTGTTTTTTTTTAATCCTCCTTGAGCTCTTGTAGGAATGCTTTTTGTGGTTGAGACCAGTTCACATTCCTTTTTGAAGTTTCAGGTGTGGGTGTAGTGTCAATGCTGTCCTCTTCTGAATTGGTATTTTGATCTTCTCTGTTTCCATAATAAGAACAATAGTCCTTGGTTTTCTGGATTTTTTCTTCATGGTGATTGTCTTTTTCCTGACTTTTCAAGTGGATCTCTTCTTCTGGTGCCTAGAGGGTTCTGTCCCAAGCTTCTTGTGTTTGGAACTAGGTCTGGGGCCTGGTTCCTGGCTTTGTATCCTGTGGCCTCTGGTTGTGTCTGCTAGAGGCTGTATAATGCTGCTGCTCATCTGCTTCTGAGCTGGAGCTGACTGGTGTGCCAAGGTTGAGGCCAGGTGATGTCTTTCTGAGTTCCTCTGGGTTAGGGAAGGGTGGCCTGGCTGCTGGGAGTCTCCTCTTCCCCTAAGGCTGCACAACAGCATGAGTGGTCTCAGCAGTTGTCTGCACTGGTATCTGCCACTTCCCCTTGCTGTGCAAGGGCACCTTTTAAGGCACCTTTTAAGGCACCTTTTAATGTCTGTTATTGATGCTTGCTGGCTCCGCTCCCACTGTTCTGCTGAGGTGGGGCCTGCTGGGATACCTCTCTTCTGTCGCTAGTCTCCTTCAGCCACCACAAGAGGGTATCTCTCCAGCTCCCCAAGCTAAAAGGCTACTGATGCCCCACTTCTGACTCCTCTATTCCAGGGTTTCTCTCAGAGTAGTGTTCTCTGGGTGAGGAAAGGAGGGATGAGAGCCATTTTACCTGGTCATCATGGCTCCTGGAAGTTCATGAAGGTCAGTTTCAAACTTTTAAACTGTGAGATGAAAGCCTCAGGAGTAGATGCTCCCACAGCCACAATCATTGTGCTGGTGTCTCACATATTTCAACAGACTCCCATTCTTGGCTGAGAGGCCTGGGGATCACCACTGTAGTTGGTACTTCAGCCCTGGGCCTGCTCCTGCTCCCATTTAGGGATGGTTTAGTTTTGCCTAGCCAGTGCTCTCTCAGCCCAGTTTCCTGGGTAGGTTCTGCTGCTGCTCTCATTCTGGTGGAGTCTGGTGTAGTTCCCTGCTCCTGGTTCTCTCCCAGTCCACAGATCTGTCCTGTTGTCCCCATGGACTCTCCTGGCTGGGAAATCTGCCATGCTCAGCCTCTTAGTGGCTTCTATCTCTCACAAATCTGCTCAGATTCACTTTTTTAGAGGTATCTGACAGAATTTATAAGAGATTTCTGATAAGTCCCCACTTTCATACTCCCATCTTGTCTCTATCCCTCATAAATATAAATTACAAGCAGAAATTATAAACAGAGCAAACTAACACAAATTAACAGATAAGCTTACAACTGTCTGACCAAAGCTATACATACATAGTTATCAGAGAGAAAAGCACCAACATCTGGGTTTTCAAAGCCAGGGAGCTCCTTAATGGCTACCCAGAGTCTCTATACCAACACTCTTCCAATGAGTGAGGCCCAAACAAAAATTCTAACCTCAGAGTATATATATACACTTCTTCAGGATCACAGCAATTGACACCTCTGGAGCGCTTCACACCTCTTGTGACCTAACTAGCAAAAGGTTGCGGGCCTACCTAAAGACAAAGGCAAGACTCAATCAAACACACTTGATTGCCTTAGCGCTGAGAAGAACTCCAAAAAAAAAAGATAGCAAAAAGTCCCATTTTGCTTGCCATTACATTCCACGCCTCAAGTATCCTTGGTCTTACAATTTAAATGGCCATGGATCCTGGAACAAATAAAGGGATTATACTTTTCAATCCCATCACATAATAACTTAGTAAGGTGGCCACATAGTCTTAAATAAAACATACCCTTAAGTATATCTTATAGCATTTCTCAGAATACTCACACAGCATATAACATTATTCAATAAACTAAACCATAACATTCATAGCAACATCCTTAAACAAAACATCATTCAGTAGCATTCCCTAAAATACTTGTATCCACAAGCAGGGGGTTCTAGGCCAGGGTCTTCCCTGGCACAACATATTATCCTTAAGCAGTGGCAGAAAATACAAGCATCATTCCCCCTGCCAGGTCACAGCAAGTTATAACCTTCTCAGTCAATACAAAGTATCCAAGTAAAGTCCTCTTTTAATCTTGACCCAAGATCGACTTTCAAGTCCCATGTCTCTTCCTTCCTGTGTGCACCAACCACCCCCAGCTCTTGCCTGGATTCACACACAGGCAGCTCTCTGCTCCTACATCAGGCTCCACAGAATCACAATTACAACATCTGGGAAAAAGAGAACAAGTATCCCAGGCCCCATGCTTTCCTTTTAGCTTGCAGATCCTACCGATATTGCCATTTTGTAATAACAATGCTACTTGCCGCTACTATGGCTGTGTAAGGCCAATAACACTAGCACACAGGAGGGCTGCTATCACAATTTCTTTGATTTGCTTTTCTAAAGAAAGCAATTTAAAGGGGTTTACAATCTCACTTTAATCAAACATACATATATCATTCACTTAGTTCAGGGGGAAAATGTAGCACCCTAAACTTCCGAACAAATAGAAATAGAAATTACAAGTAGAAATTATAAACAGAGCAAAATAACACAAATCAACAGGCAGGCTTATAACTGTCTGACCAAAGCTATACATACATAGTTACCAGAGAGAGGGGGAGTCCTTAAGAGCTATCCAGAGTGTCCACACCAACATTCTTCCAATGAATGATCGCCAAACAAAAATGCTAACCTCAGATTATATATACACTTCTTCAAAGTCAGAACATTTCACACCTCTCAAGAGCTTCACACCTCTTGTGACCTAACTACAAAAGGGTGTGGGCCTTCCTACAAACACAAGCAACACTCAATCAAAGTCTTGATTTACTCAGTGTTGAGAAGCACTCCAAAACAAAAGGCAACAAAAAGTCCCACTTTGCTTGCCATTACAATGTATCACTTAGCTTATGAATTGCTTATTAATCAAGAAAGACTTATAAAGTGCCTACTATGTGCCATGCACTCTGTTGGGTATTTATATTGCCTGTCCTCAAGGAGTCTAAGTTCTACAATACCACTACACATCCATATAATTATAAACATGTCCACACTGCTTCACTTTAGTATCACTCATACACGGAGACCCTCAAATTCAGAACCTACCAGCCAGCCAAGTATGTTACATTTTTCACCTTCCCATTCATCCTTCAATACTATAAAGTAACATTATTTCATGGATTCAGATCTACCCCCTTCACACACACACACACTCACACACACACACTCACACTCTACCCTGACTGATATAGATTACAATTTCTAAGACAGTCTTTAAAGGTTGCTAAGGCTAAAAATATCTTTCCCTGTTATGCCCTGCCCTCCCCTCCAGTTTCTCCATCTTGTCCCAGCTCACCCCACTGTTTTTACTCCCATCTCCATGGACCCCACTGTTTGTGTCCCCATCTCCACAGAAATGATCCTGCCTCAGCTCGTCCCACTGTTTGTGTCCCCATCTCCACGGAAATCTAATTGTGTTCTTTCCCTTTAAATACTCTTTCTCTTTCCTTACTTGTTGCTGTTCGATTTGAGTAATTACTCTGAACAGTCACGTGCTTCAATAAATCCACATCTAAATTTATATCCGGGTCTCACTCGCTTTTTTTCAGCACAACATCCCCTTGTGGCCTGCTGGTGATGAGTTTCACTGAACTGATCCTTAGTCAACAGGAATAAGGTGTGTCACTGGTCCTTCACTTAAAGTCTTTCCAGCTTAATGGAATCTGCCAGGGTTTGAACACAGGCATAACCTTCAAAAACATAGCGTCATATCCATGCTTCAATGAGATGTCATAAAAAAGATATATATGTGGGTTTAGAACAAGAAGAGATCTTAAAGCTCATCCATTCCAACCTCATTTTACAGATGAGGAGACTGAGGCTCAGAAAGGTAAAATTAGTTACTCCCCCAAGGTCCCATAGGAAGAAAGATAGAGTGGATATTTGAATTATGTCCTGTGACTCCAAGCTCAGCAAACTTTCCATTATACTATATTGGAACAGGACTTTTGACACATGCTGTACAAATACTGAAACCCTATTCCCACTGTTTTATTCTTCTGCTGTCCATCTGTTACAAAGGCCTTGAGATTTGTGTTCCAGTGAAGACTTGGGTTTTATAATAAGCACATGTTTTAATCTCTTTTTGAGCTCTCCCTTATTTTACATTAGTTTCCCATTTCCTAGAAGCAATCTCGCTTTGTAACATGTCTAAATTCATCATAAGCCTAGGATTTTTAAAATTTAGGAATCAGAACTATAAAGATTGTACAAGGGATTATACAAGGGATAGCCCAATCACTTACAAAGACCCAAAGACCTTTAAGCCTAAAAGGCATTAGAAAGAAGAGAATGTCTTTGCCAGAAGACCTAGCCCTAGTCCCAGCTCAGCTATATACTGGTTGTGCATGTTGTACAAGTTACTTACCTTTTCTCATGTTCAGTTTATTAATCTGCAGAATGAGATTAATAAGACCTGCCTTGTTTAAGTTAAAGTTGATATATGAATCAAGTGAAGTAATTCATATGGAAGTCTTTTGTAAACTGCGATAAGAATAATTAAGGATTATTTATGTTTGGGCAACACACTTCCAATCACAGCTTTAGAGATGAAAGATAACTTATATATTACATAATCTAGTTCCTTCAGTTAGTAGATTAAATAAAAACTGATTCCCAGAAAGGTGATAAAGCTATGCACGTTATAAATGGAAGAATTAGGATATAAAACCTGGTTCTCTGATTTCATATCCAGCATACTTTCCACTGTGCCATGTTTTTAAAAATTCTGTTCCTGCTTTAAAAAGGGAAATATACATGTAAGAGTTGTGTGTCACACACCCACAGTCATAATTACTGTAACAAGATGCTATATTTTCTGAAAGCTTTGTCAAGCATAATGCTTCTTCAAATAAGTTTACAAGTTCAAAGGTGTAAACTAGGCATAAAGAAGTCTTTGACATCTCTGTTGAACCAACCAATTAATCAAAGGTGAAAAATAGTTTGAATAAGTTGTCGATCAATTTGGAAGTAGTAGTAGTAGTAGTAGTAGTAGTAGTAGTAGTAGTAGTAGTAGTAGTAGTAGTAGTAGTAGTAGTAGTAGTAGTAGTAATTCTTCTTTGTATATACTCATTAATTCCCCTTTACTATATCTCTTTTCTGGACTGCAAGGGTTCGTATCCATAGGTTCACTTCTCTCTGCATTAGGGAGTTCACCCTCCCAGAAACTTGACCACTTACTGCTGAAATAAGCTCTCTAACATGCACAGACCCAGAGATATCTAATTCTTTCTAGTAATCTCAATACTTTTCCTGTGTAGTATAATTTGATTTATCAAATGGATGAAGCATTTCACTCCTAAACAGACTAAGGGCTTGTTTTGCCTTTGGGTTATATTTTTAATTGATTGCTTAATTCAGCATGGGATTTCAGAGCTTGCTCGCCTTTAGTGAATGATTGATTGATTGATTGATTGGGTAATTCAAACAGGCTTTATGACCTGAGTAGAACATTTTAATTACATTAATTTAGATAAGATGGAGATTGGAATTATCCCTTTTACATTAATTATATTAATTGAGGCAGAGTAGTATGGAAAACACCTCTTACATAGAAACAAAAAGTGCATTAAAAATACATCTATTATAAGGAACAAGTTACTTATTTATAAAAGTAGTCATTGAAGGATTTATTTTAATACAAAAGCTTCCTTAGTGCTTTGAAGTTGCCTTTTTGGAGATCATTAGCTACTTGACAGATGCTGAGTGCAAAGAAGTTTAAAATTAAAGAATTTTCAACCACTGCCAATTGAAGATCAATAAAAAATAAAGATAGATAATTTCTACAATCATAATATAAGTCAATGGGCAAATAAGAACTGATTCACAAGAATGTATTTCTTTTTCAGAATGTATCTAGTACATATCTACTGTACAATTATATCTACTTTATCCATCTTTATCATTTTTTAAGATGTTTAGCTTTAGCAGAGTATAAGGGCTTTAGGCAAAAATCTATTTTTTGGGGAATCAATGAGTGTCCATTTCCGTGGATAACACAATCAAGGCTTCTCTTTATCATCAATATTTCACATACAAGATATACATCCAGAGTAACCAATCTGTCCAAGGAAAAGAGCCAGTATTCTCCACTGTTATTGACAAAAGTCCAAGGTAGATTTCATTCACATTTCTATGAAAAAAAATGTTCTCATCTATGCTTGGCTAGTTGAATACCCTGATGGGCATCTGTAATGATAAGAAGAGTATTTGCCATTATGGCAGACAACAACAGTAGCTACAATTTTTTTTTCCTTTTCATTATTGAGGTTACTAGTGCTTTCTTGACACCTTTCTGAATTTTTGAAATGAGATGATAAAAGCTGTAAATTCAAATGGAAAGAAACAGAAGTGTTTTTTCCTAGTCTAAAAAAAAATCCATGACTCATTAATGAGACAGATGCCCACTGCTTATTCTCCAATGTATGAACAAGTGAGTTATTAGATGTAATTTGGCTAAGAGTGAGGCTTGGAGACATCTAGTAGATAAATCATCAAGGTCTACAAAGAAATCTTCAAGTGATAGATGTGTTAATTAGTTTGGAGGTATATTAAGTTTTATTATACATACATACACACATATATACCTACATACATACATACATACATATATATAAAGTACCATGTATCACCCTTTGCAGTAATGGCTACACCTGAAATGGACGGACCGAGAATCACAGACCAAGCCAAATTAGAATATATATTGAGCATCATTTGTTAGCCGGCGGCTGTCCCATAGAGGGGAGCAGCCCCGAGCTCAAGAATCTAGGGCTTCTTATACGTGAGCCTTGAGCAGGTGCAAGCAAGCCATTACAAAAGCAGAGTATTGTGAGCATGTCTAGGCAGAGTATTGTAAATGTGTCTAGGCTTGCCCATCAGGGGCCACACAGGGTATTTGTTGCAGGTAGCTAGGTCTGATCTCAAGACTCGGGGTTTTACACCAAATATTTGTTCCAGGGAGCTGAGTTGGATCTGGGGTCACAGAGCTCCAGTAAATGGAGTGTTACGGCACGCCCCTGTGCAAGAGGTCTGCATGCCCCTGAGCAAGGGGCATTTCACACCTTCACTTATTCCCTTCAACTCACTGTTAGAAAAGAGGTTGTAATATCCCTTGCCCCTCATTATCATTTTCATGTTCTCCCTCTTCCTCCATCATTCAGTATCATTTTATCCTTTGAATATCATGCTATTCTTAACTTTACCCAATTAAAATCCGAGTAGCGGTTGTCTATAGACCACCCGGGTCACTATCCTTTTTTCTTAAAGAGTTCAATACTTGCATCATTTGTTTCTCTTCCACAACTCCATCCTCTATACTAAGGGATATCACATACACATTGACTCTCTCTCTCTCAAATACCCTAATTACTCAATTCCTCAAACTATTCATTACTATGAGCTACTTCTCTACCCTTCCTCAGACACACATAAAGATGGTCATATTGTTGACCTTATCATCACCTGCAAATATCACCTTTATATTCAGGAATTTGAAAATCCCTTTGACCACAATCTATTGGCTTTTCACCTGTCCCTCTGTTTTCCCTTATAATACCCTACTCCTCAACCTCACCATCACCTAAAATTTCTTGACCCCACAGTTCTCTCCCAGGCCATCTCCCCTCCATTACTGGTTTCTTCTTTCCAGCTTGGTGAACAAATTCAATTCTAGTCTTCCTCTCTTGTATCTTTATTATCTTTATCAAATTACTGAGTATACCCAGCCAAGCTTCAGCCTTGGTTCATTTCCAGCATCCATTTTTTTTTCATTCTTACATATATGTTGCTGAATGTAAGGGGAGAAAATCATGCAACTGTGCTAACTTATAAATTTATATTACTCTTCCTCAAATGAGCCCTTGCTGCTGGCAGACAATCCTACTATATCTCCCTTATAAATTCATTATCCCCCTTTCAACAGGGGAACTTCTAAACATTTTCATCCCTCCTCAAGCCTCCAATGGCTCTCCTACCTCTCTATCTTCATGGCTGAGAAACTTGCCTCAATTTTTTTACAGGAAAAAAATGAAGTCAATTACCTTGAACTCCCTCTTCTCCCGTTTTCCTCATCTCCTATCACTCAGATTGCTTTCTGGCAAATTCTCTTTCTTCACCCTTGTTTTACATGTTAAAGTGGCTTTATTCATAACAATGGCTAAGCCCTCTACTTGTTCAAAAGATCTCATTGCACCCTGCTCCCTTCATTGGATTTCCCCTATGCAATCTCCACTCTTTCACTTACTTTCAATCTCTCTGTTGCCTCATTTCCTACTGCCTAAAAACATAACCATGTCTCCCCTATCTTGAAAAAAAATCTTCACTTGATTATTCTACATGGGTTATCATAAAATTCTTCTACCCTTTTGTAGCTAAACTCCTTAAAAAGGCCATCTACTAGTTTTTTTTCCACTTTCTCTCCTCTCACTCTGTTCTTAACCTGTCAGAATTTTGCTTCTGAAACTATCCTCTCTGAAGTTACTAATGATCTCTTAGTTGCCAAATCCAATAGCCTTTTCTCAATCTTCAGTCTCTTTGACACTTCTGCATTCAGCCTTTCACACTATTGATCGTTTTGTCTTCTTTGACACTTGCTTCTTTCTAGGTTTTCTACACACCACTATCTCCCAGTTTTCCTCTTATGTATCTGTCTACTTCTTCTCTGTATACTTTGCTGGATCCTCCTCTAAATCAACCCTCTAACCAGAGGTGTCCCTTGGGAGGGGCAGGGGGTCCTTCCTGGGGCCTCTTCCTTTCTCATTCTATACTACTCCATTTGGTGATCTCATCAGCTCCTATGGATTTAATTACCATTTCCAAGTTGATAATTCTCAAATATACCTGTTCTGCTTTCTGCTAACCTGAAATCTCATCTCTACAACTGACTTTCAGACATCTCAAATTGAATGTCCAGTACATATGTTAAAGTCAGTATGAGCAAAACAGAACTCAGTATTTTTCTCCCTACCCTGTCTCTCATGTCTCCTTTTCTATTACTATAGAGGGCAACACCATTCTCCTTATCTCTCAAACTCAAAACCTAGGAGTCATTCTGGATTCCTCAGTATCTCTCAACCCCTTTTTCTAATATCCAATGGGTTGCCAAGGCCTGTCAACTTCACCTTTGCAATATATTTTGTGTATACCCCCTTCTCTTCTCTGACACTGCCACCACTCTAATGGAGGCTCTCATTTTCTCACATCTAGATTACTGTAATAGTCTACTCATGGGTGCTTCTTGACTTGAGTATTTCCTTACTCCAAACTATCCTTCATTCACCCACCAAAGTGATTTTCCTAAAGCACAAGTCCAATCAGGTCACTACATACTCAATAAATTTCCTATTGCCTCCAGAATAAAATGAAATAAAAATCTTCTGTTAGGCATTTGAAGTCCCTTATTACCTAGCTCCCTCCAGCCTTTCCAGACTTCATATACCTTAGTTTGTAACATGTACACCTTGATCCAGTGACACTGACCTTCTGGCTATTCCGTCAATAAGATATCCCATATTTCAGGTTTTGGCATTTTTTTGGCTGTCTTCCATGCCCTGGCTACTGAACTCCCTGTATTCCATTGGTCCAAAATAAAATCTTACCTTCCTCAAGAAGCCTTCTGTAACTCTTCTTAATTCCAGTGCTTTCTCTTTTTAAATCATTTTCTATTTATCCTGTACATTGCTTATTTTGTATATATTTCTTTGCCTGTTTTCTCCCAATTAGATTGTGAACTCCTTAATGACAGAGACTGTTTTTGACATTTAGTATCTCCAGGGCTTAACGCAGTGGCTACATAGTAGGTGCTAATAAATTAAAATTGGTTGAGGCACTGTGCTAAGTGCTAGCGATACAAAGAAATGCAAAAGACTGCCCTTTCTCTCAAGGAGCTCACAGTTTAATGGGAGAGGCAACCTGAGGACAACTATATTAACAACTCTATATACAAGATAAATTGAAGATAATCAACAGAGAAAGATATTTACATCAAGGGAGGTCAGGGAAGGTTTTTGAAAAATGTGAAATTTTAGCTGGGACTTGAAGGAAATCAGAGAAAGCAAGAGACAGAGATGAGAAATGAAGGAAAGGGGCATAATTATTGAATTGTGTTCAAAGATAGGAAATAAAGGTGCTTTGTTCATTTGTTTTCAGGAACAAAGCCAGTATCACTGCATCAGAGTACATGCAGTTGAGTAAAGTCTATGAGGACTGAAGAGGTAAGAGGGAATTAGGTTATGAATGGCTTTGAATAGAAAGCAGAGGAATTTATTTTTTCATCTTGGTGATGACAGGGAGCAAGGGAGTTTACTGAAGTAAGTGAGAGGTGATATTGTTAGACTAACACTAAGGAAAAATTATTTGACAACTGAGTAGAGGATAGACTGTAGTTGGGAGAAATTTGATTCAGGAAGACCAGCAAGTAGTTTACTGCAGTAGTTCAGGCAAGGGATGATGAGTGCCAGCAACAGACTGGCATCATTAGAACAGAGAAGGGAGAATATGTGAGAAATGTTATAAAGGTAAAACTGAAAGGATTTCTCCAAAATATTGCATAAATGGGTAGGAAGATGAAATAGTGAAGAGTAGAGGGTAATGCCTAGGTTGTGAGCCTAGATGGTGGTACCCTTGACAATAATAGTGAAGGTAGAAGGTAAGGTGGAGTGGGGGAAAGATAATGAGTTAAATTTGGGACACCTTGAGTTCAACATATCTATGTGACATCTAGTTTGGATGTCCAATAGATAGTTGGAGATATGGGACTAGAGGCTGTAAATTGGATAATTATCAGCATAAAAATGACAATTTAATTTATGGGTGTTTATGAAATCAACAACTGAAATAGTATGAAGTATAAGGGGAAGAGAAGATGAAAGGGAAGGGAAGAAAAAGAAGAGAGGAAAGGGGAAGGCGAAAAGAGGGATGGAGAGAGGAAGAGAGATGCCAGGATACAGCTTTGGAGAACATCCAGGGATAGTGTCCATGACCTTCCTCAGGCAAGAGAAATTAATGGCAACAATGGAAATGATGGTGGCAAAAGCAGACAAAGCCAACTGGATTTTACCACACACTTGTTGCAGATTTTATGCCAAATTTGTTTTGGAAAAAAGGTAGGATGCAACCATTATGTGAAGCATATTTAAAATATAAATATATTTAAAAATAAATTATTTATATATAAATATAAATTTAAAAATAAATATATTAAAAATTAAATTAAAAATATATTAAAAAATTAAATTTTAATTAAATTTAAATTAAATTTAAAATAAAAATATATTTAAAAAATTAAAAAATTTAAAAATAAAAAAAATTTAAATTTAAAATTAAATTTTAAAATAAAAAATAAAAATTAAAAATTAAATTAAAAAATTAAAAATTAAATTAAAAAATTAAAAATTAAAATAAAAAATTAAAAAATTAAATTAAATTAAAATTAAATTAAAATTAAAAAATATATTAAAAATAAAAAAATTAATATACTTTTAAAAATTTAAAATATATTGAAAATATTGTGCTGGTATTACATAAAAATAATTTACCTTGGCAGAGCCAAGGTGATGGCTGGAAAGCAGGGACCTTCGCAAAGTTCTTGCTGAGGACCCTCCAAACACATAAAAAATGTCTCTGAACAAATTCTAGAATGGCAGAATGCATGAAATAGCAGAAGGGAGCAGGGCTCCAGCCCAGGGCAGCCTGGATGGTTGCTGGGTAAGGTCTATCACATGGAGCTGGGAGCAGAGTGGAGCAGAGCCCAGCATGGGTTGGGGCAGGACCAACCAGACCAGGAGCCAGGCAGAACAAGCCCTAGTGCCCTGAATCAGTGAGCTGTGGCAGTTAACAGACTTCTCAACCCACAAACACCAAAGACAACAGAGAAGGTTAGTGGGAAAAGCTGCTGAAGACAGAGTAAAAGGAGTTTGCCATTCAGCCATCACCCTGGGAAAAGCTCAAGGGTCAAGTGAGTTGGCTGGGAACATGGCCAGGCAGCAAAAACAGACTCAGACTCAGACGCAGACTTTGGAATCTTTCTTTGGTGACAAAGAAGACCAAAATATACAGCCAGAAAAAGTCAACAAAGACAAAGAGCCTACATCAAAAGCCTCCAAGAAAAACATGAACTGGTCTCAGGCCATGGAAGAGCTCAAAAAGGAATTGGAAAAGCAAGTTAGAGAAGTAGAGGAAAAATCAGGAAGAGAAATAAGAAGGATGAGAGAAACCATGAAAAACAAGTCAATGACTTGCTAAAGGAGAACCAAAAAATAGTGAAGAAAACAACACCTTAAAAAATAGACTAACCCAAATGGCAAAAGAGCTCCAAAAAGACAATGAGGAGAAGAATGCTTTGAAAGGCAGAATTAGCCAAATGGAAAAAGAGGTCCAAATGACCACTGAAGAAAATACTTCCTTAAAAATTAGATTGGATCAAATGGAAGCTAGTGACTTGATGAGAAATCAAGATATTATAAAACAGAACCAAAGGAATGAAAAAATGGAAGAGAATGTGAAATATCTCATTGGAAAAACCACTGACCTAGAAAATAGATCCAGGAGAGATAATTTTAAAATTATTGGACTACCTGAAAGCCATGTTCAAAAAAAAGAGCCTAGATATCATCTTTCAAGAAGTTATTAAAGAGAACTGCCCTGATATTCTAGAGCCAGAGCATAACGTAGAAATTGAAAGAATTTCTGATCACCTCCTGAAAAAGATCCCAAAAAGAGAACTCCTAGGAATATTGTTGCCAAATTCCAGGGCTCCCAGTTCAAGGAGCAAATACTGCAAGCAGTCAGAAAGAAACAATTTGAGTATTGTGGAAACACAATCAGGAGAACACAAGATCTAGCAGCTTCTACCTTAAGGAATCTAAGGGCTTGGAATATGATATTCCAGAGGTCAATGGAGCTAGGATTAAAACCAAGAATCACCTACCCAGCAAAACTGAGTATTGTGCCCCAAGGCAAAATATGGATTTTCAATAAAATATAGGACTTTCAAGCTTTCTCAGTGAAAAGACCAGAGCTGAATAGAAAATTTGACTTTCAAATACAAGAATTAGGAGAAGCATGAAAAAGTAAACAAGAAAGAGAAATCATAATTGACTTACTAAAGTTAAACTTTGTTTACATTCCTACTTGAAAAGATGATATGTATAATTCATGAGACCTCAGTATTAGGGTAGCTGAAGGGAATATACAAATACATAGACATATACATATATAAATATATATATATATATATATGCACATATATATATATATATACAGAGAGAGAGAGAGAGACAGAGAGAGACAGAGAGAGAGAGACAGAGAGAGACAGAGAGAGAGAGACAGAGAGAGAGAGATACAGACAGAGACAGAGACAGAGGGCACAGGGTGAGATGAATATGAAGGGATGATATCTAAAAAACTGAAATCAAGTTACTGGAGGAGAGAGGAATATATTGAGAGAGGGAGAAATAGAATGGGGTAAATTATATCACATAAAAGTGGCAAGAAAAAGGAGTTCTGTAGGAAAGGAAGAGGAGGCAGCTGAGGGGGAATGAGTGAATCTTGCTTTCATTGGATTTGACCTGAGGAGGAAATAACATACACACTCAATTAGGTATCTTACCCCACAGGGAAGAAGGAGGAAGGAGATAAAAGGAGGGTGGGCAATAGAAGGCAGGGCAGATAGGGGGAGGAGCATAGGGAGTAATCAAAACCAAACACTTTCGAAAAGGGACAAGGTCAACAGAGAAAAATGAATAAAGGGGGATAGGATAGGAAAGAGCAAATTATAGTTAGTCTTTCACAACTTGAGTATTGTGGAAGGGTTTTGCATAATGATACACATGTGGCCTATTTTGAATTGCCTGCCTTCTTAGGGAGGGTGGGTGGGGAGGGAAGAGGGCAGAGAATTTGGTACTCAAAGTTTTAAAAGTAGATGCTCAAAAAAAATGTTGTTTTTGCATGCAACTAGGAAATAAGATATACAGGCAATGGGACATAGAAATCTATCTAACCCTACAAGAAAGTAAGGGAAAAGGGGATGTGGGGGGGAGGAGTGACAGAAGGGAGGGCTGACAGAGGATTGGGGCAATCAGAATATATGACATTTTGGAGTGGTGGGAGATGGGGAGAAAAATTTGTAATTGAAACTCTTGTGAAAATTAATACTAAAAAGTAAAAATATTAATATAAATAAATAAATAAATTTTATTATTAAAATATCTTTGGTGCAAGATTTGGATGTGCAGAATACTTGTGAATATATATTAACGAACGTATATTCTGAATACTGACAATGCCCCTGAGCTGAGAATTCTAGGCTCACAGCTCGAAATATGGAAGAGATAAATGCATATCCATATGCCACTGGTGAATACATAACTGCTCTGTTTACCTTTTAAGTGGCATGATGAACAAAATTATGTCATGCAATGATTATATAATGAAAGGTTACAAACCAATTTTTGGGTTAAAAACAGGGTGCAACAATTATGTGGTAATGACAATTATGTGGTGAATTATCATAGCAGTACTATAATGACAAGAAGTTTCCTGTGGGAAGTGGCACTAATTAACAAAAGACAGATTGTCTAACTTCTTAGCAATCAATTTGTTGACTTGATTTAAGAAAATCCAACGTAGAATATAAGTCAGGAGAAATATGTTGGTGTTGTTATTGTTTTTCATTCTCTCCTTTCTTTGCATAGTGCTTGCAAGGAAATTGAGAACACTTAGAAGAAAGCTAGGAATGTTCTAAAGTCAGATGTTCAAATTTTTCCTAAGGTGGGAAAATGAGCCAAAAATAATATTATTGAGAAATCTCCAGCACTGATTTCAAAGCCTAAGTCAAAGCCATGTGTTGTCTCTCATTTTATGTATTATAAAGGAGATTAAGTTGTGATAATCTGCCACTAAAATATTCTTGTACTATTTCATTGAAGCATGCGAGTGTCCTGGGCTCTTAAAGGCTATGTCAATAGAGGATAAACTTGATGATTTTAATCAGGCTGGAAAGATTTTCAGATTAAGCAGAGATAGACTATGTTTCAGCCATACAAGCTAAGTAAACAGTGATTTGTTTCTAGGTTGCCTTCAGAGAAGCTAATATTTAACAAACAAGTTCCACTAATAGTGCACTAGTACATTTCCTGAAGCTCCTCCAACCATGATCATCATAACTTGTAGTCATCCTTACCAATACAGTAGATGTGAGGTGGAATTTCAAAGTTGTATAAATTTGTTGTTGTTTTGTTGTTGTTCAGTTGTTTCAGTCATGTCTGAGTCTTTAGGACCCCATTTAGGGTTTTCTTGGCAAAGATACTGGAGTAGTTTGTCATTTCTTCTTCCAAATCTTTTTATGTATGAAGAAACTAAGGTAAATTACTTGCCCGGGATCATACAGCTAGTAAGTGGCTGAGGACACATTTGAACTCAGGAAGATGAGATTACTTTACTTCAGACCTGGCACTCTATCTACTGTACTACCTCTCTGCTCCCTGTAGTAGTTCATATCTCTGTAATTATAAGCAATTTGGAAGTTTTGTTTGTATGTATGTTGCTAACTTAGATTTTTTTTTTATCCTTTGAGAACTACCTCTCAATATCATTTAGCTTTTAATTTTGGGAGGAATAGTGTCATTCTTACGTATTTGAATCAGTTCTTTACATATCTTGGATATATGACTTTTATCGAGGAAATTTCTTGCAAATATTATTCTAATTCTGATTATGTTTCTTTTATTTGAGCAATTTTTTTAAACTTTATGTAATCAAAAGTGTCTATTTTGTCTTATAAGACCTTCTCTTTTCTCTGAATATGTACACTTCCCCTATCCACAGTTACAAAGTTATATTCTTCTTAGTCCTCTAATTTGTTTTTGATGTGATATTTTATATCTAGTTCATATATCCATTTTAAGATTTTGTTTTGTATCATGTTAGATGATGGTCTTAAGCCTGCCAGATGGCTTTCCATTTTTCTTCATAATTTTTGCTAAATAGAGAATTGCTATCCCATCAGTGAGGTCATTAGTTTTATGGTTTGTACCTAATCTATTCCATTGATCTCTCTATTTTTTAACCAATATCCACTATACTGTGGTATAGTGTACCATGAAATCTGATATTTTCAGACCCTTTTCCTTCTTTTTTATTAATTTCTTTGAGAATCTTGACTTTTTTATTACTCCGAAGGACTTTTATTATTTTTCTGGCACTTCCAAGTAATCCTAATTCTGGTGTTATTTTGAATAGATTTTATCTTTCTATATCCTTCTGTTGGTTTTAGTTGGCTTTTAGCACAATTTATTTTATATTACTGACACTTGATCACCTTGCTTTACTGCTGATCTTACTGGAATGATATCTAGTTGATCAGCATAGCATTAATACGGGCTCTTAGTGTTAGATAAATATTATTTACCAAATTGACAAAAGGTCCATTTATTCTGTTTTTTCTTTCAGTGTTTTAATAGAAATGACTATCTATCCTGTATGTGTTTTGTCTATACTTAATTATTTGCATATTTTCTCCTCCATTAGACTGAACTCCTTAAGAGAAAGGAGTCTATTTTGCCTTTCCTCTTATTCCCAGCATTTAGCAGTGGCTGGTACATAGTAGGCACTTAAAAACTTAGCAACTGACTGAATCAATCGGTCAGTATTTATTAAACACATATTAAGTTACCAGTACTTTACTAAGTGCTGGGATAGAACAAAACTTATCTCAAAGAACTATAATTCTATTACTGTGGTAGGGAGTACTATTGTACTGTGAAAGAATAGAAGCACACATACAAGCAGGTGGGTGCCAGAGTCAACTCACATCAGCAACCTGAGAATATTGTTAAATTTTCAGAGCGAGTATTTACACCTAGGATATTTGCAAACACTATAAGGGATTGATTTATTGCCTTTCTTAATTATCTAAAGTCAGCAAACTGCTGCAGGCCAATGGTTTTTACATTAAAAAAAGTTTTTTTGTATTTAAATTCTGAGGTGGCAGACTATTAAAAAATAGGCCAGATTAGATTTAAGAAAGTTTTAATATCACTGGTTAAATTAAAAAGTATGCCTTGTGTGCATTCAGAGACCTAGGTGTTAAACATTTTCTAGCATAATCTTGCATACAAATACATATATATATATATATATATATATATACATATATATACACACATATATATGTGTGTGTGTGCGTGTGTGTATTATGTATATGCATATATACATACACATATTTATAAATGTGTGTATATAATGAGATGAAATGTTATGTATTTAAGGGAGACACTAGAAACTTTGGGATCAGAAAAAAGAAACTTCATGTAAAAGATAGTACTTGAGCTCAATTTTGAAAGGAACTAAGTATTCTAAAGGGGAGAAGTGAAGAGGAAATGCATCTCAGACAATTGCCTTAGAACCTGGGATGAAAATTAATAAAGAAATGAGCCAATAATAGGTAGAGAGAGGATGGTCAAAACTTAAAACTGCTATGATTTCTCTTTTTGAAAAGGAAATTTTGCCCAGAGGCTAAATATGTTTTTTTCCTTTATAGTTTAAATCATATAATAAACAAAAAGAACCCAAAGCTGTTTTGAAAAAATTAGACAAATGCTTCCTCAGATTGAGTAAAGCAAAAATATAACTTCTTTTCCTGTAGAATCATAAAAGCTAGGCATACAACAAGAATTCATTAAGCACTTATTATGTGCAAGGAGCTATGCTAAGTACTGGAGATACAAATAAAACAAGAAGAAAAAAAGACAGCTCCTGTCCTCAAGGAGATTACATTCAAATGTTAGAAGACAAAAAATCAAATAAATGTTAAATACCTGGGGTAAATGAGAGTATGACAGTTAACAAGCATGATGGCAAATTCCAGAGATTCAGAAAGACAACTAGGAGATGCAGAATGGCCAGCCTAAGCCTACCCCCAAAATGGAGAATCCATAGAAGGAACTCACCACTGGGAAAAGAGAGCTGACATGACAGAAGGAGGTTCTAGAAAAACGAGAAGAGCCCAGATACTGACAGAAGTTCTGGTGTGAGAAGGCTCTTGTTTAAAGTTTGAAGGTATCTTGTAGATAAAAGTTCAATTGCCCTTATGTCACCAATAATTAAGCTGAGGCCAGAAGAAGGAAAGTGATTTGCATAAGATCACATGGGATTTGGCAAAAGGGGAAAAACTAAGAATATGTCTTCCTGAAGAGTCTTCATGTGTTCAGAAGAGGGAAACCATAAATAAAAGAATTTTAAAAAAGCCTTAAAACAATCTTTTCCTTTTCTCTCTAGCTCAGTCACTGGTATCAACATAAGAATTAGGAAAAAATCCTTATTATCTTGAGGCAAGAAAACATTAACTTACAATTTGCTTGGCTAAATATGTATTATATTAATTATTGATAACCAAAATAAAATCATCTTATGCTATTATGATATAGGGATGATAAAAAATTCTTACACTGTAAAATTTAGACTTCAGACCTTTATGCTATGAAATTCTAACTCCAAATTGTACAATATTCTGAATGCATAGACATCATATTGGATGCTTTACCAACTAGCAATTAAATTCAGAAACTATCCACTGAATGAAAAAAATTGACAAAACTTATCTATTATATTGGCAGATTGTAATGAAATATTTGTCCATTAAGAGTTTATAGAATACTCAGTGCAATTAGACTATCACAAATCCATTCATTTTCAAATCATTCAATGGGAAAGTCATTTAGTTTTTACTCTAATAGACAATGCTAAATAAATTAAATGTTGAAGAATCTTTTAAATTAAAGAATGAATTATCCAGAGAGCCAGTGTCAGAATTTCTCTGGAAAAAATGATCAACTCCAAAAGCAACTAAGGAAGTAGGCTTATAGTGAAAGGGAGATAACTAGGGTGGGGCAATTAGACTTTACACTGAAGAAAGAGGTTTAAAAAACAGATAATGTTAGCAGAGTTCCTGTTTTTATCAAAGAAACTAGCTTTTAAAATTTAACTTTCTTCATTGATTTATTCAGCAAGTATTGTTGAGTATGCACCAGTGCACTATGCTAGGCACCATGAGAAATACAGATTGCTACTAATAAAAATATCTCATTTCTTCAAGGCAGCACTTTTCAGTTTGTTTTAATTTGCTTTTCTCTAGTCCAAAGTTATTTAGAACATTTTTTTTTCATATTACTATAGATAGCTTTGATTTCCTCACCTGAAAAAAATGCCTTTTCATATCCTTTGACCATTTATCAATTGGGGAATCACTTATATTCTTATGAATTTGACTGAGTTCTCTATATATATGAGAAATGAGGCTTTTATCAGAGAAACGTTGTAAAGCTTTTCCTTCACTTTTCTGCGTTACTTCCAATCTTGGCTCCATTGATTTTGTCTGCACAATTTTAAAAATTTAATATAATCAAAATTATCCATTTTATATCCCATAGTACTCTCTATCTCTTATTTGTTCACAAATCCATCACTTATCCATAAATCTGACAAGCAAGCTATTTCATGCTCCCCTAGTTTGCTTATGGCATTACCCTTTATGTTTATATCACTTATCCATTTTGACCTTATCTTGGATATGGTGAAAGATGTTGGTTAATACCAAGTTTCTGGCATATTGTTTTCCAGTTTTCTCAGTAATTTTTGTCAAGTACTGAGTTCTTGTCCCAAAACTTGGGATCTTTGCATTTATCAAGCACTTTTTTTTACTGTGGTCATTACCTACTGTGTAGTACCTGATCTATACCAGTAATCTACCACTCTCTTTTAGTAAGTACCAGATTGTCTTGATGATTACTGCTTTATAATACAATATGACATCTGGTATGGATAGGCTCCTTTCCTTCACCAGCATAGTTGTTCAAATGAAGTTTAGTCCACTCTCCTCCTACTAAATTCCAGCCACACCCAATATCATGAGTATACAAAGTGTCAAAAGGAAAATGCAAGATATGAAACTGAAATAAGTTGGTCATGGGAAGAGGGGTTGGAGGTAGTCAGGAGAGCAGATAGACAATATGGTTCCTTCACTTATACTTGAAATTTTTAAAAAGATCTAAAGAGAGGCCTCTAGCACAATGGGTTCACCCTCTGGAGAATTTTTGAGAGTACATGGAAAAACTTAAATGCAATGCAATGATCAGTTTTGGTTGGGTAACTCACCAGTGGAGCAACTATCCCTTTTGAGGAAATTTTGGATCTATTAAAGCAGCAGTTCCCAAAGTGGTGTTCAGGGCCCCTTAGGGTTCCTTGAGACACTTGCAAGGGGTCTATGAGGTCATAACAATTGTAATAATAAGATATTTTAATTTCTAATATGCTAAAGAGTTATAGATATTACTCATATAAACAAAAACACTTTCAGGGGTTCTCAATAAATTTTAAGTGTGTAAAAAGGTCTGAGACTAAAACTCTGAGTGACCACCTCACATCTAACAGATTGGCTTATATGATAGAAAAGGAAAATGACAAATATTGCAGTTGATGTGGGAAAATTGGGATACTAATGCACTGTGGGTATATTGTGAACTGATTTAACCATTCCTGGGAGCAATTTGGAACTATGCCCAAATGGCTACAAAATCACACATACCCTTTGGCCAAGCAATACCACTACTAGGTCTGTATATCAAAGAGATTTTAAAAAATGGAAAAGGACTTATATGTACAAAAATATTTATAGCAGCTCTTTTTGTGATAGCTAAAAATTAGAAAGGGGATGTTCATCAGTTGCTGAATGGCTGAACAAATTGTGGTATTCGATTGTGATGGAATATTATAGTGCTATAAAAAATGATAAGCAAGATTCATTCAGAAAAACCTGAAAACACTTACATGAACTAATGTAAAGTGAAGTGAGCAGAACCAGGAGAACATTGTACATAGTAATAACAATATTGTTTGATGATCAACTATCAATGATTTGGCTATTCTCAGCAATACAAAGATCCGAAGCAATTCTAAAGGACTTATGATGAAAAAGAAATATATAACAAATTATTTGTGGTTCTGGGGAGGAGGGAGAGGTAAGAGTGAGTGAGAGAATTTGGACCTCAAATTTTTTAAAATTAATGTTAAAAACTGATTTTTACATGTAATATGGAAGAACAAATAAAATAGTTTTTTAAAAGTTGAAAGAAGAAAAGAGAACCTGAAGATGTTTTTGAATGAGTTTTCTGAAGAGTTTTCTGAATGAATTTTGTTATGATTTTACGAAGCTCTGTCTTGGTAATTTGACTGGTATAATATTAAAAGTATAAATTAATTTTGTTATATTTTCATTTTTGTTATACTGGTACAATCTATTGACAGTAAATATTCCTCCAGATATTTAGGTTATTTAATTCTTTAAAGAGGGCTTTGTAATTGAATCTAAACAAATGTGCTTTGGGAGATGGATCTCCAGATACTTTCTGTATTTTTGTAGTTATTTGGAATGGGATTCCCCATTCTATTTGTGTATGTGTGTGTGTATTTTGTAATTATCATATAGAAATACTGCTGATTTTTGATTATTGTGTAGCTTGAACTTTGTTGAAGCAGTTAATTGTCTCAATGACTGCCTTTACTGATTCCACAGATTTTCCAAGTAAAGCATTATCAACAAACAAGTAAAGTTTTATCTCTTCCTTATTCATCATTATTCCTTTAAATCTTTTCTCTTGTCTTATTGCTATAGCTAGCATTTCCAAAACTATATCAAATAATAACAGAGAGAGTAGGCATACTTGCTTCACTCTTTTATTTATTGGAAAATGCTCTACTATATCCCTATTGCCTATGATGCTTATCTTTAGCTTTTGATAAATACTTTTTTATATTTTTTAAAAGGCCCTTCTTATCCTACACTTTGCGAGGTTTTTTAATTAATTTATTTATTTTTAGTTTACCACATTCAGTTCCACAAGCTTTTGAGTTTTAAATTTTCTCTTCTTCCCTCCCTTCTCCTTTCCCCAAGATGGTGTGCAATCTGATATCGGCTCTACAAATACATTCACATTAAACATATTTGCATGCCAGTCATGTTGTAAAGAATTATAACCAAATGGAATGAACCATGAGAAAGAGGAAACAAAACAAAAGAGAGAAAGAGCAAATATTATGCTTCAATATGCATTCAGATTCTAAAATTCCTTCTGTGGATGGGGCAGGATTTTCCATCATGAGCCTTTTGGAGTTGTCATGGAACCTTGCATTGCTGAGAAGAGCCAAGTATATCAAAGTTGGTCATTTCATACTGTGGTTGTTACTGTATATAATGTTCTTCTGGTTCTGCTCCCCTCACTCAGCATCAGTTCATAGAAGTCTTTCCAGGTCTTTCTGAAGTCTGCTTGCTCATCATTTCTTATAGCACAATGGTATTCCATTGCATTCATATACCACAACTTGTTCAGCCATTCCCCAATGATGGACATCCCTCAACTTCCAATTCTTGGCCACAACAAAAAGAGCTGCTATAAATATTTTTGTACATGTAGGTCTCTTTGGGATACCACTCTAGGGTATGCACAGTTTTATAGCCCTTTGAGCATAGTTCTAAATTGTTCTTCAAAATGGTTGGATCAGTTCCAAACACCAGAAACAGTGCATTAGTGTTCCAATTTCTTACATCCTTTCCAGAATTTATAATTTGCCTGTTTTGTTATGTTAGCCAATCTGGCAGAACAGATGTGGTACCTCAGATTTGTTTTGATTTGCATCTCTTTAATCAATACTGATTTAGTTCATTTTTTCATATGACTATAGGTATCTTTATTTTCTTACTTTGAAAACTGCCTCTTCATATCCTTTGACTATTTATCAGTTGGGGAATGACTTTTATTCTTATAAATTTGACTCAGTTCTCTATATAATTTAGAAATGAGGCCTTTATCAGAGACACTGGTTGTGAAAGATATTTCCTAGTTTTCTGCTTCCCTCCTAATCATGGTTGCAATTGGCCTTGTTTGTACAAAAGCTTTTCAATTTAATGTAATCAAAATTATATAATTTTCATTTCATAATGCTCTCCATCTCTTGTTTGGTTATAAATTCTTCTGTTATCCGTAAATCTGACAGGTAAAGTATTCTTTGCTCTACCAAATTGCTTTTAGTATCAGCATGTTTATTTATTTATCTTTTTTTGTATTTATGTATGTGTTTGTTTATTTATTTATTTGTAAAACATGTAACCATTTTGACTTTATTTTGATAAACAGTGTGAAATATTAGTCTATGCTGAGTTCCAATTTTCCCAGCAGTTTTTATCAAATAGTGAGTTCTTATCCCGGAAGCTGGAGTCGTCAAGTTTATCAAACAGTAGATTAATGTAGTCATTGACTACTGTGTCTAGAGTACCTAACCTATTCCATTGACCCATCACTCTATTCCTTAGCCAGTACCAAGCAGTTTTGATGATTGCTGCTTTATAATACAATTTAAGGTCTGGTGTGGCTAAGCCACCTTGTCTGGCATTTCTTTTCATTAATTCCTTTGATATTCTGGATGAACTCTTACCAGGCAGACCCCTCTGTATCCCTACATTTTGGGGTTCCCAGCACCCCAAACCACAACATACTCTGAAGCTCTGATTTATAATCATTATAGTCATCTGGTCTCTCTCTTTTCTCTGTATTCTTCATGCAATCAAAGCTTCCAAGGTATCTATTTTAGTTCTGCCTCTAGGTACTTTCTGGCCCTTTCTTTAGGAGCTTACCCCATAATTTCCCCTTTTCTATTGTGTTTACTTTCAGAATGATACCTATTATTGCAGATGTCAAAGAGGAAAATGCCCCATGGGAGGACAGCCCCTCCCCCACTGATATATATCTTCCCTTATTAGTTTTTTTTTTCTAAATTTGTTTGGATATCTCTTCCCTGTGTCCATGCTTTCCAACTCCTCCAGGTGTCAGCTGTGCTCCATCTCTATTCAGCCAAAAGAACATCTCTCAGTGGAGCCCACTCCCACCTCCATAGTAAAATTCCTATCTCCTATCTTTCTCCTCTTTTCAGTCTTCCCCTCTCTTCATCACCCACTTCTTTGTCAGTGCTTTGCTTTTTAAGACTTTGATTTGACCCTGGTGCATCTCTCATTCCACATATCCTTATCCCCTCCTCCACCTTCATGTACTCTTCTGTGTTACAATGTGGTCCCACAGAAGAAGCATTCACCTGTAGGTAGAGTATTGCTAAGGTCTCTCCATAATTCCCCCGGTCTACCTCTACAGTCAGTTACATCTGCCACATTTCCTCATTCACCTATGTCTCTTTGTTTACTTTCAAAAAGAAGTCTTTTACTGGTCTTTCTATTGTCACTCTGTTGTTTTTGTTGTCTACATTTATTCACCCCTCCTGCATTTCTGTAGTTTGAGACATTTGAGAAGCAAATAATCTCTTCAGTTCTGGTTTTCTTTCTAAAAATATTTGAAACTTTTCCTTATTATTTAACATCTGTCTTTTATCCTATATGATGAAGCTCACCTTTCTGGGATTAGTCATTCTGGTCTGCATCTTGAGGACCAGTGCATTTCTGACTACATTATTCCATACCTTCCTCCTTTTTCAATAGGGGCAAAATAGTCTTTCTCCAGATGGCTAGCAGAATTTATTGTTTCTGAATTGAATGGTTAAATTTAACCACTATGGGTCTGAAATTTTACGGACTTCTGGAGGATATATGTGAATTATTTCAATTGGAATATTATTTTTTTCTATGTTCCAAGGTTCTGAATAGTTCTCTTCTGTAATTTCCTTCATTATGACATCAATTTCTTTGTCCTGTCATTTTCTTCTGAAAGACCTGTGATCCTTAGATTATCTCATCCTGTCTTTGAGATCCATCATTTTTTCTTGCACGATGAGAAAATCTTCTTTTAATGTTCTGGATTTTTGTTTTTCTTCTAGGTAATCTTTCACTTCTGTGTATTTGAATTCCCTGTTCTCTCTTTTGTTTTCTGGTGAGGCTTACTATTACAGATTCAAGTCTGCATTTGTTTTTTTCTAACCTGCTCATTAGTTTTTATGTGCAGGACATAAATTCTGCTCTTATGATTCTCATTTGTTTTTTAAGGAACAGTGTGCTGTGCTTCCATGTTCTCAAACTTCACAGCATCTTCTGTTGCATCAAATTTTGGGTCATTTTCTTTCATTTTGCAATATTTATTCATGGATGCCTGAACTTATTTACTAGATCTAGAGGCCATGTTTCCAACTGTTGTTACTGTTGTTCCTGTTGATTTATTTATGTTCAAGGTCTTTGAAATTTCTTCACCCTAAAATCTATAGTACTTCCAGAATATTTAAATAATAAACGCCTTTCAAATCACTCCTTCTGATTGTGCTTTGTGTGTGTGTGTGGTTGTGGTAGGGGGGGAAGGAGTTGGATCTCAAAGTATCTCAGCCTCCTCCTAAACTGGACAATATGTGGTTTACCAGCATAGATCTTTGCCCCAGATGATTTTTGGGTGGTCAGAACTGGCCCTACTGCATGTGGTGCTTTTCCTTCAGGTTTCATGGCATGCTGCACCGCCTCCCCCCTTCCCCTCATGCAATGTCCTTTTCTGGTAACTGTAATAGTAATTAAGGCGGGATGCTTTTGCTGTTCTTTTCTTAAGTGCCTTTGTTTGAATGGGGCAGACAAAACAGGATTTTGCCTTGGAGTGTTTCTCAGCATTAAGACAATCAGAGAGTCATTTTTTGTATATGATGTGATACTAGGGATGGGGAACTTTCCCACACCCAGCCTGAGTGAGGTCAGAGTGAACAGGATATAATTGAGGAGAGCTTGGTGTTTGACTTTTGTGGCACACTCAAGGAAGGAGTGTTGAGACTCTGGGCAAGCTGTAACTGCCCCCTGGCTTTGTAACATAGACTCATTGGTTCTTCTCTGGTAACTACGTATTGTGATTTGAATCAGACAAGTTCTGTCTGTTGATGTTTGTAATATCTGTTTGTATTTGCCTTGCAGTTCATGGGGTTGATCTTTCCCCCCTGAACTAAACAAATGATATATGTATGTTTGATTAAACTGAGGTTGTTAACCCCTTAACATTGTTGTCCTCTGAAAAACAGATCAAAGAACCTGTGTTGGCAGCTTTCGTCTTACACCCCTACTGTAGCTGCTAGCTGATTGTTGCTACAGTAACTTGTCCCACTTCTTCTGTCCTCTCTCCTTATATCTCTGTCCTAGCACCTGCAGTTCAGCATCTACTGGTTCCAAAGATTCAGAGTCTGATTTTCCTACCACAGGAGTGGATGTTTCTTGGTTTCAGACCCTAGCAGGCTTTTGCTTCTGAAGGGCTGTGGCCATTCTGGCTACTGAAGACCAAGTAAATTTCCACAGCCTTGAGCAATGGAGGGAAGGCCAGGGTGTAGGGGTGGGTTTTGATATGTCTGTTTCATGCCCTTACTTCTGATAGTGCAGCCAATACTGTGGGAAATAAATTAAGAGTGCTGAGGTCAAGAACAGTGAGTATAAGATCCTAGGTTTGTTTGTTTTAAACCTTCTTTGGTATTCTGAATGTCCTAGATCATGGGGCAGGTAGGTGTGCAGTTGATAGAAAACTGGGCTTAGAGTCAGGAAGAGTCATGTCCATGAGTTCAAATATGGCCTCAGAAACTTACTAGCTATGTGACCCTGTGCAAGACACTTAACTTGCCTCAGTTTCATTGTCTGTAAAATGAGCTGGAGAAGGAAATGGCAAACCACTCCAGTATCTTTGCCAAGAAAACTTAAAATGGGGTCAAGAAGAGTGAAGCATGACTGATACAACTAAACAGCAACAACAAAAGTCCTAGATCATGTAAACAGCTAATGATGTTTTGTCTTTCTTGAATAATTTCTGTTTTGGAGAGGTTTGAAAGGTCACAAAGATCAGTGATAACGTCTAGTCTGCCCTCTTGTTGCTTGTGTTGATGAGGGTCAGGTTGAGTTGTTCTGGGATGTCTGTAAAGAATTTTAAAGACTCAGGCTGATTATGAGCCTGTTAGAAAGTTATAAAGATTTATTATGGTTTTGGGGTTTCACACTCTAGTGAGTGGCTAAGTTCCTTAGAGGAATTAGCAAGTTCAGTAAGGCAAGACAGACAGTTTTATAGAGTATATGATGCTTTTTACAAAATCAAAATTTACATAGAATATAGGAATATGATTAATATTAAAAATGCAGGAGAAGTTTGTTAAGGGATTAGGTAATGGGGGAGGGGCCCCAGCCTCAGTGGGATTGCACATGTGGTTACTCATAATGCATATAGAAAAACCCATTGGGGGGGCAGTATGTGTAGATAATAATGATATTTTAATAAGCCTCTCTACATCATAAGTTCATCTAAGTCAGTTGCATATTATTACTGAGCAGGTGCTATTTTAGGGCAGGTCCCTTCTATCATTTGGCAGTCAAGCATCCTGGTCTACATCCTGGTGGTGCTGTGTTCTGATTGTCTAGCTATTTTGGTCCTGTCTAATCAATATGGATGATGTGGTTGAGATTGAGTGCATGGACACACCTGTTTCTGTGGGAAATACGTGAATTGGATCTGGGCGGCAGGGGCTAGCTAGAGGATTGAGTCTAGGGGAAATGGCTAGCTAGGGATAATGGCCAGCTAGAGGCAGTGGTTCAGAGTTTAGGGGCCTGTGATGTGGTTAAAGTTAGATTGTGTGGTGAAATCAGGACATGCCTGCTGTTCAGTGGGGCCCATAAGGAAGTTAGAATATTGGGGCCTGGGTGTGTTGGTAAGCAAAATGGGCTCTTTAGCACTTAGTTCAACCAGTGCCCTTGGAAAGTTTGGCTTTTGTTTGTTTTGAGTAATTCTGTGTATTTCATTGAGTCTTACTAAGTGTTAAGCCCCAGGCCCAAACCCCTATTAGGTGTAAATCCTATGTGGGTGTGGATTAGCAACTAAGGTGGGGCCCAAGGTGGGGCTAACTCCAGGGAGAGCCTAGTTTACATGTCTAGGACAGCAGAGGCTCTTAGACCATGTGGGTTTAAGTCCCCCTCTTTGTGATGAGTTTAGGTCACATGGATGAGTCCCATGTGTGACTCACCCCCGATGCTGAAAAAGATATAAAAACCAGGGGTTGGCCTCCTCTTCCTCGGAGCTCATTCCCGATGCAGTGGTGGCACATATGACTCTGGGCCAGCCCTTGTTCTGAGCTCCTGGGCTGAACCTAGATGTTGGTAACTTTGAATCTGTATTGGGTCTGTCTGTTGATGTTTTTACTTTGTTGGTAATTTGCTCTGAAGTTCAGGGTGCTGGCTTTTTTCCCTGAACTAAGTGAATGATATCTGTGTGCTGAATTAAAGTAATCTTGTCAACCCCTTCACCTTGCTTTCCTTAGTTAAGCAGATCAAAATAACATATGCTTTCTGGGTGCTGGCAGTTTTCTGGGCGCTGGTTGTTGGTGGATCTTGCACTCCAACAGAAGCTGCTAGCTGGATTGTTGAAACATGGGGCCAACTCTATTAGGATTCCATCAGTGTGACCCAGAAGTAGGCTTAGAAAAGCTAGTTTAATAATAACAAATTAAATATCAGACCCAAGATTTTTATCCAGATCTTCTGATTCTAAATACAACAGACTTTCTACTCTATCCATTCTCTACCTTCAAGGACCTTGCCTTTTCTTTATCCCTCTACTACAATTCTTCTCTCTCTCCCATTATCTCCATCAAATTAAAAGCTCAGAAAAATTGAGCTATCTTTTTAAAAATACTATATACCTTACTTCATTAATAAAGAGTTGCTCACTTTTAAAGAGACAAAAGGAAGATATCCTTATAACACTATTAAAACCTAGAAGTGAACCATTTTTTTAAGTTACTTTGATTTCATCTTTTTTTCTTAAAGTATACTTAAATTAGAATACTATGTTAAATCAGGCTTTTTTCCATTTTTGAATAATTTTATAATTACAGGATAACGTGCACAGAAACAGCATAACTTAGCCTGATGGCACAATACAGGAGTGCATTGTAAATGAGGATAGCTAGGAATGAATGGCCCAGTTCAAGACACTTATTATAATTATTTATACATTTACATTATTTATTTAGGAAAATGTATGCATTTTGCTTTATATTGAATCAAGCAGAATCTAGGAAAGTTAGATATTGTTATGAATCAAAATGTAATGCCTAAAGCTTCCTCTATTTATAAGTTCTCAGTTAAAGGGGAAAAAAGTCTTGGTACATCTCATTGTTCTTACAACACAAGCTGGGACCATAGACCTAAGCGGGCTAAACTATTGAACATTCTGGTTAGGATTTCTGCCTACAGAAATAGTAATAACAGCTTTACTTGCTAAAGTTACGCCTGGGGAAAATGTAATTGAAGTTGGTGGAAAAGCAATACAAGCCACTCCCATTGTTGGTATAGCTGTGCAGGAAGTGCAAAGAGAATGGTGACTCGGAGGACAGTGGGTAAGTGTAGTCAAGATCAAAGGAGGAAATCCAGATCACCATGAGATATGAAAATGGTAGTCACAGAAGGGAGAAAAAATTTTCCTTGCCTCTGTGGAGGAAATCTGATCTCACTGGAACTCTGAATGCTAAGAAAAATACTGTAAAACTTTCCTAATAATGGTTATGGGTAACAACCTCAATTATCTGCCCCAGTTTCTTCATTTATAAATTAATCCAAAAAGAAAGTTGAGTGAAAAATGAATACTCAAATAAAATATCCTTGGGTTTATTCAGTGAGTGCTCCACTATGGTAGATCATGACCTCACAATACCTTTAGCAGATGGTCTTCCAAGAGTCTTTGTAGCAAAACAAAAACAAACAAACAGAAACAACAAAAAACAAGCAAAAACAACTCCTCACTTTGTTGCCAATATAGTAAAGCTCTGACCAATTATAATTTCTTCATCCTTGAATGATAAGCGCATAATTTGTAACCATCCTCACATACAATCATTTTTTTTAGTTGGTAAGACCCAAGAGAGATAAATCTAAACTAGCACAGCCTTTAAAATCCCTGTTTGCCATGGAGAGTTATGGGTTGGGGAAAAACCTTAGTGGAGGAATGAGTTTATGTTTAAAAATTAATAATTAATTTTATCTCATTTTATTCATTAGTTTGGTGAATGAATTAATAAAAAAACACAGAATGTTGATCAAATATTATACTAAAGATAGACAGGATCAATGTATGTTCATATTCTTTCTCTTATTCTGTGTCTCTGCAAAATGAAGTAGGTGATTGGAAATGCAGAAGCAGTACAAAAAAGAAGTTCCAAAATTATGAAGAGAAATGGCAATGGAATGGGACAATTCAGCATCTCAGGAATTCCCAGACTGATTCTCAAGCAGGTTAAGTAAACTTAGTAAATAGGTAAAAGTAAACTTATTTGACCAATCAATCCAAAGTACCAATTCATACTACCATTCTGGCTTTTAATTATAGAGTAGATTACATCAGAGATATAAAACCTTGTCCATAAGGCTGTATAGAATCCCATGTGTGCTATATCACTTGATTCTAGGTAAACATTTTTGAAGAGGAAAATTAAAAAAAAAAGATATTAGTGCAAAATGATGAGTATCATAAATTTAAAATAAGGCAAATTGCCTTAAAAACCACCACTCTACATCATCTCTTCAACTCTAACATTTTGTGAGTTTGCCTAGCTATTTCTCGTTCCTCCTTTCCTTCCTTCATTTCTTCCTTAAGGACATTGGATTTGGAGTTAGGAATATCTGGATTCAAATCTTGCCTCAGACACTTACTAGCTGAGTGAATTGTAGACAAGTCACCAAGTCACTTAAATTCTTTGTACTTCAGTATCCTCGTGTATGCAATGAAGAAGTTATACTCAACAGCCTTTAAAGTCCTTTTAAGTTATAGATTGATGATCCTTTCTTTCCTTTTTGTTATTTCCCACTTACACTTTTTTTTTTCTTTTTGTATTTTACAAGGTCAAAATACTTATACTATTCATGTAGACAGTCATGGAAATGTCAGTGATTGCCTAGGTCTTATTGCCACATATGCTATAAATACAAAAGGATAAGGCTATCTATAATAAGGATAGGAAAAGATCATAGACTCAAATAATAAGATCATAAATATAGACCTGGAACGAACCTGAGGTGTCATTTCCTCATGTTGTAGATAAAGAAAGTGAAGCTCAGAGAGGTTAAGCCACTTATCCCAGGCTACATAGGCAACAAGTAGGAGAGGCTAGATTTGAACCTATATCCTCTGATCACAAACCCAGTAATCTTTCCACATCAATTCACACATACCGTGTGAATGTAACAGCAAGGCAATAATAACGATGTAGATGATAATTGTCAAAATGCCTATGTAGCTCTATATCGCAAAGTGTGAGAGACTCTCTATAAAGAAAGTAAGAAAGTATGAGATTTATTCAGACACCAGAAAACCATATCCCATAACCAAATGTTCAGCTCCCACAGCTAGTCAGCCCACTTTATGATAACGTGACTTAAAACACCATATCACAGCCTGGAGCCTCGCCATCCCAAAACCTCTCTGACACCCTGCTGGGATTTCCCCAAAGACAAAGTCACAGTACAGCTAAGTCAGCCTGTTCAGTTCTAACAATGATGAGGGTGACCATTAGCAGCCATTGGCAGCATTACATCTTTCTCTCTCTCAGCATTTTCTGTGACATAACTTCCTTTTCCTCTCAGGAAGCTCTTCCTACCACATATGTCTTAAGCTTCCTGTGATGTAAGCAGGTCACATGGCCTATTAATGGGTGGGAAAGGTCTTCAAATCTAAATGGCTATTACAATGATGAGTAAAGATTTCTCAGTAAACCCAAAATACTTTGCCTATAGTACTGTATAAGTCAATTTTTTATGCAATTCTTAATTATAATGATAAGAGTATTTCAAGTCTAGCAGGCAATATAATGGCCCCTAAGGACTATAAGATTCCTTCTTCTTCAATGTTCAGAAATTTATTTTAATTGAAAAAAATAAGAGTTGTAGCATAATCGTTCTGAGCTACCTTTAAGGAAAATATCATCAAGACATATCTTTACATTTATGTCTATCTCTTATTATTCTTTGGTTTCTTTGTGACTAAAGCAAAATTCAATTTTGGAGAATCATTTGGAAAATAAAATCTCAGATTTTTATTATAGTGCCTGCAATAGAACAGACTCAGGAAAGGAAATTGGAGAGAGAATCAGTCATTATTTGAAGCTTCCCTAGGTTTAGTCTTCTCTAAGATGCCTGCCTATAGAGTGTGTCACTCCTCAATATTTCCCTTTTTTGCCACAGCTCAGAGGACCTTGGATTCCAGAAGTGTGCTGGGAAGCCACACATTCTGCTTGCTTAATCAATAGATAATTCCTAGAGATGTGAGAAAATTTTGCATCCTATTGGAACACTTCCTACCTGGTGTCATTTCAATGCATCCAATGTCTTACAAAATCTTTTGATACGTAATCCAAAGTATTTTGATTGATTGATGATGAAAGTGTCCTCACCTAGTTAACATATCTGAACTAAAATTCAGTGAGGTGCTTTCAATCCTGATTATATATATATATATATATATGTATGTATATATATACACACACATATACATACACATATGTATACGTATATATATGTATATGTATATATATATATATATAATTTTCAGAAGATTTTTCCCCCTCCATATATTGTACTAGAAAAAAAAAAAGCTCACTAGATTTCTATGTAGAAATTCTGGCTTCGATACTTAGATACCTCAGGAATTAATTTACTCTTGCTAGGCCAAAGGTTATTCCCTTATAAGGGAATTAGATTAAATCAATCAAAATCGGTTTATTACTTTATCAGAATGTGCTAAACACTGTCTGTCCTAGACTCTGAGGAATAGAAAGATGATCTCCAAGTCCTCTGAACCTCTTCAAATGTCATGATGATGAATCAACATTCGTTGATTCCTCTAACACCTTCTATGGCATGGTAGGTAATTATTAGCCCCTATAAGCAAATAGTATCTCACAAAGAAGGCTACATAGAAATAGGGATATTATAAGGAAAGAAGTCATGAAATTCACTGCAAGGAAACAGTACAAATGTTCAACACCAACAATCTTTGAAGAACTAGGGAAATAACAGTCTTATCAGGCCCTATTAGCATTCAGATATGACACTGGGCATTGTCACTTAGAAATCAGTCTGAGAGAAAGAAACGTGTTTTAGAGGTTTCTAGCCTTGGGTGCTAGGAAGCACCCTTCAATCCAAAATAAAAGAAGTAAACCTGTAAGTTTTATAACATTATTTTTGTGCTTCCCGGTAAGAAGACAGTACAGTAAAATAAAAAATCATAGGATTTGGAGTAAGATGACATGGGTTCAAATTTCATCTCTTTTTTGGGGGGGCAATTCACTTAAGTTCTTTGGGTCTCTGTTTCTACACCTGTAAAAATGGGGGGGTTCAATTTTATCTCTAAGGTTACTTGCAACTTTAAGTGCAATATTCCAGATTAATAATATAATTAAGCCTGTTATGTGGTAGCTAAATTAATGACCTCTCTACAGGAATGTGTCCTGTATGTGGTCATGAACTCTGAGGTGGATGTTGAGATTAAATTTTCTTCCTCTGCTTCTCCCTTTCCCTTAAACTTAATAATGGTCTGAACTGAAAGGTACTTATTTACCATCTTATTAGCTCCTGCTTACAGGGCATCCATTAATGTTCATCACTTTTTAAAAATGGAATTGATGACTTGAGGCAGACAGAGAAATTGTTATTGATTTTAATATAATAACTTGAGCAAACATATCAGATTTACTCACAGAGCAAGACTCCATCAGATTGTGACTACAATTTAGGTCAAGCTTCATTACTGTTGATGGTGCTACTTGCTGAACACATGAGAAAGTCCAGTCAAAGTACTAATATAAGTAGGTTTATAACTTCAATTCAACAAGCATTTCTAAATAACTACTACATGGAAAGCCAATGTTTGTTGCTGGGAATACACTGAGAAAAATAAAAGCATTTTAGCTTCAAGCAGCTGAAACCCACTTTCTTTCCTTTGTCCTCATTTTTTCATCTGAAATGATGTTGGATTAAATGAGCTTTGAGGATATTTCCAATTTCCATAGTCCATCGTTTTAGTAATCTTCATAGCTAATCAGCAGGTCAGGGTAAATGGCTAGGTAATTTGAGGTTGTCATAAATGATCTTTCAGGACTTTTGTAGCTATAACATCTTACAAAGTGTCATACTTAATCTGCGAATCTTTTAGAAAGTTTGTCTCACATATTTAGAACAAAAATTAAATACCAAACACTATACTATGAGTAATGTTACAGTCTATGATGAGAGAAATTTATATAATGTTATAATATTAATAACTATTAATTTGTGATCTACACTTTTCCTCTTATTTTTGTTAGACACCAACTCCTGAAAAGATCAGTCAATTCTTCAAAGGTATGGCTGAGTGATGAAATTTGCTTCTAGTCCCCAAAGCACAATGTGAGATCCTACCCAAAATTAGGAAGAAATTAGGGAGACCTAATTTCTCTTGAGAGTATAAACAGAATAGTCTGGATGAGTCTTTGCCTGGGTGAAAAAGCCCCTGTCCTTGATTCCCTGCATGAGAGTTTAGGGCAACCCACCTCATGAAAGAAAAAAATATCTAGAGAGGTCGGGATGGAAATATCTTCCCCTGCCCAGATGCACTGAGGTTACTGAGTCCAATGATCAAGCCACATTCTCAGCAGGAAAAGCTGAAGACTTTTAATCCACCTCTTAATTAAATGTCCATCAATCGGGATTGAATTTTACTAGACAGGGGAGTTCCCTTTCAGAAAGGATTTAAGGCATTTCAGGATGTCCTCTGAGGCCTTTGGTTATCAAGAAAAAAACACTGATCATCAATTTATTGATTGCTGGCTAGCCTAATTAATAAATTGATTCTTAATTACCCAGAAACACTGTCTCTATGGGTTTTCACTTGTCACAATAGACACGGATATGAAAAATCACTCCAAATCTCATTTGCTTAGCTTGATACCTGAAACTGTTGAATACTAAATTACAAAGCAAATCAACATGGGCAATGAGAGTATTTGTTCACTGACTATTTGTTACTTCATATAAAAGGCAAGATTCATATCCAAAGATTGCCAGAAACTTAGTATTTGGTTCCTAACAGTTGGCAGTATAGTGAAAAAAAGTTTCTTACATATCATTTACAGTAACTTTGAATTGACTGATCCTTTGACCTATCCTTCAGCTAAGTTTGGCTAAGAAGACCTATCCATGTACTATTAGAGGTGAAGGTGATATGTGAGACCATTTATTCTAACCCCTTCATTTCACAGATAGGGAAATGGAATTGCAGAGAGTTAAAATTTCATGTCAGGTCATTGAGGGGAGAAAGAGTTTGACTTCAATATCAAACAAGAATCAGAAAGTCATTCAAAGATATTTATTGAACATTTAACATGTGTCAGATGCTGTGCTAAATAATTCCTAATCTCAAGGAGTTCAGTGTCCAATGGGAGAAACAACAGGCAAAAGAGTCATGTCCAAATAGGATACATACAGAAAAAAAATGGGGATAATCTCAGAGGGAAAGCTTCAAGTTTAAGGAGGACTGGAAAAGGTTTATTTTTGTGGAAGGTGTGACTTTAGCTGAGATTAGAAGGAAGCCAAGGGGGGCAGAGAGAGAAAGACAGAGACAGAGAGACAGAGACAGGGAGACAGAGAGACACTGAGAGAGAGTGAGAGAGACAGAGATAGAAATAGAGACAGAGACAAAGAGACAGAGACACAGAAAGACAGAGAGAGACAGAGAGACAAAGACAGAGAAGTAGAGAAACAGAGAGAGAGGGAGGGAAGGAGGGAGGGAGGGAGAGGGAAAGGGAAAGAGAGAGGGAGAGAGGGAGAGGGAGAGGGAAAGAGAGAGAGAGAGAGGGAGAGAGAGAGAGACTTCTATATATGAGAGGCAGTCAAAGAACATGATGACTGGTGAGAGAAGATGAGGTTTCTCATGTGAGCAACAACAAGGAGCTCAGTTTCACTGGATCATAGCGGATATGGAGTGTTGGGAATGAAGGCAGAAGTGGAAGAAAACCAGTAAAGTTCAAAAGGGTCAAGTTTTTGAGGGATTTAAAAACCAAACTGAATCAGGATTTTTTTTTATTTGAGCCTGGAGATAATGGCTAGCTCTTGGATTTTTAAAAGGGAAGACTGAGTTGTAATATAGTCATCCTTGCACTTTAGAAAGCTCACTTTGAGAGTGAGTGAAGGATAGATTGGAGTAGAGAGACACCTAAGGCAGAGAGACCAACCAGAAAGCTATTACGATAGTACAGAGTGAAGTGGTGAGAAACTGCACTAGGGTGGTGGCAGTGTCAGAGGAGTGAACAGGTTTATTCAAGAGATGTTACAAAAGTAAAACAGACAGATCTTTGCAACAGATTGGATACTGAGGATGAGGGACAGTGTGAAGTCAAGGATGATGCAAAAAGGACGGTACCACAACAGTAATAGGAAAGGTTAGAAGCAAAAGTGCATTTTTTGGGGAAAAGATGAGTTCAATTACGGGCATGTTGACTTAAAATATCTATAGTGCATCCATTTAGAGATGTGTAAAAGACAATTGGAGATGATTGACTAGAGATCAGCAGAAGGTTTAGGGCTGGATAAGTAAATTTGAGAATCATCATCATTGAGATAATAATGAGAGCTGTTGATATCACTAAGTAAAATATTATAGAGGGAGAAGAGTACAGAGCCTTGTTGAATACCTAAAGAAAACTGAGAAGAAGCAGTAGGTAGGAAGAGAGGAAGGCTCTGAGCAGAGGAGACTCAGAGATGAGGAAAGAATAATGGTAAGGTGCTTTAGTTTCTTCTTTCCTCTGATATCAGGAAGCCTGGAAGGAAATGATGACAGATAATAGTTGAATCCATGGGAGATAATGAGATCACCAAGTTCAATACTCTAGAGAGAGAAGATAAGAAGACCAGGACAGAGTCTTAATAGAAACCCATACTGAGCGGGTGTGACCTAAATAAAGATCTAGAAAAGGAGACTGAGAAGGAATCATCAGACTGGTAAGAGGAGAATCAAAAAAGATTGACATCATGATAACCTGAAGAGTAGAGAGTATTAAGGAGAAGAAAGAAATCAATAATGTCAAAGGCTATTTAGAAACAAGTCAAACAAGATGACTGAGAAAAGGCCATTAGATTTGGTGATTAAGATATCACTGATAAGTGTAGAGAAAACACTTTCAGTAAAAGGATGAGGTTGGAAATAAGAATGGAGAGAGTTAAGAAGAGACTGATAGAAAATAAAGAGGAGGTGTCAATTGTACATGACCTTCTCAAAGAGTTTAGCCACAAAGGGAGAAAAGGGACAATAGCTAGCAGTTATGGTTGATCAAGTGAAGGGTGTTTTGTTTTGTTTTGTTTCGATTTTTTACAATGGGGAAACATGGACATAATTGTGAGGAAACACTCAGTAGATGGGGAAATATTGAATATTAGTGAGAGTATACATGACAGAGATGACAATCTGCTGGAGAAGATGAAATAAAATGGATCACTTGTGTATGATGAGAGGTTGCCTCAGCAAGGAGAAGAATCACTTCTTGTGAGACAGAGTGGTAAAGGAAGTGTCAGAATGTGAGTGATGAGGTTAAGTGACATGCCCAAGGTCACACAGCTAGTAAATATGTCAAATGTCTGAGGCCGGATTTGAACTCAGGTCCTTCTGACTCCAGGGCCAGTGCTCTACTCACTGTGCCACCTAGTTGCCTCTTTTAATTACATTTTATCATCACATCAATTACTTTATACTGACACCCTCAATCTATGATATCCCTTTTAATTGTCATAATAACTGTGCCATTGTGAAGATTGATATATACATATATATGTATATATATATATATAAAACATATGTAAAATAATATAATCCTATATAAGGCTGTAAACAATTTGCCCTTATTGAATAACAATGTTGTTTTTCCCCTGTTTTCTTTTTTATATCTCTCTTCAGTTTTGCATTTGAAAATCAAATTTTCTATTGAACTCTGGCCTTTTCATCAGGAAGTTCCAGAATTCCCTTATTTCATTGAATGTCCATTTCCTTGCCTGAAAAATTATGCTCAGTTTTGCTGGGTAGTTGATCCTTGGTTGTATTCCAAGCTCTTTTGCCTTTCAGAATATCATATTCCAATTCTTCTTCTCTTTTAATGCAGCAGTTGCAAGGTCCTGCATGATCCTGACTTTAGTTCTGTGATATTAGAATTATTGCTTCCTGGTTACTTGAAGTATTTTCTCCTTGACCTGATAATTCTGGAATTTGGCTACAATATTCCTTAGAGTTTTCTATTTGGGATCTCTTTCAGGGGATAATTTGTGGGTTCTTTTGATGACATTTTACCCTCTGATTCTAGGACCTCTGGGAAGTTTTCTTTGATGATTTCTTGGAAGATACTGTCCAGGCTCTTTTTTTTATCATGGTTTTCCAATAGACCAATAATTCTTAGATTATCTCTCCTGGATCTATTTTCAGGCCAGTTGTTTCTCCAATCAGATATTTCATGTTTTCTTCTATTTTTTCATTCTTTAGATTTTGTTTGACTGATTCGTGGTGCCTCATCAAGTCATTAGCTTCTACTTGCCCAATTCTAGGTTTTAACAAATTCTCTTCTTCTTTTATCTTTTATACCTCCTTTCCCATTTAGTTAAACTTATTTTCAAGGAGTCATTTTCTCCAATTAGATTATAGACCTCCTTAACCATTTCACCAATTTTACTTTTTAAAGGTTTATTCTTATCAGTGATTTTTTTCCACTTTTACTTTTATCTCTCTAATTTGGTTTTTAAAATACCCCTTGATCTCTTCCAAAAATTTTTTTGGACTTGAAACCAGTTCACATTCCCTTTTGAGGTTTCAGATGTGAGTATAGTTTCAATACTGGCCTCTTCTGAATTGGTATTTTGATCATCCTTGTCTCCATAATAAGAATTCATAGTCCTTGGTTTTCTAGAGTGGTGCTTCATGGTTATTGTCTTTTTCATGAATTTCAAAGTGGATCTCTTCTTCTAGGGACCAGGGGGCTCTGTTTGAAGCTTCTTATGATGGGAACTGTGGTTCTGGTTACTGGTTTTGTGTGTTCCAGTTTTTTTGTCAGCTAGAGGC
This sequence comes from Phalanger gymnotis, assembly GCA_028646595.1. NCBI lineage: Eukaryota > Metazoa > Chordata > Mammalia > Diprotodontia > Phalangeridae > Phalanger > Phalanger gymnotis. Next base: position 193,663,880 of record CM053625.1, read on the forward strand.
TATATAATGCTGCTGCTCACCTGGTACTGAGCTGGAGTTGGCTGATGTGCCAAGGTCAATGCCAGGTGATGTCTTTCTCTGTTCCTCTTGGTTACCCTGAAGCTCTTGGTGTGAGGTGTGGGGAAGGGGTGGTCTGGCTGCTGAAAGTCTTCTCTTCCTCTAGGGCTGCACTACAGCATAGGTGGTCTCAGCAGTTGTCTGTGCTGGTGTCTGCTACTTCCCCTGGCTGTGTGAAGGCACATCTGGAGTCCTGGTGTTGATGCTTATGGGCTCCAACCCCCTGGGGCTCAGGAACTCCCACTGTTCTGCTAAAGTAGGGCCTGCTGGGACACTTCTTTTCCTGCACTATTCTCCTCCAACCACCACAAGAAGGGCCTGTTTCCCAAGCTTCTCAAGCTAAAAGGCTACTGAGGCCCTACTTCTGGCTTGTCTATTCCAGGATTTTTCCCAGGGCAGTATTCTCTGGGTGAAGATGGGAGGGATGAGAGGTGTTTACCTGGTCATCATGGCTCCTAGAAGTTCAAGAAGGTGAGTTTCAAACATTTAGACTGTGCGCTGGAGGCCTCCCATGGCCACAGGCTCTGCACTTCTGTCTCCTGTAGTTCTGACAGACTCCTGTCCTGGTTTGGGGCTTGCCACCATAGCTCCCACTTCAGCCCTGGGCCTGCTCCTGCTTGTGCTCAAATATGGTTTAGTTTCATGCACCAGCCCTCTCCTAGACCACAGATTCATCCTGTAATCCCTGCAGACTCTCCTGGATTGGAATCTGCCACACTCAGTCTACTAACTCTAATTTTTTCAAATCTGCTCAGATTCACTTTCTTAGAGGTATCTGACAGAATTTGTAAGAGAGCTTTGGTAAGTCACTGGTTTCACTCAGTCATCTTGGCTTCACTCCTCCATATTTCTTGGATTTCAAACATTTTACCAATGTTGCAGTGTCTACAAGACCTGGAATGTGACTTTTTCCAAAGAAATAAAGATGTTCCTCCACAGAGAAGGCACTGAAAAGACTCATGGAATGTATGAGAAAGCTGCAACAACAACAAAATAGCAACAACAACAACAACAAGTCAGGATCACTGAAGCCCCTAACAGAATGTCCTATGTAATGCATGCTTAATAATATTGTCAAATTGAAGTGAATTGAAGTTTATTAAATGTTCTTGAATTTTCTTAAATTTTAAATTCGTATTTTAGGATTAAATTCATAAATCCTTATCTGAACACCTAAGTCTTTATTTCTAATAATACTTTTCTTGTTGATTCAATGGAAAGGATCATAGAGTTGTAGATTGATAGGTGGACTTGACTTCAGATGCCATTTAGTAGAACTTACTCATTTTATAGATTAGAAAACAAATAAGTCACTTGCTTAATGTGACATAGGTAGTGAGAAGGTTATAAAAATGAATGCAACACAATTTGTACCCCTGAGACCTATGGTAAGTCATAAAAATTATTTTTCTATTGTCATCTCCTAGTCAGAAAATATTCTATTTCCTTTACTTTCACTCACATTTTCTTCCCTTACTAAACATAATAGCCTCATATAGATACTCCAACTGTCAGACCATAATATCATTGTCCATTTCTCATATTTAAGGACTTTTGAGAAGCAGAATCATTTTCAAAGCTTACAAATAATACTACTTCTGAAGCTTCTAATAGTGTCTCTGTGGGAAAAGTCTAATTGAAATGTCTACTTTTTTAAAATGTTCTCTTTGGCTTTTACTGTGCTTGAGAAGGACACAGTTGGGGGTATGTTAATTTGGGAAGTTTCAAATAAAATATGACTAATAGAAAATTTAAACAATTTTATTTTTCATTTCACACACACACATATGCACACAATGTTTCTTTGACTCTGATCCAGTACGCAATGCCAGAGGTTCAGACAATCTAATATTTCACTCTCAGTGACTTATAGTTACAGAAGATTTCTATCACTTTTGATGAAAAACAGAAGGGCATAAGAATAAAATTCTGCCCCTGAAAATTTCAAAACCTACAACATGTATTGATGGGTGGAATGAATTTTGACATTTACAATGAAGAGCAAAATTAGAATATTTCTCTTTTCCCTAGCAGTTACTGATGTTTTACCTAAACATGAACTTGGCCAGTTTAAAATTTGGCCATTCCTAAAACATCAGAATGAAAACTAACACAAAGCTGGCCTCAGCAGATCATGAATCTCTTCAACCCACTTTTCCTCTCTTTCTTCTCACTAATTTCACCTGAGGTTTAATCTCTCTCAAATGCAAACTCTTTCTTTAAGAAAATAAATTATTCAATTTTATCTAAGCCAAAGCTTGAGATAGAAAATATGTAAGCACAGAAGATTAAAACTAAAAGGGATGTTTGATACCAACTCCAGGGTTTCTTAACTCAAGGCTGGTGAACTTTATATAAGGAAATATTTTGATAATTTCACTTAGATTAATTTGTTTCCCTTGTAATCCTATTTATTACATTTTATGCATTTGAAAATATTACTCTGACAAAGGGCTATAGGTTTCATAGGTTGCTAAAGAGTCCACAACACAAAATGTTTTTAAGAACCCCTGTAACTCAATACATTCATTATACTGGAAAGAAAGCAAAGGGAGACAGCTAGGTGGTGCAGTGAGTACAATACTGGCCCTGGAATCAGGAGGACCTGAGTTCAAATCCAGCCTCTGATGCTTGACACACTTAGTAGCTCTGTGACCTTGGGCAAGTCATTTAACCCCAATTGCCCTCCCTTCCGCCCTCCAAAAAAAAAAGAATATAAAAAGAAAGCAAAGGCATTGAAGTACTGAAAGATCTATTCAAAGTCACACACAGCTAGTATATTGAAGAGCCAGAGCCAAAACCAAAGGCTTAACTTCCATTTTATTCTGCTTTAGATCAGAGATGTCAATACATAGCCTTCAAGAAGCTCTATGAACTGAAAAGCAATTAAAATGTAATTGTGAAACATTGAATAAGATATATAAAAATACAATAGAACACAGATGATATTAATATCATATTTGTAAGTCAACATGAGGCTTTCACTCCCATTTCTATTTCAATTTGACACCATTGCTTTAGATTATAGCTCAATGCTTCTATCTCAATAGGATAATAGGAATGTGGGCCATAAGGGACTTTAAAGGTCATCTCTAGTTCAACCCCATCAAGTTACTGATGAAGAAACAGGTCCAGAGGATCATGTGTCCACACCAAGTTCATAGAACCTCAGAGAAAGAATTAACCTCAAAGGGCATCAAGTCAAATTCTGAGATTTCCAAGAATCTCCTCTACAAAGTTCCCAATATATGGGCAATAATTGTTCATTTGAAAACTGAAATAAGGAGATACATACTACTTCATGAAGCAGTTGACTCTACTTTTAGAAATAACTACTTGTAAGGAAGTTTCCTTTAAATCAGCTGGAGTCCATTTCTCTGTAACTTTAATCCATTGCTCTGTGTTTTGGCTTGGGCAGCAAAACAGAACAGATCTCATTGCTTTTCTTGACAGCCTTTCAACGCTTGAAAAGTGTCTTGTCTACCCTCTATACCCTGAACCCCCACTGGAGTCTTCAGTTCTCTAGGATAAACTTCCCCAGGTTCTTCAATTAATTTTCTTGTGACATGATCACACACAGTGAAAATGTGAGCTAGCTCTTCTGTTCAAAATCCAATGTTCTTTTAGTATATATACATAGAATGAAATAATATATATCAAGTGATCTGCAGGCCTTAAATCCCTACATAAATGCTAGGCTTATTATCATTATCATTATCACCACCATCACCGTTGTCATCATCATTGTCATCACTTTCATTGTAGCTATTGTGATATTCTACTGTTGCTTCTCATTCCATTATTCCACCATTTGGGACTGTGAATCTATGTGAAGTGAGAGGAAATAATTGTGAATTGCAGAAAGGAAGGCACAAGGGACACTCCACAGAATTTTATACTTCCTCATGAATTGGAGAGAGGGGAAGGGTCAGAACTAAAGATTTCAAGAAAAAGAACTTCAGTGTGATTTTTTTTCTAGCCACCCACCCCAATTACTGACCAAAGGACCTCCAGACGAATAACTCTACTTTTTTCACTTACTTTATTATTTTTGTAGTTTCGTTTTTTTCTTTTTTATCTGTTTCTTCTTTCACAACTGTAAATAATATGGAAATATGTTTTATGTGATGGCACATGTATAACCTATATCAACTCACCTACTGTTTTAAAAAGAGTGGGGGAGAGAGAAAAAATCAGAACTCAAAATCTTATAAAAATGAATGCTAAAAATTGTCCTGATGTGTAATTGGGGGAAAAATAAAATACTTAAAAACAATAAACTAAGAATTTCTATTGGCTATGTTATGACATGCAGTTGGATAGAAAAACTAATGCCATGTAAATCTGGGACAAATAGTAAAAACAGAAAATGACTTGAGCCCCAAATAAAACAAAACAAGGAGAGTCAGTTGTTTTCTTTGTTTAAACTTCCAGAAACAAAGACATTTCTTTTCTTACCAGTATTCTGCTGGTATTATTATATCATTATGCAAAACATAGAATGAAATAGACCCCAAGCAAATGAATATTAATCTCATACAAAGGTCAATGGAGAGAGTGTGAACAGGCTGAAACATTTAGCTAAAGAAAAAAAAAACTTAGAAGTACATGAGTAGAAAATAGCATCTGGGAAATATATGTCAGAAAAAAGAGGGACTAGTCAATCACTTGGCAGGGGTAAGGTATGAAAGCAGGTGATCCCAAGTTCTATGTTGGTGTCCTTACAATGACAGAAGAAAGTAAGGAAGACTCCCAAAATTTTGGATGGATTCCATTTTGGGTGGTATTCAAGGGAGAACATGGATAAGTCTGTCTATGGGTTGTGATCTGCATGGATAGATGAAAGAACCAAATCCATTAGATCACAGATCAGTCTGAATATTTTAAGATTATTTGGCTGACAGTGTGTTTATAATAATTTGAATTAAAAAGCCCAGAAACTAACTCCAGGTACCGAAAACATTTACAAATCCTAACATCGCACAGTTAGAAGGGGCATTAGACATCAACTCATTTGTTTCACCCACTGATGCGTAAATCTCTTTTCTCTTACATTTCACCAAGTAGTCATCCAGTATGTCTTTGAACAATTCCTAATAACTAGAAACTCACTACTTAAAGGAGTTGCCAACTCTTTGGATACTTCTCAATGTCTGTATCTATTAGAAGTTCTTACTCATGGTAAGCCTGAAATTTGCTTCCTTCTATCTTTACCAATTTGTCTTGTGCAGAAATGTGTGAATAAGTGTTTGACAATTTACTGTCCAAGAAAAAATTGTACGTGATACTCTTTTAAGTTTAATTTGAATTATTACCATTTTCTCTATCAATTTATTAAGTGTAGACTTTCAAAAAAGCAATAAATCAAGCACTGATTTGTAATATTTGTTGATTTCCAAGGGTAAATGTTCACACAGAAAATTTACAATTTGCTCTCAAGAGTTGGAACGAGCTGGTATTAACACACCTATAGTCCAATACCTACTCTTTGGAGCCAAGCATAATCAATCTAATCTCTCTGCTAGAAGACAATCATTGAATCCAGTTTGTATAGATACAGAAAGTACTATAAGCTCCTCAATTGAACATATGCATCAGAAATATAGAAATACAATTTTAGAGATTTAAAAGAACTTCAAAGTCATATAATTTAAACACTCATTTTATAGCTGAGTAAACTGAGGCCCAGAGAAGGAACAGGAGATGCCAAAGCTCATACAGTCAGTTAAGTGACAGCATCATGACTCGTGATTTCAAATCTAGAATGTTTTCTACCTCGGCATACTGACAACAGAACAGCAGGAGTACTTAAAGACAGTCTAGTCCAATCTCTTTGTTTCATAAAGAAACAGAAATCCAGAGAGATTGTGACTTCTCCCAGGTCAAACCTGGGATGGCAAAGGCAGATATTCAAACCCAGCTCTTTTAGATTAGAAATTCAGTCCTCTTTCTATTGCTTATATTACATGATACACTAAATGAATCTTGCTCAGCATTACATTTAGAGTCGATGTGATACTCAATTAATATTGCTCATTTTTGGCCTGTGACCTCAGGCTCTTGCGATGAAAAAGACATTAGCTAGTATGACAGTGATTGGAGGACATTTTGACAGCTATCAAATCAGTATAATAGCTATATCACTATATTTTCTTTCTGACAGTATGAGATGTTCGTAAAATTGTGCCAAGAAAATCTGTCATCACACATCTCTTGGAACAGAAACTATGACTTCAATTCTGTAGGGTAGAAATAAGACCTGCTAGGCCCAAATTACACAGCAAGTTGAGCCTCTGTTTTTGTACGTGTCATGATGTATCTATAACTGAACACATACATGACTGCCCATTTTTTGCTTCCTATTATTAATATCCAATAAAATCATGAGCCAATCATAATGTCTGTTTAAATTCAAGGCCAAATCAATTCCTTGAATTGACTATATTTTGTGACTATGTTTCTTTTGGAGGCAGACAATAGAATGGAAGTGTTCTTACTCTATAGAGTTATCAGTATATTTATAAGGCTTATTTTCTATGTGCCCAACGTCATTCTAGGAATTTATGCAATTATATGTCAATGTCTACTATCCATGTAACTATATACACACACATATATGCATGCATGTGTACATGTATGTATCTTATATGCACATACAAATATAAGCATATATTCGTTATGATGTGTTTATATGCACGTATATGTTTGCATATATATATGTATACATATGCATACATATAATATATAATTTCTTTGGAATCTTTATCTTACTAATTAAGAGAAAGAGATTGTTTCTATAGAAAGAACATGGAACATTGGATTTAGGGTCATAGGATATGAGTTCAAATTGACTTACTGTATGACTTTGGGTGAGTCACTTAAGCATTTGGGTACTCAATTTACTTATTTGTAAAATGAGGGGGTAAATGGCCTGTAAGTCCTTCCAAGTCCATATATTCTGATGCCTCATCATGATATGTAAAGGAGTGAAAGATTTACGAAGTCCAACTGAGCTGAGAGGATTCTAAGAATGGTTCTCCTGACAATAATTCTTCTCCAGTGTCTATTGGATGAAGATTCAAGTGGTCTGGTTTTGACCCAGAATTGGCTTTTAATTGATGAAGGCTTTTGGCTATCGGAACACATGAAACTGAATACTAAGGTGTAGAAAGAGTTAATTCTGTATTGGTGCGGGGGAATACCCTGGCAATAAAATAAGATATTTCATATTGCGAAAATGATCTTGACATTATTCTTTGTACATAAACTACTTTGCAATTTAATTTCAAAACTTTTATACGTGATATTATGTATAATGCATTACATGTACACATAAATATATTGCATATGATGAATATTATATAAATGCATAAAAAATGCATATGTATATGTGTATGTATGTATATTTCCATTCCTTGTCTCTCACCTGAGCTCTATTCCCCTATCACCTACTGCCATTTGTACATCTTGAATTAGATATTCCAGAGGTATCTCAAACTTAATGTGTCCTAAAAATAATTCATCTTTTTCCTTCAAAACTGTCCCTTCTTCCTAACTTTCCTTTTTTAAAAAAATACTAAGAACCTACTATATGACAGGATTTGTTCTACGTACTTTACACAGAAACTCTGGAGGTAGATGGTATTGTTATACCCATTTTACAAATGAGGAAACTAAAGCAGGTAGAGGTTAAGTGACTTATTTGTCCAGTCATACAACTAGTAAGGTTCTGAAGTCGGATTTGAACTCAAGTCTTCCTGACTCCAAGTGCCAGGTTCTATCTACTATGACACCTCTGTCATGGGCACCACTATTCTCCTAGTCATCTAGCATTACAATCCTGGTGTCATCCTCAAGATCTTACTCACGCTGACTCCATATACCTAACCTGTTGCCAAATCTTATCATCTCTACTTTCACAATCTCTCTCATAAATCTCTCATTCTCTCTACTCACAGATACCTCTTCTCTTAAATTATTGCAATGGTCTTTTGATTAGTCTTCCTGCTACTCCAATCCATTTCCTTCATGTGATCTCCTTAAAATACATGTCTAACAATGTCGCCCTCTCTTTCTCTAAACTCTTGTTGTTACCTGTTAACTCTTAAATCAAATTTAAAATTCTCCCTTTGGCATTCAAAGTCCTTCCCAGCCTGTTCCTTTCTAAACTTGATAATCTTATACTTTACTCCTCTCTACATACTCTGTGATACAGCTACACCAAGCTACTTGCTGTTCCTTTCACTTGAGATTCCATCTCCTGACTCTCCATTTGCAATGATTCTTCCCCAAATCTACAATGCTGTCCCCACTCAGTTCCACTTCTTACCTTTCCTGGCCTCCTTCAAGATTCAGTTCAAACCCTACCTTCAGGAGAAGGTGTTCCTCCTATTGATATTGTTTACCCTCTGAGAAAACTTCCATGTTTTCTAAGCCAAATTCATGTGTATTCACAAACTTCCTCCTTGTGACTTCCCTCTGTCAGTTGTGTTACCAATAATCCAATTGCCCCTACTCAAAACCTTAGTTGTTTTCTTTCACTTTTCCCCTTTCTCTTATTTCCCACAACCAGTAAGCTGAATCTCCTTTATTCATTAATACCTATTCCACCAGAAAACTACTCTTGGTTAAAGTCTATATTTATAAGCAAATAAATAATACATGATTTACAGGAAACACTTCAAAGCATAGTTTTCATTATGGGGGGAGGGAGCTGGCTCACCAGTTTGAGTTGCCTGATAAATATTTATAAATGCTTTTTTGAATACATTATTAAAAACATCTGCTTAAAAATCGCAGCTAAGAGGTTTGTAAATAAGATCTTTTCATAGGGACTAATCAATGTGCTCCCTGGGGATAGCTAGTGAAATATCTAATCCTCTATTTGAGAAATTAAAATTCCATATTCCAGGTGCTAAAACAATTCTCAAAACTTTCCCTTTTTCAAATGAGAACAGATGTACAGCCAAGGAACAACTGACATGGGAGAAAAATAAATGAAACCAGGTGTGACGTAGATCGATGTAAACACAGCTGCAAGTATATGCTTCTGGAGATAAATTTGAAGGAAAACTGAAAATGCATACCCTGTATAGGAAAAGGTTGACAAATGTTTCATAAGATGATTGCATAACCTGTAGAGCAATCTTTAGATAGGAACGATTACTGAAATATAAATTCAATCAACCCCCGCCCCACCCTCCTTGAGCCAGGACATTATCTCTGGGAGAGCTAATATTTTTAAAGACTTCCAAAGGAGATTTTCTATCAGTAACCAACGCAATATTCTTTGAGAAAATGGGAATTTCTAACTTAAGTCCGTAACATGTAATTTAAGCTCCTTTCTTCTTCTGTCTTCATAGAAGATACAGAATTGCTAGGCCTCCCTCATTCTCTATTTAATCCATAATACACTTGAAATAACCTTGAATCACTTGTGTTCATATGCAACTTTAAGTTTTAAAATGCCTTTCTTCTATTCTGAAGGAATCAGGGGTACAGGGAAGGGGAAGGGAATATTGTCTCATTTGATCCTTACAACAATGCTAGAACTATTACTAGAACTAGTACTAGAACCTACTATTATTATCCCTATTTCATAGTTGAAGAAACTCCAGCAAGCAGTTCTTAAATGACTTGCACCAGGTCCCACACTTAGTAAATAAATATTTGAGACTGAATTTGGACTCAAGTCTTCATGATTCCCAGCTCAGTACTCTGTATACTGTGCCACCACCTAGTTATCTCAAAGAAATATGTCTACGTAGCCTAAATATTAGTATATATGTTTCAGGTGGGTTATATTCTGAAACCTGAGTACAGAATAGATTAGCTCTTCCCCTACATCCAAGAGTCACTGGCAATATTGTATGCTGTAGATTCAATATGGAGGTATAAAGTGAACTCTCAATAACTTACTTCATCTTCCATTCCTGGGAGGGGAGTGGAGGGGAAGGAATGTGCCAGCCTAAAACATTGAAACATAAGTAGTTGTACAACCTAACTCTCACAGCTCATATGAGGAAAAGTCATTGGAAGCAAGTGTTGCCTATTAGAAACAATACCAAATCAATATCAAGGTAGAAAACCTGGCTTCAAATTCATTCTGCTACATATCCTTGAGCAAACCAATTATTCTCTCTGAATCTTATTTTCTTTGTCTATAAAGTGAAATAGCTGAAAAAGCCAGCTTTGGTAACAATGTAGATTCACTAGAGCTCTGGATACAATGATACAAATTTGACTTTGTACATATTGCTGAAACTTCTAGAAATTAGTTTCATTACTGTAATATGGCTCTGGAAGGTGATGTTTTGCTCAAAATAAATAAGAGTAGATAAAGGATGTTAGACAGAATGGCATTTTATATTGAGAAAATATATTTATGGAAAGAGATAAAGCCAAGCTGGCAGAATAAAGGCAGGGACTTGCCTGAGGCTTTCTTCCAAACCCTTCCAAACACCTTTAAAAATTACTTTAAACAATCCACCAATCACTTCCTGAAAAAGTCCCCAAAATGAAAACTGCCAGGACTATAACAGCCAAATTCCAGAGTTGCCAGGTCAATGAGAAAATACTGCAAGCAGCCAGAAAGAAACAATTCAAGTATCATGGAGCCACAGTCAGGATAACACAAATTTACCAGCTTCCACATTAAAAGTTCTGAGAACTTAGAATATGACATTTCAGAGGGCAAAGGAGCTAGGATTACAATTTAGAATCACCTAACCAGAAAAACTGAGTATAATCCATTAGGAGGAAAATGGATATTTAACAAGACAGAGGACTTTCAAGCATTCCTGATGCAAAGAGAAGTGCTGAATGGAAAATTTGACTTTCAAAAACACAACTTAAGAGAAGCATAAAAAGGTAACCAGGAAAGGGAAATCATAAGGGACTTAATAAAGTGAAATTGTTTACACTCCTGCATGAGAAGACAATATTCGTAACTCACAATACCACTTTTTGGCCATGCAGCCAGAAAACCCTTCATGGGCATGGTGGCAGTGGAGACAACTGTGACAATGACAGACAGCATATTTCCAGTGACCCATCTCTCCCCTACCCCCCACCAGGACAATAGTGAAGTATTTCCTGGGGCAGAGCATGATCTGGGGCCCCTGGAACCAAGTGTTCACTGCCCTCTGGAAGCATTAACCTAACCACTGCATCAAGGATGTGCTGATAGAGAGCATTGTGCACTGGGAGGTGACTCCTGATCAGAAGCTGCTGTCCATGTGGCTTCTAACAAAGACCAACAATATGCTCTGCTGAGTGGACTGCTTCTTTCTTGCCACTGTAGCCCACTTGGTGTACATCCTTGAGGATCCTGTTGTGGACTGACAGAACCAAATCATGACCACCTTCACTGGAACATCAGCTATGCTTGGCTGATGGTGGTAGAGGAAAGATGCTGTGTGAACCCTAAAAACAGTGGCTGGACTGAAATGCAATGAGAGGCCTGGGTCTCCTCCAGTTTGTTTTGGGTCACCAGAGTTGTACAGAGATTGGCCTAGCTAGATTCAAAAGTAATGTGACCAAGGCCATTAAAGGCTTTTACATCTTGGCCAAAATGCAAGGTGAAGATCCTTCTAAGACACTTGTTGAAAAAGTCAAAGAGGCAACTGAGAAGGTGAGGGAAGATGCCCTGGCAACTACCAAGAAGGCCAAGGACCTGGCCAGCAAGGCAGCCACCAAGAAGCAGCAGCAGCAGCAACAGCAAAAATATGTTTATTTTTCCCTCAATTTATTAATTTATTTTCAGTTTTCAACATTGACTTCAATAAGCTGTAAATTTCTTCCCCTCCCTTCCCCCCTCCCTCCCCAAGACAGCATGCAATCTGATACAGGATCTGCGCATATGTTCCTATTAAACACATTTTCACATTAGTTATATTGCATAGAAGAATTATAATGAATGAGAGAATCCATGAGAAAGAAAACAAAACAAAAGAGAAAGTAGTCTGCTTCTCTCTGCATTCTGACTCCATAGTTCTTTATATGGATGTGGATAGAATTTTCCATCATGAATCCTTTCAAATGGTTTTAGGTCCTTGCCTCGTTGATAAGGGCTAAGTCTATCAAAATCAGTCCTCACACACTGTGGCCATTACTGGGTACAAGGTTCTCCTGGTTCTGCTCATTTCACTCAGCAGTTCATATAAATCTTTACAGGTTTTTCTGAAGTCTGCCTGTTCATCATTTCTTATAGCACAGTAGTATTCCATTACATACATATACCACAACTTGGTCAGCCATTCCCCAATTGATGAGTTTCCCCTTGACTTCCTATTCTTGGTCACCAAAAAAAAGAGCTGCTATAAATATTTTTTGTATATGTGGGTCCTTTTCCCATTTTTATGATCTCTTTGGGATACAGCCCTGGAAACAGTATTGCTGGGTCAAAGGGATGCACATTTTTATTCCCTTTTGGACATAGTTCCAAATTGCTCTCCAGAATGGTTGGACCAACTCACAACTGTAACAACAATGCATTAGTATTCCAACTTTCCCACATTTTCTCCAACATTTACCATTTTTCTTCATCATGTTAGCCAATCTGATAGCTGTGATGTGGTACTTCAAAGTTTTGATTTACATCTCTCTAATTAATAGTGATTTAGAGCATTTTTTATATGACTATAGAGAGCTTTAATTTCTTCCTCTGAAATTTGCCTGTACATATCCTTTGACTATTTATCAACTGGAGAATCACTTGTAGTTTTGTAAATTTAACTCAGTTCTCTATATATTTTAAAAAATGAGGTCTTTATCAGATATAATAGCTAAAAAATTCTTTCCCACTTTCATACCTCCATGCTAATCTTGGTTGCACTGGCTTTGTTTGTGGAAAACCTTTTCAATTTAATGTAATCAAATTATCTATTTTGCATTTCATAATGTTCTCACTCTTGTTTTTTTTATAAATTCCTCCATTCTCCATAAATCTGATAGATAAATGATTCTTTGGTCCCCTAATTTGTTTATAGTATCAGCCTTTATACCTAGATCATATCCCCATTTAGACTTTATTCTGGTATATAATGTCAGATGGTAGTCTATGTCCAGTTTCTGCTAAACTGTTTTCCAGTTTTCCCAGCAGTATTTGTCAAGCAGTGAGTGCTTCTCCCAGAACCTGGGTCTTTGGATTTATCAAACACTAGATTGCCGTAATCGTTAACTACTACTGTGTCTTGTGTACCTAACCTATTCCACTTATCTACTCCTGTATTTCTAAGCCATTACCAAGTGGTTTTGATAATTACTGCTTTCTAATACAGTTTAAGATCTGGTTTGGCTAGGCCACTTTCCCTACCATTTCTTTTCATTAATTCCCTTGATGTTCTGGACCTTTTGTTCTTCCAGATGAATTTTGATATTTTTTTTCTAGCTCTGTAAAATAATTTGTGGTAGTTTGATTAGTGTGGCACTGAATAAGTAAATTAATTTAGGGAGATTTGTCATTATTATTATATTAGCTCAGCCTACCCATGAGCAACTGATGTTTTTCCAATTATTTAGATCTGATTTTATTTGTGTGAAAAGAGTTTTGTAATTATGTTCATATAGTTCCTGGGTTTGTTTTGGCAGGTAGACTCCCAAATATTTTATAATGTCTATAGTAAATTTAAATGGAATTCTTTTTTCTAGTTCTTTCCATTAGTAACATACAGAAATGCAGATAATTTATGTGGGTTTATTTTATATCCTGCAACTTTGCTAAAGTTGTTTATTATTTCAATTAGTTTTTTTCTTGATTCTGTAGGATTCTCTAAGTATATCATCACAATCATCTGCAAAGAGGGATGACTTAGGTTCTTCTTTGCCTATTCTAACTCCTTCAATTTCTTGTTCTCTTATTGTGAAAGTTAACATTTCTAGTAACACAGTGAATAACATTAGTGATAATGGACCTCATTGTCTCACCTCTGATTTTACTGGAAATGCATCTAGTTTATTGGTGTTATATATATTGCTTACTGATTGTTTTAGGTAGATGCTACTTAGCATTTTAAGGAAGACTCCATTTATTCCTATGTTTTCCAGTGTTTCCAATGGGAATGGGTGTTGTATTTTGCCAAAGATTTTTCTGCATCTATTGAAATAATCATATGCTTTCTGTTAGTTTTGTTGTTGGTATCAATTATGCTGACTTTTCCTAATATCAAATGAGCCCTGCATTCCTGACATAAATCATACCTGATCAAAGTGTTATTCTCCTGATAGATTGCTGTAATCTTTTTGCTAATATTTTATTTAAAATTTTTACTTCTATATTCATTAGAGAAATTCATGTGCAATTTTCTCTCTGTTGTGGCTCTTCCCAGGTAGAATATCAGTATCATATCTGCATAATAAAAAGTATTTGGTAGGACTCCTTCTTTGCCAATTTTCCCAAATACTCTATATAGTACTGGAATTAATTGATCTTTAAATATTTGATAGAATTCATTTCAAAATCCATCTGGCCCTGGGGATTTTTTCCTAGGCAGTTCATTGATGGCTTGTTCAATATCTTTTTCTGAGATGTTTTTTAAGAGTATTTTCCTTCCTTTACTGTTAATCTACACAATTTATATATTTTTTGTAAATATTCATCCATTTCACTAAGATTTTCAACTTTATGGGTACACAATTGGGCAAAATAATTCTTAATTATTGTTTTAATTTCCTCTTCATTGATGGAGAATTCTCCCTTTACATTTTTGATACCTATAATTTGGTTTTCTTCTTTTTAATCAACTTGAGCAAAGGTTTATCAATTTTATTGTTTTTTTAAATAGAACCGACTCTTAGTTTCATTTATTAGTTCAATCATTTTCTTAATTTCAATTTTATTATTCTGTCCTTTGGTTTTCAGTATTTATACTTTGGTATATAATTGAGGATTTTCAATTTGTTCTTTTTCTAGCTTTTTCAGTTGCATGCACAATTGGTTGATCTCCTCTTTCTGTCTTTTATTCATGTAAACATTCAGAGACATATAACTTCCCATACGAAATGCTTTTGTTGCATCCCGTGAGTTTTGGTATGTTGTCTCATTATTGTCATTCTCTTGAATGAAGTTATTAACTGTTTCTATGGTTTATTTCTGACCCATTCATTCTTTAGGATTAAATTATTTAGTTTCCAGTTAATTTTTAGTCTCTCTTTCCACGGCCCTTTCTTACAAATAATTTTTTATTGCATCATGATCCAAAAAGGATGTATTGACTATTTCTGCCTTTTTGCACTGGACTGTGATTTTTTTACACCCTACTACATTGTCATTTTTGTGTGTATGCCATATACTAATGAGAAAAAAAAATGTAACTTTCTATTGCCATTCAATTTTCACAAGAGGTCTATCATATGTACCTTTGCTAAAATTCTGTTCACCTTCTTAACTTCTTTCTTGGTTATTTTTTTTATTTTTCTAATTTATTTAATATATTTAGTTTTCAGCATTGATTTTCACAAGATTTTGAATTGTAAATTTTCTTCCTATTGCTAGCCTCCCACCCACTCCAAGATGGCATATATTCTTGTTGCCCCTGTGCCCCAGTCAGCCTTCTTTCTGTCACCATACTCCCCTCCCATCCTCTTTTCCCGTACTATTTTGTAGGGCAAGATAAATTTCTACGCCCCATTGCCTGTGTATCTTATTTCCTAGTTGCATGCAAAAACTTTTTTTTTAAAACATCTGTTTTTAAACTATGAGTTCCAAATTCTCCCCTCTTCCCTCCCCACCCACCCTCCCTAAGAAGGCAAACAAATCGACATAGGCCATATGTGTATCATTATGGAAAACCCTTCCACAATACTCATGTTGTGAAACACTAGCTATATTTTGCTCCTTCCCAACCTATCCCACTTTATTCAATTTTCCCCCTTGACCCTGTCCCTTTTTGAAAGGGTTTGTTTTAGATTACCTACTCCCCCTATCTGCTCTTCCTTCTATCATCCCCCTTTTTTATCTTCTTCTTCCTTCTTTCCTATGGGATAAAACACCCAATTGAGTGTGTATGTTATTCCCTCCTCAGGTCAAATCCAATGACAGCAAGATTCACTCATTCCCCCTCACCTGCCCCCTCTTCCCTTCCTACAGAACTGCTTTTTCCTGTGACTTTTTTGTGAGATAATTTACCCCATTCTATGTCTCTCTTTCTCCCTCTCTCAATATATTCCTCTCTCATTCCTTAATTGGATTTTATTTTTTTAGATATCATCCCTTCATATTCAACTCACCCTGTGCCCTCTGCCTATACATACATACATACATACATACATATATATATACATACACACACATATGTACATATGCATACATACATACATACATACATAAACATATATATACACATACATATACATACATATATATGTATACATATGTATGTATGCATTATGTATGTATGTATATTCCCTTCAGCTACCATAATATTGAGGTCTCATGAATCATACACATCATCTTTCCATGTAGGAATGTAAACAAAACAGTTCAACTTTAGTAAGTCCCTTGTGATTTCTCTTTTTTGTTTACCTTTTCAGGCTTCTCTTGATTCTTGTGTTTGAAAGTCAAATTTTCTATTCAGCTCTGGTCTTTTCACTGAGAAAGCTTGAAAGTCCTCTATTTTGTTGAAAATCCATATTTCACCTTGGAGCATGATACTCAGTTTTGCGGGTGGGTGATTCTTGGTTTTAATCCTAGCTCCATTGACTTCCAGAATATCATATTCCAAGCCCTTTGATCCCTTAATGTAGAAGCTGCTAGATCTTGGGTTATTCTGATTGTGTT
>CM053625.1:193681213-193702182 GCA_028646595.1 Phalanger gymnotis
AATTCCTCCCACCTGGTGGGCCTGGGGCCAGAAGTAACTGCAGCTGAATTTCTAGAGCTGCCCCGCCTCCATAGCCTCAGGGGTGGAAGTCGAACTGCAAACTCCGATCCCTTCCCGCTGCTTTCCCCACTGACCTTTTGGTGTTTGTGGGTTGTGAGGTCTGGTACATGCCACAGCTCAGTAATTCTGTGAGCTCGGGCACCCTCGGCTCCACTCCAGGTCTCGTCGGTCCGCGGTCTGCTGTGCCGCGCCGCGCCGCCTCGTGCCCTGGGCTCTGCTTGGCTCAGGTCCGCTCCCCTCGGCTGGGGGCTGGGAGTTCTGTTCGGGACAGACCTTACCCCGAGACCATCCAGGGAGACCTGGGCTGGAGTCCTGCTTCCCTCTGCCCCTTTGTGGGTTCTGTAGTTCTAGAATTGGTTCAGAGCCATTTTTTCATAGGTTTTTGGAGGGACTTGGAGGGGAGCTCACGCCAGTTACTGCTTTCCAGTCGCCATCTTGCCTCCGCCTGATCTGCTTTTCTAAGGAAAGCAACTTTAAGGAGTTTACAGTCTCACTTTATAGTTTCACCACATACATATATCATTCACTTATTTCAGGGGAAAAGTCAGCACTCTGAACTTCAGAGAAAATACAAACAGAAATAGCAAGCAGAAATTAAATAAACAGAGTAAATAACACAAATCATCAGACAGGGCTTCTAATTGTTTTTCCATAGCAATACATACATAAATATCAGAGAGAAAAACACCAATATCTGGGTTTTCAAAGCCAGGGGGCTATTTAATGATTACCCTGAGTCACATCTGGTGAAATCACAGGAATGCTCTTCCAATGAATGAGGCCCAAAACAAAATGCTAACCTCCAAGTATACATACACTTTTTCAGGGTCAGAGGGCATCACAACCATGTGACTCAAACTCATGTGACTTAGGCTTCTTTGTGACTTAAGCAGGTCATCAAAGACTCTTGATTCAACCAATGACTCTTGATTGAAACAAAGACAATACTCAATCAAAGGCACTTGACTTCCTTAGTGCTGAGAAGCATTCCAAAAGAAAAAAAAATAGTGAAAAGTCCCACTTTGCTTGCAATTAAACATGAACAAAAGTATTAATAGCAGTTCTCTTTGTGGTGGCCAAGAACTGGAAATTGAGGGGATACCCATCAATTGGGAATGGCTGAACAAGTTGTGGTGTACAAACATAATGGAGTGTTTTGTTATGTTATGTTGTGTCGTGCTATAAGAAATGATGAACAGGCAGACTTCAGAAAAACCTGGAAAGACTTGCGTAAACTAATGCTGAGTAAAGTCCAAGAGAGCCTTGTACATAGTAACAGTCATAGTGTGAGATTTTGATAGACTTAGCCCTTCTCAGAAATGCAAGGCCATAAAACAATTCCAAATGACTCATGATGGAAAATGTCATCCATATCCAGAAAAAGAACTATGATTTTGGAATGCAGAGTGAAGCACACAATTTTCTTTGTTTTTTGCTTTGTTTGTTTTGTTTTCTTTCTCTTGGTTTCTCCCACGTGTTATAATTCTTCTGTACAACATGACTAATGTGAAACTATGTTTAAAAGGAATGTTTATATAGAGCCTATATCAAATTGCAGGCAATCTTGGGGAGGGAGTGGGGAGAGGGGGAGAAACATTAAAACTTATGGAATTCAATGTTGACAACTGAAAATAAATAAATTAACTACTTTTAAAAGGCCCTGCTGCCCACCCAGAATGCCAGTACCCAAGGCTGAGAGTCTCTTGGCAAGACCGGTCATTAGGCCCAGAGCCCCAGCCCACAAGCAGACCATCAACACAAATGCAAGTCTGCAGACAGTCCAGCTTTTGTCTCATTATCCGCCTTGTGTCTAAGTTGTAATTTATCATTAAAAATCAATTTTGGTGCCAAAAACCACCCACTTTTCTCATTATTAGGGTAATTAGAAGAAGTATATGTGAACAGAAGGCACAGGTATGAGTTAAATATGAAGGGATGATGCATAAAAAATAAAATTAAGGGGTGAGAGAGGAATGTACTAGGAGAAGGAGGAAGGGAAAGATAGAATGGGGCAACTTATCTCACATAAAAGAGGCAAGTGAAAGCTTTTACAGTGGAGGAGAAGGGGGAGGAGGTGAAGGGACATGAGTTAACCTTACTCTCATCAGAATTGGCTCATAGAGGGAATAACATACACACTCAATTGGGTATAGAAATCTATCTTGCCCTACAGAACAGGGATAAGAAAATTGGGAGTGGAGTGAAAGAAGGGAGGGCATATTGGGGGAAGAAATAGTCAGAAGGAAAACACTTTTGTGGAGGGACAGAGTGAAAGGAGAAATGGAGTGGGAAAATAGGATGGAGGGGGGAAATGGTGGGAAATAGTAACTGTAGAAAAAATTGAAGCAAGTTTCTCTGATAAATGGCTCCTTTCTCAAATATATAGATAACTGAGTAAATTTCCAAAAATAGAGCCATTCCTAAACTGATAAATGATCAAAAGATATCATCAGTTTTCAGATAAAGTAATCAAAGCAATCTATAGCCATATAAAAAGTACTCTAATCACTAATAATTGGAGGAATGCAAATTAAAACAATTCTGAGATATAGCCTCATACCTATTAGATTAGCTCTTAGGACATAAATGGTAAATAACAAACGTTGGAGGGGATAGGGGAATAATGAGAATGAGACTTTAATATACTTCGGGAGAGTTGTGAACTGATTCAACCATGCTTTTGAGCAATTTGGAACTATGCCCAAAGGACTACAAAATCATTCATATCCTTTGACCTATCAATACCACTACTAGGTCTATATCCCAAAAGAGATAAAAAGAAAAAAGAAAAAGGACCTATATGTAGAAAAATATTTATTTCTGGGTACAAAGAATTAGAAATTCAAGGGATATACATCAATTGGGGAATAGCTGAACAAGTTGTGGTATGTGATTATGATGGAATATTACTGTATTATAAGAAATAATGAAAGGATGCTCTCAGAAAAACCCAGAAACACCTATATGAGCTGATGCAAAGTGAAATTTACTGTATACAAAGTAACAGGAATATCGTTAGATGATCAGCTGTGAATGAATTAGCTATTCTCAGCAATACAACAATCCAAGACAACTCTGAAAGATTTATAATGAAAAATGCCATCCATCCCCAGAGACAGAACTGATGGTGTCTGAATATCAATTGAAGCATACTTTTTTAAAGTTTTTTTCTTGAGGTTTTTTGTTTATTTTGACTATATTTCTTTGACAACATGACTATTATAGAAATGTTTTGCATGATTACATATGTATAACCTATATTGAATCGTTTGCCTTCTCAATGAAGGGGGAGGTGGAAAGGGAGGAAGGGAGACATTTGTGAACTTAAAGTTTTAAAAACGAATGTTAAAAATATTTTTACATGTAACTGGGGAAAAATAAAATAATAAAATTTTATGAAAAGAGAAAATATATTTGTTTTGGGTCCTAGAAGGTAATATTCAGAAACCAGAGTGCTAACTAATTTGTCTATCCATTCTCCAACATTTAGTAGCAAATGCTTTATAAATGAGTGGGGTGGTTATAGTCCTTCATATTCAAAAAGGACCAAAATGATATCACTATGTCAGGGTCACTGTACATATCTGACTGTGTCTGATAAGACCAATATAAACTCAGAAAACTCTACCACAGATCAGGCACAAATAGTCCATATGAACATTTAGAATTGAGATGTATAAATTTGTGCATCTCAGGTTTCTTTTGAGCTATTGAAGGTAAGATATTCTCTATGGTAACGGGCACATCACTGGAGAAAAGAAGACAATCCAAAGTTGAACTGCTTCACCAAAGGGAAATATAAGAAATTTAATTATTTTTCAAATCACATCCCATCAAACTTGTATTCCTTTGCTCTCTTTCCTTTTATACCCAAAGTCCTTGAAAAAAGCTTTCTACTTTTCTTGATTTTTATTTAACCTCTTATTCACTTCACAACCCTTATGATCTGATTTCTGACCCTATCACTCAACGGAACCTGATCCTTCCTATATTACTAATGACCCCCTAATCCCCAAATCCTACAGTCATTTTTCATTCCATATCCCTTTTGACTTCACAATAGCGTCTTATCCTTTTTACTCAGCTCTCCAATGGCTTCTCTCAATACACATCTCTCTTGACTCTCCTCCATACCTCTGAATACTACTTCTCAATGTCTTTGTAGGATCACAATCCAAGTCTAATATCATTGATCTGCATTTTAACCAGGACTCCATCCTAGGCCAGCTTCTCTCCTCTTGACCTTCTCACTTTTGGTGATCTCATCAGTTCCCTTGGGTTCAGTCTCAAGGCAGATGTCTCCAAATCCTCACAAACATCCCTTATCTCTCACCAGATCCATGTCT
Organism: Phalanger gymnotis; assembly: GCA_028646595.1. Classification (NCBI taxonomy): domain Eukaryota; kingdom Metazoa; phylum Chordata; class Mammalia; order Diprotodontia; family Phalangeridae; genus Phalanger; species Phalanger gymnotis. Next base: position 193,685,620 of record CM053625.1, read on the forward strand.
CCAAGTATCTTGCAGATAGATTTCACTGGATAACATTCATTAGGTATTTCAAACAACATGACCAAAAAAGAACTCATTTTATTACCTCCTAAGCATACTTTTCTTTTTCTAATTTCCATACTTCAGTTGACAGTCCCACTATCCCTTCAGTCACTCAGGTTCACAACTTCATATTCATTATAGATTCTATTCCTCTCTGTTCCCCATATTTCATCAGTTGCCAAATATTGTCAAGTCTACATCAGCAATACCTCTTATTGATCTTTTTTCCTGCTAATCACATGGTTACTACCATAGTTTACTTCTTACCTAAGCTATTGCTAATGATTTCTAATTGGACTACCTGAGTCCACCCTTCTCCCTTCTCTTCTCTTCCCAAATTCATACACTACATTGCTGCCAACCAGTATTTCTAAAGTACAGAATAGACTGTCACTTCCTTCCTTAAGAAACTACATTAGCTCCTAATTGCCTATTGGATAAATAAATTTTTTTTTTTTTTTGTAATTTGGAAGTCTTTCCTCAAGTAGCTCCAACTCTGCACATTACTTCCTTTCAGGCACCATGTTATCACCAAACAGCATTATATTTTCTGACTTCTTTTATTCTTACAGGAAGTCTGTCTCTTAATATTCACTTACTGGAATCTCTAGCTCCCTTCCAGACACAGCTAAAGCCACCTTTTATAAAAGATCTTTTTCCTCCACTTGTTTGTATTCCCCAAAAACTTTCCTGAATTACTTTGTATGTATTTAGTATGTATTTCACATTTACTTTCTGTATGCATGTTGTTTTTCCCCAGTAGGATATAAACACTTGATCTTAGTGACTGTTTCATTTTTGCCTTTTTTTGTGCCAAGCATCTGGCACAGTGTCTCCTTTAGTTAGCACTTAATACATGCCTAATTGTTTTAACTGATCTTTTTAAAGCATAGGTTTGACCATGTCATTCCCCCAGCCTCATTCAATAAACTCCAGTAGCTGCATATTACCTGTAGGATCAAATCTAAAAATCCTGTTTGACATTTATAGCCTTTGGTAACCTGCCCCTTTCCTACCTTTCCCATCTTCTTATACCTTATTTCCTTGTAACATACTCTGTGATACAGGTGGTCAGTCTGTCAGTAAGCATGTATAAGGCAGCTAGGTGGCACAGTAGATAGAAAGACCACTTACTAGCTCTATGACCCTGGGCAAGTCATTTAACGCTGTTTATCATAGTTCCTCAGTTATAAAATGAACTGGAAAAGGAAGTGGCAAATAGCCATGGGTAAACATTCAAGAAAACTTCAAATACTATCACAAAAAGTCAGACACAAAATAACTGAATAGCAATAACAACAAGCACTTATTAGGTGCCAGGCACTGTGCTGAATGCTTTTCCAATGACATTGGCTACACTGTTGTTCCTCATACATGATATTTCATCTCTTAACTCTGCACTTTTGCTGGCTATCCCCCATGCTGGGAATTCTTTCCTTCTTCATCTACATATCCTGCCTCCCCTGGCTTAATTCAATTAAATTTCACCTTCTACCAGAAACTATCTTTAAGTGGAATGGGATACCTTGGGAGTATTAGGAGATTCCTTCCTAGCAGTTATTGAGTAAAGCCTGGATAACCATTTATCAGAGGTTGTAGAAGGGATTTTTTTAGAGGTACAGTTTAGACTATATGCATATTTAGGTTCCTTCCAACTCTGTAACTCAGGGGCATAATATTATTTTGTGAGTAGGTGTTTTTTAATCTCTTTTCCACCTTAATTCTATGATCTCATAACATGTGTGAGGTTATATTGTTTGTTATATGGAATCATGTCATGTTTTTATTTTGTTATATGAGCTGTCACTATTGAATGGGGACATAATGGCTTTGTTGTGTTGGCAGGAATACTGCTAGAGGTCATCAGTTTTGGACCTCCCCCTTAAATATTCCTATTACCTCAAGTCTTATTTGAACCTTATAGTGATACTTATACCCTGATGCTAGTTATTAGAAGAGGGGGAGATTGATAGGAATGAGAAAAGTTTATTGAAAGGGTTGAAGGTATTTTTTTCTTTCCTTGCTATAGAAAAGATTCAGAAGGGTGTTCTGGCAGGCACATAGAGGCACACTGAATGAAACCAGACTAGTAAATATGTGAATGGAATTTTGTCACCCTAGCACAGCTAGGAATGAGAAACAGTATCCTCAGGTTGAGATCAATGTCTTGAGGACTTGACAACCAACTAAACACTCCTTTTGTCTGCTAGTGGGCAGAACTACTAGCAAAAAAAAAAACCCGAAATTTTCTGATTAGTATGATGCTCCAAAAGTCTCATTTCAATAGGTCTATGATTCTTTCCTGAGGATGTGCACACATCAATAATAGGAAGAAAATGAGAAGAATAGTATCAGAGAAGAGTAGCAGTTAAATAACACAATTTCCTGGCTCAAGAGGAACAGATGCTGAATGGAGTATTAGTTGCAAAGTGGTCAAAAATGGATAATTCCAAATTCCTAGATTGTCCCTGTACTCAGAAGACAAAATCTTATGAAAGAGCAAATCCAGATCTTCACTCACAATGTGATTAATGCAGATTGTGTACAAAGGAAAGTAGATTCTAACATAGGAGGAGGTTTCTTAACACTTTAGCAAATGTCAATGATTTTACTGCTTAGTAATGGCAAAGGAGTGGGAAGGAGACATCAATTTCACAATGACAATGTAAGTCTAGAGCATCTGTATATGTTCCTGGAGGAAGCAGGGCTACATACAGGGAAATACTGTTTCACTCCCTAGAAACCTTAATTTCTCTTCATGCACGGGCAGATTTTAAACCTTGTGTGCCACTATAAGTCCCTAGACCAACTAAGTCCCTGGAAAAGGTGGCACTTATTAGAAGGCAAAGTATTGTTGTTGTTGTCGTTTTTCATATTGTTAACAGGCCTGGGTACAAGTCTTTTTTTAAGTTATGTATAATAATTCTATTCTCCATATGTTGTTAGTCTGGTGCCAGCAAAGGGGCTAAAGATTATGAATACTAAAAATGACTACAAATCAGATGTTCCCAGGGGCTCTTTTTATGGAAACATGAACCACATAATATATTGTTGTTGAAATGTCTGCTAAAGTTGACTCTACCTCTCTAGTCACAAATGAAGAATGGGTAATAATAATTATTCTCTTTAAGAATACCAAGAATACTGAACAGGCAAAGACTCAGCCGCTTGGTATTTTGTTTTTCCAATGCTTACTTTCTGAGATTTTTCCTTATTTAATCAATAAAATGTGTCATGAAAGACTGAGTTTTATCTTCACCTATCTTAGATTTTTTTTGCAATTGTAAATCTTATGTCTCTTGCTTACCATTATCTTCCTCTTTCTGTTCCCATTTCATTTCTCTCTTATTTAAAAATAAAATAAGGTACTGAGCTCTCTAATAGTAAAAACAGTTTCTAAACATAACCCATTTTCAGAGGAACCTTAAATCTTTAAATAACAGAATCTCAGTTTAATTTATGACAAATTATTGTTATTGCAATTAATAACCTCATCTTCTGCTTTTAAAAAGAAAAGATGCCTTCATGTTAGTACTGAACAAAACTCATTTTAAAAGTACAACACTAAGAATGCAATTCCTAACAGTAGATTGACACCAGAAGAAATAGGCATCTGAATTATGTAAGACAAGGAACTCATCTTCTTTTTGTTCTTTTCATCAAATTCTCATTAGCCTTAGTTTCCAGGCTTTAATTTTCTTCTCTCTCAGTAAGTTAATAATGTCACTATTGGATGTAGCCAAGTCAATTAATGCTAAGGTCAGAACAATGTTTCCTTTCCTAAGGTATCTCCAGGGAGCACAATACAGGTCATCGTAGCCAGTTATGTCAATCCATCTTTTTGTCAACTATTAATAAAATTAATATCATTCAGCCATGATCAGCATTAACCTGCAGCTTTCTATAACTTGCCTTTTAATTGGAGTGGATAGATAGGAAAGAGAGTTAATTGATCAATATGACAAGAAGAAAGTAGAGTGTAAGTTCCTTTAAGACTCTATTTACAATCTATTATATCCTTTTTGCTTGATGCACACCCAAGTTTCTCGTCATTGATAATAAGATTATTTTGGCATTGAATAATATCAGAGTCCATGGTGCTGATTGTCAGGAGCACTGCTTTGAAGCCCACAATACAAAAAAATGCAAGGAATATAACCCTCATTTCCCCAAAAAAGTTTATTGACTTAAACTCTCATGTTTCAATCTATGTGAGATACTAGATATTATGCTTTGTTGTATAGTTCTGTCTTATGTCCATCTTGGTAAAATTAAATAACACCAAGTAGTTGATGATAAGTTTATTGTACTTTGCACTGGTCTGACCACATACAGAGAATTATATTTGTTTTGGGGATAATATACAGGATTTTAGGAAGGACAATGGCAAGATGGAGTGCATGAAAAATAAAAATTTGAAAAAAACACTAAGATGGCTAGATGATTCAAAACTGATATGAAAATTATTTGAAGGAACTGATAATCTATCTTAGAAAAGACAAGACTTGGGGAGGCAGAGTGGAGGGAGAAATTATCATGTTTTGAAGCACTGTCCTATGGAAGAAGAAATAGATTTGGTTTTGTAGCTTCAAAATTATTTCTACCCAAGGAAGAATATAGTTCAACAATTCAATCTCCCTTAGAGTAGGATGATATGGAATATTCTTTATCACAGGAAGTGTGAGGTACTTTAGATTTTGGATGCCTGCTTGTTTAGGCAGTTGTAGGAAGGATTCATACCGCAGGGAAAGGTTGGACTACATAATCTTTAAAATCTCTTCCAACATTGGAATTATATAAGTATATATAATTTACCACACGGTATAGAATTAGAAAGAGGACCAGACTAAGTATCAAAAGCCATAAACACACCCATATGTGTGTGTATAAACCCACATCTATACAAATAAATAGATATGTCTATATCTATCTATCTAGTCTCATAATTATGAAAAGAAATCTGTATGCATGAGTTGATCAAGGGAATTCCTTCAATCAACTTTAGGATCATACAGGGTGACAATTAGTCTTTGAGGTTAGAAAATCAATTCTCAACAGAAAAAGTAAATATACCCACTGGGATCCCATTAAGAAAATAAACTCTAATTCCTAATTAGTTTCCCTGAGCTATCCCTAAGAAGCTCTGGTTGTTTGAGACTCATATCAGAGCACACCCTCTCTGGTGCCCTATGAAAGAGATTATAAGCAGATATATCTTAACTTTTTTCCTCATTTTCTTTGTTCTTTTCCTTACTCCTTTCTTCAGGAATGCAACTGACAGAGAGAGGAGATTTCTCAACTAATGGTCCTTTGAGACAGACATATTTGGCAGATATGTGTGCTTAGCTTAACCAAAGTTTTCCTACCCACCTGATCTGAGAAGAGTTTTGGAGAATTTGTATAGGAAATGATAAGGGTCTTGTTACATACATTTGCAGAAAATAGACATGAATATATTTGAAGGTTTTCCAGAATAAACAAAAGCCCATGACCAGACTTATTCTACAGGAGTCCAGAGCTTGGGAGGAGCACAGAAAAAGGCTGAGTCAAGGATTATTAAATTTATATCAAAATTACTTTTGCCACTTTGTAAGTTCTATCGATTCAGTGGTTTTAGTTCTAGAATTATACAGAAGAAATCTCACTATTTTTACATGTGATAGCCAATCAAATATTACTCTGTGAGCCTCTACTATTCTTGTGCTGAACAAATATAGGGCATAGTAAATGAACAAAAGGAAATTCCCATTGTTACCCATTTCTGAAATACTTTTTTTCATTCTACATAAGAAAAAGAATTTTAAGTGTCTCAGAATGAAGAAATAATTAAGTACAGAGCTTGTTTTTAGGAAAAAATGCCTTAAGTATTAATTATATGGACTGATTTGCACAGAAAGTATATTCTTATTACCAAACTCAGTTACATATACATACATAAACATATATACATACATACATGCACACACACATATATATATGCACACCCAAATACACACACACACTCTCTGCTACACACACACACACACACACACACATACATATATATACATATATATATCATACCACAAGTAAAACTTTCAGCACTATGTTATCATCTACTATGGTCCAGGCATTGTACTAAGTACCTTACAATTATTATCTCATTTGACTACCACAACAACTCTTTGAGATAGGTGAAACGATGAAACAAAGGCAAACTGAAAAGAAGCATCTTTCTCATGACTTTCAAGAGAACCTCTATTTTACAGTAGAGAAAAGTGAGGCAAATAATGATTTTTTAATGATTTGTCCAAGATCACACAGCTAGTAAGTGCCTAAGGTTGGATTTGGACTCCAATCTTCATCACTCTAGGCCTGGCATTCTATACCCTGTGCCACCTAGCTGCCAGAAGTCAGTCAATAGAGAGTGAATAGTCAATAAATAAGCACCTGAAGGCACCTACTATGTGCTAAGCACTATGTTAAGAGTTAGGGATGCAAAGCTAGAATGACTTTTAGTAAACATTTAGCACAACCTAAGGAAAGCGAAGAGACTTGTTTTATGACACATAAATAATAGACAGCACAACTGAGATTTGTCTCAGTTTACATCATCTATTTCTAAATGCAGTTTCCATTCTACTATGCTTTACTATATTTATTTTCTTTTGAATGCATCATATTCTATTTTGTAATATAGCTATATGTCTTTCTGTTTTAACTCTCCAATAAGATTTCAAGTAGCTTTAAGGCATGGACTATGTTGAATTTATTTCTGTTTCCAGAAATTAGCTTTAAGAGTTGCCTAAATGAACAAGAGATAATGAGCTGCCCATAGTTACATAGGCAGGAACCAGACGTGAACCCAGATATCCCTGATTCCAAGCCTAGACCTCTGTTTACAATGCCAAACTGCTTCTCACTTTGTAAAGAGTTGCTTTCTAAAGGATATTTTTTATAAATGATGAAACAAAGGCAAACTAAAAATGAACATCTTACTCATGACTTTCAAGGGAATAGCTTAGCGTTGGATCAACCTCTGCTCAGCCACAAGACCTATGTAGGGTAGTTAAAGAAAGAACAGACAGGTAAAGGGTTTAGATAATCTGATATTTGGGAGCAGGAAGCAAATAAGCATGATACTGATATATATTCTGAAAATCAAATTCAATATTTTTGAGGGTAATAATTTAACAAAAAATGTTTACCCAGTCATTTTAATGATTTTGATACTTGATTTGTTGTTTCCAGACTATCAATTCATACACGTATACAAAGGTAGAAAACTTTTGTGTAATTGGCATACCAATAGCATTTTTCATACTTCAGATGGTGACTAGCATGAAAACCTGAAATGGCTTCTACGAGGCTGCATTGTACCCACATTGCCTTTTGATATTTTTTTTTTTGTAAACACTTGTTGGAATACCTTCTATAAAGATGAAGGCTATAGGGTTACAGTTGCTATGAATATTAAGTAGGCACTGGAGAGTACAGATATGAGTAGATTATGGTCTGATTGATGGGCTATGAAAGCGGCCCTATTTTCCCTTGAGTTTAATCATAATCTCTTGGGTTGCCCTGAATACTTGGAAACCATTTTCACAGAGTGGCTCTGTGGAGTAAATGATGGCATTATTGTGGAGATTTTTCTACTTTTACTTCTTCATTTCAGAAATAATTAATAGTCAGAGTTGAAACTTATTCAATGTGTTTATAAACTATATTCCTTTGTGTGTGCCCCTACTTTATATATATGGACACGCAAAAATACACAGTTTATTTTCCTGCTAGTGACTAAAACTTCATTAATTTAGAGATTATAGTTGATAAAAATAGTTTCAGTTGAATTATATCTTATCTGTTCTGTTAGTTTTGTTTTTCATCTGAATTATAAATTTCTATTACAGATATTTTTTCCTCATTTCTGGGAAGCATCTTGGTGTATTAAAAAGAAAACTAGATTTGAAAACACTAAACCCAAGCCCATTTACTAATTGTTTGACCTTGGTAAAATTGTTTTACTTCTTGTACCCTCATTTTCTATATCTGTAAAATGGAGGTAATGTTATTTGAGCTACTTAAGATACAAGATGATACACAAGAAGGAACATTGTTTCCATAGTCAGAAAACCTGAGCTATTTTCTCATTTCTGATGTTTACCACCTATGTGGCCTCATACAGCTAAATTAACATCGCTGTGCCTCCGTTTCCTTATTTGTAAAATGAGGTGATTAACTAGATAATGTCTGAGATATCTCTTGGCTCTTGATATATAACACTATGATACCATAATGCTGAGTAGCAACTAAGATAATGAATGTGAAGGTAATGTGTACATATACCAGCTATCAGTAGGAGTAATAATAAAATGGAAATGAGAAAGCAGTATATGATTATGAAACAAAGAATAAATGCATATGCACAAAGAGAAATAGCTGCACCAAAGACCATAAACTAGGTTCTGCTATTTTTCTAACTTTCTATCATAGAAATACTGCAGTTTGAAGAAAGATAAAATATTTCTATTTCCTGTCTATGTACAAATAATTTCAACTTTGAAGATCTCATAAATAAATATCAATATAATATTTAGTATATACAGGAATGTTTGTGTTGATGGAAGTGAAACCAAAGCAGAGACAATATATTAGAATAACAGAGAAAGATCAAGAAGTCAATTAGCAAGTTCAAGAAATGTGAGGTGAAAGGAAAGCATATCATGGTCAGAGCGAGAATTTTAGACTTCAGAATCTTGACCTTGATGATTTTATATGCTGGTGAGGTCTAAGGTATGACCAGCCCCCACTGGATTGTTGCAATAGAGTGAAAATAAAGATAGTGGCCATCATAGAGGCTGGCAAATTGAAAAGATAGGGTGTTATAAAGTTGACCGGTATGAATACTGCAATAACAATGGGTTATATTGAAAATGAAAGGCTTGAGGTGGACAGGAATAGGATAATCCATGTAGAGAAATCCTTATGTGCCCTAGAGATTAGTAGGTGCCAGCAACACAGTCTGAAAGGAAGGTATAATTAGATAGTATGACTTTAAAGGAAGAAAATTTGAGTGGTGATTGTGAAGTAAAAGTAGTAATGGGAAGGAGGGGGTTTGCTGACTCCCTATCCTGGAGCTGTGAATGGCAGCAGAAAGAAAGAACATCCAGTATTGAAGAGAGTTGTAAAACATGTTTCATTTTCAAAGGACGGCTGTATTTTATTTTGTGCCAAGAGTAGGAGTGTAAGAGGAAAAAATATAATGGGCAAAGAGGAAATGGAAGAAAGTAGCAGCCAAGAGACAAAAGCTTAGCATTCTAGAATAATGCGAGTATGGCTTCATTCTGAGAGTAAAACATAGCTGCTGAATACTTGAGCATGGAAACTATATTTAAAAAAAAACATTGCTTTTAGAAAGATTAAACTGACAGCAGTGTGTAGGAATGACAAATATGATAAAACCTTGTGGCAGTAATACTGTTGAAATAATCTATGTGTGAATTGAAGGTAGAGAGAGTGGGAATAGAACAAGGTATGCTTGATTATTGGAAATATGTCTGATGTAATAAATGATAGGATTTGATGACATTAAAATGAAGGATGCAAAAGAAGACTGAGTCACAGATTTCTAAGATTAGGATTGCAAAATCTCAATCTTGGAAGGGACCTCAAAGAACATCTAGTCCAATCCCTACATAATAAAAATAAAACCCATTATAACATACTTGACAAATGATCCTCCAGACTTTGCCTAAATCTCTGTCAGTCAGGAGAAATCCATTATCTCTCAAAGCAACCCATTCCATTCTCAGATAGCTTGTGATGTTGAGAAAGTTTTCCTATCATCAAGCCTAAATTTTCTAAATTTTTCTCAGGCCAAACCAAATGATTCTAATAATCACTCTTCTATACAACAGCCTTAAACACATTGTAGAGAAATCAACAAGGACAAAGTAGCATGGCCAGTGTCTAAAGCAGGAATGTAGTGGAAAAGAACTGGTGAAGATTGAAAGTGAGGAAATTTCTTTGGAGCCTGGCTGAATATCTTGGGGAAACTGTCCATATTAAAGCTAAACATACACAATTAGAGAAGACAGATTGGAGCTAGAGGTCTGAAATCATATAGAGGTGATATTGTAGAACATAAAAGGTATTAATTCATATAATTGACCATGGGGCCAATTTCACCTTCATAAAGAAGTTAACAATCACATGAAGTTCATGACAGTACATGCAAAAAACAAAAGAAAGAGATGTGAGAGGAAAACCCTGAGCCCCTAAACATGAAAAAGACAGCCCAACCACTTTAAGAAATTCTAAAATAAAAAAGTTACAGGATTTATCTCATGTATTTTAAAAACAGTGAGTTTCCCAAGTACTTTTTAAAATGACAACTGGTGAAGAAGAAAAAATCCTGGATTTGGAATCGGATGGGCTGGGTTCAAAAGGTAGTTCTGCTATTTACTATGTGCATAACTTTGGGAATGCCACCTTACCTCTACAGACCTCTGTTTCTTCATTTTTAAAATAGTAGATTAGGGAGGTTTAGATTAGCAAGCATTAAAACTTTAAATCTATGATTCAATAATGTTAAAATAAGGTGTGAGCACTTTCTACCTTCAGCAAATTACAATTCATAAGGTCATATGTGGGATACCTTCATTGAAAGAAAATTCAAGACAAAGACCTTGCGTTACTAGATACATCAGGCCTCAAGTGGATGATTAATCTTATGTCTGACAGTTCTATAGGTAGATAAGCTGTGTTCCTGGCTTCCTGCCAGCTCAATAGAAGCATTCATGTAGGGCATCTTTCCAAGTATGACCTATGGACGTTGACTATTAGCATGCTTCCATGGCTGTATAGCAGTCTTCCTTATAACCTTGCCTATTTAAAGCCAGTCAACAGATGCCAGTTCCTTTATTAAGTTTCTCTACAAATAAATATTCATAGCTAACTAAAATTCTACTTTAAGGTATCACAGAAAAGTGTCAAGCTGAAGTAGGAAAAAGTAGATGCTCATGTTCAGATGTTTTCTTTTACAATGGTTCTGTGGATTTATCTTCTCTTCCTACCTAAATTTCCATTTAACTGTGCAAGCATTTATTGAGCACATAATACATGCGAGCCACTCTGCCAGGGCTCGAGAAAAAGATAAAAATTAACATGTACCTGCCCCCCAAAAGTTTACATTCCCCTTACAATATACTCAATATATTGTTGTTCAATCATATCTGACTCTTTGAGAACCCATGGTCTTCTCTCCATGGGGTTTTCTTGGTGAAAAATGCTGGAGTGGTTTGCCATTTCCTTCTTCAGTGCATCACCGATCCATAGACAAAACAACTTTTTCCAAGGTCACATAGCTAAGAAATTTCTGAGGCTGGATGTCAATTCAGGTCTTCCTGACTGAGGTCAGTACTCTAAACTACCTTTCCATGTATAGGGGTAAATAAATACAAAGGATTTGCAATAGACAGAAGGCAGTGATGGAATCAGGAAAGGTTCTTTTTATAATAAACAACTAACTGGTGCCTCAATGAAGGTAGCTAGCCATTCTAAGAGACAGAGATAAAAAAGAAAGATTGCTCTAGGCATGAAAGACATTGCGCACAAAAGCACAAAGATGAGAGAAAGCCTAGGATCTATAGGATCACATGTTTAGAGCCTAACTAATCAAGCCTAGCCTCACCATTTTATAAATGGGAAATTGAGGCACAGTGAGATTAAGTGAGTTGCCTATAGTTATGCAGCTAAGGAGTACCTGAGGCAAGATTTGAACTGAGGCTTCCCCAAGTCCAATTCCAGTACTCTAATCACTATATCATACTTACTCCCTTGATGTGGAGTTTAGAAAGCAGATAATAAGCTAGGCTGGTTGAAACACAGAATGGACTAAAGAGAGAAATATGAAATATCTGAAAAATCAAGTAAGTGTTGCTTTAAATGCAAGACTAAGTTTGTCTTTCATTCTGGAGGCAATAGGGAGCCACTAAAGATTTAGAGTAGTGGAGTGATATGGCCAGACCTGTTTTTATTAAATTTTGATTTCTAGGCTATATATGTTGAAGAAGATGGTGCCTTTAAACAAGGAAACTGATTAGGTAGTTGCTGCAATAGTTTAAGAGAGAAGTGAAAGGGGATTGGTGAAGGCCAAGATGAGCACAAATGTGAGAGATGGTCATGGAAAATGAGGCAAAAAGCACATCACGTAAGACAGGATGTGTTATGTGACATCACAAAATTGAACATTCTGCTTCACCGTGAGCAGACCCAAGACTCCTCTTTCTTTCATTACTGGAACAATCACCTAGTATTGGGACACTCTTACAAGTTGGTATACATACAACTTCTTATGGTACTAGGGCACACAACCTCTTTCATAATCATAATAACTAGAAATATTTATTTCTGCACAACATATTTTATTCGGAAAATAGTCTAAGTGAACAGATGGCTTTCATATTTCAGGTATGTTTATGAAAGGAATCTAGAATAACCAAGAAGACAAGAGACTACTTAGCTGCTCTCAGTGAATTCCAGTCTCCTGTTTCAGACTATTTACACCCACAGGTACTGAAAAAAATTGACAGATAAATTTCTGAATGGCAATGTGAGATATTTGAAAGACTGTAAGGAAGAAGAGAGGTACCACACAACAGAAGGATAAATGTTGCCCCAGTTTTCAAAAATAAGAAAAGAAAATAGGCCAGTTAGCCTGATGTTGATTCTTGAGAAAATTCTTGTCTGTGTTTTTAGAGAAAATTAATAATCATCTAGAAAATGAAAAAGGATTGAAAAGAACCAGCATGCCTAAATCAAGAATAGGGCATGCCACATTATCATGATCTTCTTTTTGTGACAAGGTTACTAAACTAGTTCATCTGGAGAAGAATGTAGATAAAGTTTATTTGATTTTAGCAAGTTCTTTGATGATATATCTCATACAATTCTAGTTCAAAACATGGAGAGGTTTAGGCTAAATAGGAGTACAATTAGATGGGTTCAGAATCAGACGCATGGCAAAACTCATCGTGCAGTCTTTCTTTTGTGATTTCATATTAGTTTAAAGGAAAGTCTACAATGGAGTGTCAAACCCATATGTCTGACCCTATGCTGCTTGACATTGTCATCCATGAGTTACATAAAGGCATTTATGCCTTACACCATCAAAGATATATAGACCTATTTATGTCTAATAGTAGCCATCTGTAGGGAAGGGAGGGAGGAGGAGAGGAAGAAAAAGAGAAATTTATATGATAATTGTGTTGTTTATTTCAAAGGAATAGCAAGTTGTGCATAATAGATTTGCAGTTTCATGTGTAATCTTTTTTTATTATATTATGTACAGGAATTCTTGTTTTATTCTATAAATTAAAAAAAGATACCATGTTTATCAAATTTGTAGATGATAAAAAGGTAAAAGAGATAACTAATGCATTGGAAGATTGAGTCAAGATCCAAAAACTATGGTCTACAGCCATAGTTTACCAACCTCTGGTCTAGAATACTGAGTTGAATCTAGTCAGATGGAATTTAATAGGAATAAATATAAAGTCTTAAGCATGGGTTCAAAAACTCAACTTTACAAGTACAAGATGAGGGAGGAATAACTAAATAACAGGTTTCCGAAAAAGATCTGAGATTTTTGGTAGACTATAAACTCAAAATTAAATCTCAGTATAACAACTATAAAAAATATTGGGCTATATTTAAAGGATAGCTTCCAGGAATAAGAAGTTGATAATCTGTTTCATTTTGCCCTGATAAGACCATATTGAGAATATTATGTTCAATTTTGAGGACAACAGTTTAAGAATGCTATTGAGACATTGGAGAACCAGCGACTGATGAATTACCTTGGATTCATGACATATGAAGATCTGTTGATAGATCTAACAATATTTAGCTCGAAGAAGACAAGTTTCAGGGGGACAATGTAATTGTTTTCAAATAATCGAAGGACTATTATATGAAAGAGAGCTTCAACTTGTTCAGTCTAGTCTTAGGTAGAACCAGGAGCATTGGGTAGGAGACATAATGATGAAAGCTTAGCCTTAATGTTAGGCAAAATGTTCTTAACTGAGATATATAAAATTGGAATGGGCTGCTTTGGCAGGTGATGATGATAATGATGATGTTGAGGATATATATTTATATAACACTTCACGGTGTGCAAAGTACTTTACATATGTTATCTCAGTTGATCTTCGACAAGCCTAGGAAATAAATGATATTATTCCATATAATTTTATAGATGAGGAAACTGAGGCCAAGAGAGGTTAAGTCAGGTTAAATGGTTAAGCCTAGGGTCATACAACTAATTAAGTATCTGAGATAGGATTTGACCTTTTTGCTGAGTCCAGATCCAATGCTCTGTTCACTTTGCCACCTAATTGTTTTTTGGTTGCCTTTCACCATAGATCTTATAGCAGAGGCTGAATAACTCCCCATTAGGTATATCATAGTAGAGATTCTTTTTTTAAGATAAAAGTTGGATTAGATATCTGCTGGTATATGTTGCAACAATGAAATGATGTGATTACAAAAGCCCTCTATAACATAGTTTAGAATACTGTTTCAGAGAGAATAAACTATTAATAGGAATCTTACCTTTTATTTTAAGATACTTGAAAACAGCATACTTTTTTGCTCATTTATGTGTATGAGTCTTTCTGTCTGCACATTTAGTTATTTGAGCCCTGAGATTCCATGACTCATTTGGGAAGAAACCAGGGATGCACGTGGGTGATGATCACGGTAGCAATTATAAGTCATAAGTTCAGAGGCCAAAAAGCAGTTGAAAAGTTCCCAGTCACTGGTTAAAATAAAAAAGCATCTGTCAGTTTATCTTGTCTCCCCCTAAAAATGACATATCCTCCAGGCATCTCTGAATACATGTGGTTTACTAGGTTAACTACAGGCCATCACCACGGTAACAATGGCCCTCATCATTCCACATCCTGCTAGTCAGGCCTCAGGTCTGAGTCACGGATTCAAAAGTTCAAAGATTCTTTTAACAAGCAATGCTTTTGTTGTGGAATCAAATGGAACTTTGGCACAATGTTCTTTACCACAAAGGAACTTGGACCCTGTCCAAAATTGCACACTATCCCAGAGAATGAAGTAAAACCTCTTTGAATCTCTAGAGGGACCATGTCTGAGACTTGTTTGTTCTTCTCATAATACCTGCCAAGATGCTAGGCACCTGGAAGACATGGCTATAACGGAACAAGATGAATTTTGCATAGAGAGGAAAACTGAGCCTTTTATAGATACCTATATATCTATAAAACAGTAATAATTATGTCCTTCCATAGCTCTTAATTATCTCTAACATTTATCTCTTGAGTGTTTTATTAGGATGTGACCAGAAAAAAATAGGGAATCAATAGTGCCATTTCTCATTGTTCATAAGACAGTGAATTTAAAAATAGGAAATGTCTTAAAAGTAAAGCATAAAAGTAGAGGATAGGATCTAATTGTAACCTTCTGAGGGTATCTACTTTAAAGTAATGTTAAATTCTTTTTGTTTTCCTGGGTTCATTTTTTCCAGCAAACATTGTAATAATATTGCACATTGGTCTAGGTAATGCCTGATTCAGGCCATTCTGGTGCTTCAGTGCAGGGCTTGGATCAAAATGAGATGATAGTGATAGTACACCAAATAAACTTTTAAAAAATAAAGCAAATTTACTAATCAATAGCATGGAAAGATTATCAATAAAATTACAACTGGTTCAGTTGGGCACAATTTCCCCTGCCTCCACAATTGTTATACTGGTGTAGCCAGTCAAAAATATATCTTACTTGCAGTGGAGTGGGAGTACATGAAGTCTGAGAAATACTAACTATTCAAACGTTGGATTTAGATGTCTTAGGTGACCAGGAAGCTACATCAAAGTTCTGAGATTTAGTGCTTTGGATACATCTTAAAGTTTTAATGCCTTTTTACACACAACATAAAACTAAAGAAAACTACCCTGTTTGGCAGAGACCTTCCAATCTTGGTATTAGTAGCGCATCTTGCTGCTAAGACATCCCACACTTTGGTGGCAGGTTTCTTGGGAAAGATGTAAGTTAAACTGCCATGGAGCCATTATAGCCAATAATGTTGAACAACTGATACTTCAAATATGCAAGAAGGCTGACATAGCTACCACTGGAGAAAGAGTAGCAAAAAAGATAAAGCCTCTAGGAATCAAGACCAGAAATTCTAGACTTTTACTCCCTCAATCTAAAAGATCAAATTCTGTTTCTTAAAAATTTGGTTCGGGATTTTAGGGGGGCGGAGCCAAGATGGTGGCTGGGAAGCAGTGACTGGCGTGAGCTCCCCACCAAGTCCCTCCAAAAACCTATAAAACAATGCCTCTGAACCAATTTTAGAGCTGCAGAACCCACAAAGTGGCAGAGGGAAGCAGGGCTCCACCGCAGGACAGCCTGGATGGTCCCTGGGTAAGGTCGGTCCCACACGGACCTCCCAGCACCCAGCCGAGGGGAGCGGAGCTGAGCGCAGCGTGCACGGCGCAAACAGACCAGACG
>CM053625.1:193702682-193721028 GCA_028646595.1 Phalanger gymnotis
GGGGGGAGGAAATGGGGAGAAAATTTGTAATTCAAACTCCTGTGAAAATCAATGCTGAAAACCAAACATGTCAAAAATAAATTTAAAAAAAAAATTTGGTTCAGGAGGGAAGAACCCATGATTCCACAGAAAATAATTAGTTTGCTTGTATTTAAAGTAACAATCTATATTCAGTAAATAGATTACTCACAGTGAATACTGCAAGGAGGTTTGCAATCTTCCTATCTCCCAATGGAGCACACATTGCAATCTTTCCAGATGCTCAGCTCAAAATAAGGTAGTAAGACTTGGATGCTATGTATGAACATTATAAGGGTCATCAGGACCTAGGGAAACCAGAGAGGAATGCTGGTGTGGGGACAGAGGCAAACAGGAGAAGGGGCAGAGGCTGTTTTGTGACTATGGAAGAAATACTATGTGGAAACATGAAGATTTATTTATAATTCTCTTATGGACAATAGACAGTTGTGCACACACACTCACATAAATACCTTCTAATAGGAGACTTACTGTCTGGATGCCATGATTTTTTTTTCTGTCACCAGTGCCAGTCAAAGCCAAGATCTCAAACTGTAAAGTGCTGATGATGTCTGGGTAAAGTGCCGGGGGTACAGCGAAGATGATGGCACTTCAACATAGTCACTGATCCCAATCATGGTCAGAGTTATTTCTAGTAAGGCAATTAAAGTTTTCTTAACACTCTGACACAAGATATGTCCAAGGGCTTTTGTCTGTACTGAGAATACCTCCACACCATTATTCACTCAATGTTCCCTCATTCAACCAGAAACTTCCTATGCCTGGAAACCCCATAAATTCAGTGATACCAAAGCTCTGCTCCCTTTAGAGGCCTCTACTAAAAAACCTCATTCTGCTTTCAGAAAGACTGTGTAAGCATCCTCCTTCAGCTTCATCAAGGGACTCGGTATTGCCACTAAATAAACAAAGGGGTCCCTTTGTCCAAGTCATCTGCCCCACATCAATAGAAAGTGAGGCGTTTTCTAATACAGCATTTCCAATCCCTCATTTCCCCAAGTCTCCCGTAGGTGGAGGGAGGAGTTATTTGAACCACATCAGAGAAGGAAATCTGCCAATTGAGGGAAACTTCATCCATTTGCCTACAGTACATGTAGTCTTCTAAGAAGGCAGATTACTGCACAAGGGACAAAGTAAGGGAGGGTTAGAAAGAGCCAACTAAAATAATGTCTAAATGCAGCCTACCCTCATGAGATAGGCTTTTTGGAGGACTAATTCAGGAAATGCCTGGACTCAAAGCCCTCCCCCTTCTTAGAGTGACATTGGTTTGTTGAGGGCATAGCTTCTGTGAAGTAGGTCTCTTAATCCTGAGAATCAGAGGCATGAAGTTGTTTCAGTAGTCCTTTCCATTTTTAGCCTGAAGTATGTCTTCCACACTCTCATCTTTGCTACCACTATCTTATAATACCATTAGATACTATACGGGCAATAATATGGGGGGGGGACTAATCATTTGCAGATTACTTTAAATAAGGCTACAATGAGCCTGCCAAAGATGCAGCCTGTGGTGTGCTACATCATTGACAATAAAGAATGAGTAAGTTATTGACATGATAGTAACCTGACTTCTAGTGTAGGGCTGCCCATGGTGCTGACTCTAAGCTAAGGCATGGCCTCTTTGTCCTCAATGATTTCTTTTTTTAATCCCACTCAAAATAGATATGCTTGTGGGTGACTCATTCATTTGGTTTATCAAAATACTGAGGTGGGGAATGTGGGTTTTCCAAACCCAGAAAATCCAATAAGCCCAAGCACTTAATTTTAGGCTTCAGGGAAAGAAGAATCAAAAATTCTCCCCATCCATCATACTTGTTCAAATGTGACTGAATGTGAGGGACCCTATGATTTGGACATGGATATTGTCAGGAACTTGGACCTCTGTGAGGTCTTGGTCCATTGAACTGTAGCAGTCAGGGAGTATAGGTAGACCTAGGGAAGAATAATGAAAGTGTACTGGCCTCCTTCCCAGGTTAAAGTGAATAGTTTTTGGTTAGTCAAAGCCACCAAAATAGATTTAAACAGCATTAGCATAGTAGGCAACCAATTCCAGACTACTTAACTGGGGTTTGGGATACCTGGTACACCACAACAATACAGTCAGAAATGGACACAGCAATTCATGTGACAGTTTTGTTTAGCATCTGTAGTCCACTATAAGCTACCAAGTACCACCCATCTCCCTCACTGATCCTACAGTGTTGTGATAAAAAGAACTGGTGACACAAAGCACTCTTGCTTTTTTCATTACCATTGCTAGGGAAGAAACAGCTTTTGCCTCTTCTGGCCACTAGTATTGTTTGGTTTTAATTTCATGGGATGGCTTAGACAATTCTAAGGGTTTTCATTTGGCCTTACCCACCATAACTGGCATAAAGGTTGCCATAAGTATTGTATTGGTGTCCATACTCAAAATATACTCACCATGATTGGATAAACAAACTGTGACATAGAAAAATGTCTTGCCAGGATATTCTTTTCTTCAGTGGTCTGGCCCCTGAAAACCCTCATGGAAATTGGGGGAACTCTGAGTGACCTCTTTGGGAGTTTTTTTTTGGCATGATAGTAACCTAGCTGCCAGTTTACAATGGCCCTTTAAAAAGTGGATAATTCCTCTTTCAAGGGCAATGTGGCTAGGGAATACACATACCCCAAAAGTGAGAATTACCTGAGCCTTAGATGAACCTTCCCCTTTTCCCTACATGAGCTGATCTTGGAACTCCCTTAAGTCAGACTGGAGTAGCTTTGGAATGTGAAATGGGGTGGGGGTTTTAAAGAACACCTTAAGCTTGGGCAGGGAAGAAGGGCCCTGACTACAATGATCCAAATGCTCCAGCATGGTTTTACTCCATAGGCTAGTGATTCATGGTTGTCTCATCAGCTCTATGGTGCAAGAGCCATACCCAAAGCTCATTTCAAGAGACTCCATCTTTACTCTCCTTTTGCCTTCCAAATATTAATTCCCCCTGAAACTTTGTCCTAGGCCCTCTTCTTTTCCATACTCTCTAGTTTGATGATCTAATCTATTGCTAAATATTTATTTATCAGTTCTGTGCTGACAAATCTAAGTCCGTATTCCCAGTTCTATTCTCTCATCTAAACTACAATTCTGTATTTCTAATTTTTTGTTGAATAATGTTACCTGAAGACCCCACCAGCTCCTCAAGGCCAACATTTCCCAAACCAAAGTCATCCCCATTACTCTCCAAAATGCCCCTCCTTCCAATTTTCCTTGTTCTATTGAAGCACCATTATTTTCCTAGTCACCCATATTTCAAAAAATAGAAATTAAATTTGACTGTTCCTTTTCTCTCATTTCCCACACCCCAGTAAGCTGCTAAATCATGTCAATTCTATCTACAGAATATTACCCAGTCTCTCCTCTTCACTCCAAGGGCACTCATGAACTTCAAGCTCCAATCTCACTTTCTTCATGAGGCCATTCTGAGTTCTTGACCTCCTCCCCTTCCATTGTCAATGCTTTTCCTCTGAGATTATCTCCAACTTGTCCTTTGTATATTTTGTATCTATATGTATACTCATGTATGTATATATGTATATATGTATGTATGTATATGTGTGTATGTAGACATGTGTGTGTTTCTGCGTGTGTATGTGTATTTGTCCATTATGTTCCTCTTTAAAATTTGAACTCTTTGAGATTAGGAATTTTTGAGAACATACTTTGGCCTTTCTTTCTGTCTCCAGCATTTGGCACAGCTCTTAATACTTCAAAAATATTTGTTCATCTATCATCTTATATTTGGTTGTACTGTTTATGTCATTTTGCTTACAAAGATTCAAATGTATTTTTATCTTAGCACTTGACATATTTCCTTAAGGCTTTTGGAGAGGATGCTTGTCACATTTTATTTTTTTGTTGGTCTTTTACATATAAAAAAACTACATACAATAGTGTAAATTCAAGTTAATATCATATGGAAGGGCCTAGTAGTGAAGTTCTTCTCAATCTACCTGGCTTGTACATACTTTCAGGATGTTGTCAAATAATTGTTCTCTCACTCTTCTGTTTTCCTTTCTCTATTTTTCATACCTGGGGCCATTTCTTTTGAAGCTAAAGCCAGTAAGTTATTCTACCCTTATGTACTCCTGAAGTAGGAAGGCTGAATTTATCATCTCAAATATAATCATGTATATGTTTGAATGGTTTGAAATCGCAAGGTATGAGAGATTCTCTAAGTAGAAAGCAATAAAAACATTTATTTAGACTCCACAGAAACAGATTCACGAACCAGCCTCCCCATTTCAATACTTTGATCACAAGCTTCCAGGCCCAATAAGTCTGCCTCACAAGAGTAACCAGGAGGCCACAGAAAAACAAGATAGTATTTAGCCAAATCATATTTACTGGCCTCAAGTCCTTGCTTGCACTCCTGGGTCTACACACGGGTCAGCTCTACTTTTGGGTCCGCTCTGCTTCTGCAGCTCCTGCTTCAGCTTCGGCTTTCTCTTCAGCTTCAGCTGTAGCTGTCTCTGCCGCCATCACCGCCGCTTCTGCCACACTCTCCAAGCTGTATTCCAGCTAGCTGACTGCTTCCTCTCTCCTTCAGCTCTTAACTCCTGTCACCAACAACCTCTCCAACTGCCTCTGCACTGCGTCTCCAACTGTCTCCAACTGCCTCTAACTGCCTCTTAGCTCTGCTCTAACCGTTCCACAAGCTTCTCCTACAATAGGTTTCTATTGGCTCCAGTGCTAGCCACTCCCCCCAGGGTCCTGGGAGGCTCACATCCACATAGGTTCCACACCCAACAGGGCTCTGGGCCTGGGGCTTAACACTTAGCAAGGCTCAAGGAAATACACTGAATTACTCAAAGAAAACAAAGACCATTTTGCTTGTCAACACAACTCCCTAGCTCTTCCCCTCTATCTGTTTCCCAATTAACTAAAAGCATTCAAGATTCTTTTTACTTTGCCCAATTTCATCTGGGGGCTTATTCTGAACCATCTAAACACAATAAGCAAATGTATTTATAGTTGCTCAATCATAAGTCAAAGGCCTGACCTATTCTCCCAGAGGTACTTGATATGTCCTAAATACCACAATCTCACTAGAAGAAATTTGATCAAGAGCCTGTGAAGCCACCAGAGTCATAAAGAAGTGTGACTTGATCAAAGGCTATTTTATCATAAAGAAAACTAGAGGAAGCTGCTCTGCTACCAGAATATCTTTGATTCAAAGGTTATTTCTTTTCTTTGCTCTTGTAATACTAAGATAATGATGATCATTTTGGGACATTTGAACCCCAAAAAGGGCCAAAGCCTGAACTAATCAACCAAACTGGTTTACTTTGCTCTAAAAATGCCCTTTCATGTGTCAGCAACTTCAAAGACCAGATAAGGTTGACAAAGAGTATTCTTCCTGTTTGTAACCACTAAATTATAAGCCAAAATAATCGGACTTCTCTTATCTTGATATCCTAGGGGCATATGCTTATACAGGGGAAACACAAATATCCTGTGATGTAATTTCCAATTGACACTACTTTGTCAATTGTCTTGTCAATTTGTCACACATATGAAGACCACAAGTCTGAGAGACACTTGTGATTGTCTTGAAATGTATTTAAAGCTGTTCATCGTTTTTTTCAGACAACTTATTTTTTCAGCTCCCTGTATATATAAGTTCCCTAGCTTCCCTAGCCTTAAGGGAATAAACAATATGAATTTACATATCACCTAGCCTGTTGCCTCTTTTAACTAAACTTTCCAGTTGACAATAACTAGTTACCAAACAACTTTGGCTCTTAGAAGAGGTAACCTAAGGCATCTGATAAGTAAATCTATTGATATTTGTGAGAAAACTGTCTGGTCTAGCCTAGAGTTTGTTCTAGGCCAAATTGTGAGATACTATTATGTTTTTTGTCCCGCCCCCCCAGCCTCAAAACAAGAGTAACTGTTAGTGTCTTGATTTTCTTCATCTGTTACAATAGTGCACAGATTTTTCAGCTGAGATATTGAATTAGTGTGTGTTAAGTGACTGACCACAACTTTCAACCAACTGAATATAGCCACAGGCCAAGGCCTATGCTTAGATTATGTCTGAAAATAAAACAATCAGTACTGATTAGAGATTTAGTCATTGGTTGGGACTAAAGCTTGCGAGTCAAATAGAAAGCCATAGATTTGGGACCAGAAGAAACATTAGAAGCTATCTATTCTATACCCTTCATTTTAAAGATGACAAAGCTGACACTTACACAGGTATCACTCCTTCTCACCCCACTCCCATACTGGACAGTCACATAGATGAGAATTCCGGAGAGAAAGCGCTCTAGGCACAAATTATTTAGGAGACAATCAAGCAAATAGTCATTGCAAATAAGGAAAATCAAGTTTGCTCAGGAGCAAGGCAAAATAGAATGAGACATGACCTCAGTGGAAGCAAGCAAAGCAAATCATGCCTTAGGCACTTACTACTGTCTGTGAGGCCCTGGGCAGGTCATATAACATCTCTTAGCTTTAGGGTGCTCATTTATAAAATAGAGATAATAATAGCACCTACCACATAGAATTGATGTGAGAAAAAATGAGATAAGATGTGTATAGTGTTTTGCAAACCTGGAAACACTATATAAATTGTATCTATTATTGTTTAATATCTCCAGGGCTTAGCTGCTTACATTGATTAAATAGGGGCTCAGATGATAAGATCTCTGAGGTCCTTTCGAGATCTAGAGTGTATGAGTATTTATTTTTATTAATTATTTGGGTAAAGACAAAGATGGAATGTTCATCACCTCTGGGTGATGCAAAGCCAAGAGAGATTTAGTTTATTTATTGTAAAACAGAATCAGGATGCCAAAAGACTTCAGTGTACTGGAAGGGGGTGGGGGTGGGCAGGGAGGAGGTAAAGACTTATAAGATGAAATTTAATATAAATAAATGAAATTTAATTGGGAAAGGGGAGTATATGAAAGGAAATTAATTGAAAAACTCATGATAGAAAAAGATTTAGCATAACAATTCATGTAGAACAGGCCAAGGGACTTTAGTGGACTGCAGACTCAATATGAATTAACAGTGTGATTTTTGGCAGGCAGAACAAGCTAGTATACTTTCTAGCTGAATAAAAAGAAATACAGTGCTCTGAAAAGAAGGGGCTATGGGAAGGGTATAAGTATTTATATCACATCTCCCAAGTGCCAGACACGGTGCTGAGTGCTTTTCTACAAATAATATCCCATTTGATCAGCATGACAACCCTGAGAGGTAGGAGCTATTATTATCCCCATTATGCAAATGAGGAACATAAGATAAACAGAGGTTAAAGCTTGCCCAGGATCACTTATAGCTAGTTTTGTCTGTGGTTGATTTGAAATCAGGTCTTCTTAGCTCCAGGTGGCTCTGTACACCATGCCACCAACTGCTCCCTGGTCAAGTATAAATTGGTGCAGCGATATTTGAGGCATTGTTTATACTAGTCCAGCTGATTTCCACTCAAGAGTAGTTGAGCTAAGGAAGATACTACCCTGTTCACAATTCAGAGTTCAAATATTTTTATTACGATTCAAATGACATTAAATTCATAATTTATGATTGATACAGTTATTTCAATATTGTACACTTTTTACTATAATTTTTTCAATGTTAATACTGAACACTTAAACTAATCTATATTGTCATAGATCACACTAGCTGATTTTCAGAACAGATCAAATGATGACAGGATTTAGCACTAGAAGAAGCACTAGAAAATCAGCTGGCAACCACTTATCCAGAGTCAACCATTTTCAAAACACTATATTTGGTGCTGTGAGGACTTTTGAGAAATATTTATAGCCCTCATCTCTGAGGCTTTATAACTAAGTTGTAGAAACAGAACATAGACATATATACAAATTAACAAGACAGAAACCAATAGCAATACCAAAAGCCCCTAACAGTATAGTGATATTTATAGTACTGTCAGGTGAGTGGTAGAGAGTAAGTCTTATAGGAACTCAGAGGAGGGAATAATCACTGTATACTGGAATAATGAAAAGAAGGGAGTTGGAGACCCATCCTTGAATTAATACATGGTGGGATGTTTTATTATATTTAGGATGTTTATTGTTATGGTTTCTATAGAAAAGAGATTTTCTCAAAATCCTTCTAGCTCTAGGTTCTACAAGTTCTATAAGCATTTATTTATAAATTTATAGTAGTGGAGCCAAAAGGAACTTTAGAGACTTTCTTGTCTCTTACATTTTCATTTTACCTGGTAAGTTAAATGAAGCCCAATGACAAGATGTGACTTGTCCAAGGCCACCCAGCTGTTTAGTGGCAAATCCAGGAATAGGATTTAGGTCTTCTCACTCCTATTTTATGATTCTTTCCACTGTACCATGGTATTAAAGGAAGATGAGTCTAGCATTGGTAAGTGGAATGAATTGGAGTGAGAAAAAACCACCAATAAATTCATTAATATCCTACCATTCCTGGGCAATATAATGCATTGACTATTGACTGAAATATTTTATTAACCTTGTTTGCTGAATATTTGTGAGAAAAGAACATTTTATGTGGATATACATGTGTATATTCACCTGTACATGTGCACATATGCAACATTAAAGTGTATTATTGTTTTGCTTATACATATACACATACATACACTTATGAACACATATAATAGTGGTGTTGATTTTTCCTCCAGTGAGGTGTGAGGTGGAAGTGGGAGAAAGTATGTTTCTGTTCATTTAAAAAGAAGTACAATTAAAAGTAAAGCGAGGAGTTCCAGATAAGGAATTTTGTATATATTTTCAAGAAGTTTCATTTTCCCAAGGCTGGAGAACTATTCATTTTCAGTCAAGAATAATATCGAAAAGTTCATGGCACCCAGTTCAGTCTCAGCTTTCTCATCAGTCAAATGGGTGAGCTGAGCTAAAATATGTCAAAGGCCTCTTTCTGCTTTACAATTCTAGGTCATTCTTTAAATTGCCCAACTCCATGAGATTCTATGCAAGTTAAATTAAAATAAAAGTGTCACATACTATCAAATCAGAATTGACTCATGTCAGTAATCAAAGAAATTTCCCAGTAGGAGGGTAGAAGGAGGGAAATAGTCATCTGGCCCTTTAGCAGAGGAGGTGGGTCCCGAGTCAGGAGAAGAGGAGTAATTGAAAAATCAGAAGGGGGTCCATGTCTAGAAGGCACCAAGATCCAATTGGATGAAATGAGCAGTGGACTGTGGAATAAAAGTTCCTAATAAAAGAATTCATAGCCCAAGGATTCCTTCAGATGAGGAGAGCACAATGCAGAAAGCTGACATTTTGTCTGACTCAACTGGCTTTCCTGAAGCTTAGGTCTGTTTATTGCCAGAGCTTTCATGATCCACCTCCAACTGGCCTTCCTAATTTGATCACAGCTACTGCACTATGAGCCTGTGAGAAAATTGAGTCAATTCTACCTAGTTTAGGAGCTATACTGTGACCACTTCAGAAACAAATTGGGACCTGCAAAAGCACTTAAGTCTTGATTTTTATTCTGGCAGCCTCAGGTGAATGATCAATGTAGCCTGGGGCCTCGGGGTGGGAAGGGGTGGGGCTGAAGGATGGTCCAGGAGAATGGCAAGGGTGTATCTTGTCCATGAAAATAGAGATGATGACATTACTAGTTTGGTTAATAGGCAAAGGAAAATGATCAGAATTGGCATTTCTATCATTTTTGTGGGGGCATTTGAAATAGAAAGTATATTAAGTGCTTCTATGTGGTATGAAGAGAAAGAAATTGTACATATCGCATTTTTGGTTTTTGTCCATCATTTTTTTAAGAGGACCGATAAAATCACAATGTGATGTCTTGACTTGTGTTTGAATTGTATTTAAGTGAGCCAGAATTTCACAAAGTCATCAGTCTTATTCTCTCTTCCAAAGTCACCAAAGTCCAGTGCAAGACAAAAGTCAGGACTACTGGTGATTGCCTGGATAGCAGTGGATAACCTTGGCATCTTTGATGTCTAACCAAGCTCCAAGTTCTCCATAGTGTCTGCTTCAGTAACCTTTATGGCTTTGGAAAGAGTTATTTTAATCCTCCCATTCTGCCTAGGGGAAGTCTCCACATATTTGAAAAAGACACCTTCCTAACACCATTGGTTTTGAGACCTGTTGGTTACCTTCAACCTGGTTTAACCTGTATGCTGTGATGTTTTTACTAGGATGTGGCCACTGTGCATGCTACAGCTTTTTGGAGCCATAGGTAAACTGTGGGTGCCAGGTGGACACCGAAGGTGGAAGAGCAGCCTGGAAAAGGGCTTGGCAAGTACTTATATTAGAAGTGCTAGTCTTCCCTTAATACTCCATACACAAATTATGCACATTGAATAATACAGTTCCTAAGGGTTAAGATGATGGAGTCACAAACTTCTGGATGTTGGGTACCTATTATTACTTTTCTCTTTGAGAATCACTTATAGCTGAGTCAAGTAGTCCACCAAGTTAAACACAGTAAGATTTATATAGTATCTTTTCTTCATAAAAAATCAAACCAAATTCAAACTTTTCAACTACAGGACTGTCAAGGAACTAAACAATACCTTGTTAAATTCAGTTCTACAAAACTCAATAAACTTAACAAACATTTATTAACAACTATCATGTAATTTTTAAGGACCTGTGCTGGAGGCTGGGGTTACAGAAAGTCTATATAGTTCAATTAAGAAGAAAAGAGGCCCTGGAGTAGGGTAGGTGGCTGTGTGAAGAGATATATGTGATACATGCTGTGGACGTAGAATGAAAAAAAGTGATGACTAGTTGTAAGGAGTGTGCTGTCTTGGAATTAGAAGATAACATCTGTGTGATTTAGATGTCATGGGCCTGAGTTTTCTCATTTGTAAAATAAGGGGGCAGTTAGATAGACAGTGGATAGAGCACTGGACCTGGAGTCAGGAAGATGCGAGTTAAAATCTGGTTTCAGACATTTACTGCTGTGTGTCCCTAGCAAATCATTTAACCTCTCTTGAACAATGCACTGGAGAAGGAAATGGCAAACCACTCTAGTATCCTTGCAAAGAGAACCCAATGGACATGAAGAGTCAGATATAACTGACAGAGTGACCAACAAAAATTAGATGACTTAGGACATCCTTTCTTCCTCTAGATCTAAAGAGAAAGGGGGATAAAAAGAAGTAAAGATGACTCTAATTTGCAAGCAGACTTTCACCAGAGAGAGAGAGCATAGATGAAAAATCATGCAATTTTGTAGACAAATTCTCTCTCTCTCTCTTTCTCTCTCTCTCTCTCTGTGTCTCTCTCTCTCTCTCTCTCTGTCTCTCTGTCTCTTTCTCTGTCTCTCTTTCTCTCTCTCTGTCCCCCACCCTATATGATCATTATGTAATATCCTATTGTATATTGTAAAAATTAGTATATCATAAGCCTAAGGGAATTCAAATCCTCTTGTTTTGGGTGTATAATCACATTTGCTCTGAGCTTCAAGTTAGAGTAATTCTTAACATTTAGGCAGAGGTTTGTCTACATAATTTACATTCAATTTTATCTTTAGTTACTCCTGCAATCATTTTAACTGAGACAAAATTCAAGTTAATGGAAAAGTTTAGGAAAAATAGCAACTGTTGGAGGGAAGTTGGGGAAAGAGCAGACCTTTATTGAAATTACCCTCAGTCCTTGAGTAGGTGGTTACAACCAGAGAAATAAACCAATCATATCTTCTGAAATAGCAGTAGAGCCAGTGGCTCTTTGCCTTTTCAGCCACAGCTGAGTGCTTTTACATGTTACCTCTGTGCTATTAATTCTTTCTCATTTAGCTCTTGATACCCTGAATCCTTTCTTTTCACTACTACAATTTAGTAATCTATCCGCAGTTCTGAACTAGATACTATTTTTATGTAAGCTCATGAGGGTGTAAAGAAAGTAATGCTAATTGATTGTTCTGTTGTTCATTTGTGTCCAACTCTTTGTGATTCCATGGACCATTTCTTGTTCTTCCTAATTGAAATGTTTTTGATTGACTCAAGGAGGTATCCAGACCTCGTTCATAATTAGTTCTGATTTATTCAGTCAAAGGCCTAATGAAGGCTATTATTTTAATTGGGGCAGAGTAATCAATTGACCCTCCACCCATACTCTTATCTTTTCCCCTATCTATCTACTGACCTATTTATCTATATATCCAACTAGTTACCTATTTCAATGTCTTGATGAAAGTGTTCCATCTATCAGTATAGACTGTAACTTATTCATTCCTCTTAACGGGTTTATCTTTTGCCCATCTACTCATTTAAATCATCTATAGGTCCACTTAATGGGTTCAAGGCCATCCTCTAGATCTCTTGAGATCACATGAGTACCAATAGAGCATATGGGCTATGCATCAGTTATGGATGGAAGCTGGCATTTACATAAGTAAAGAATTCCAAAATGAGGTTGAATTAGCGGAGTCAGAGATTAGAAGCGAACAACAAACCCAAATAAATTAAAATAATAAAAACAAAAATAAACCACAAGAAGAGATATTTCCTGCTACTCATGGATAAAGCTCCATATCCTATCCCCTTGCATTTACACTAACTGTTCCCCTTGCCTGGAATCTTATCCTTTCTTACCATTTTGACTCTTGGAATCCCTGGACTCCCAAAGACTCAGGTCAAATGAGACCATCTTCAAGAGACCTTTCTGCCTCCCTACCCAGCTCCCAACCCCCAGTTTGTAATGACTCTGTGTGATTCTTATGTATGCCTACTTAGGTATATGTTACCTAATCCATTAGAATGTGAGATCCTTGAGGGTTAGGGCCTATTTTGCTGTTTGTTTTTGCTTTTTTTCTTAGTAACTCTAGTAATTAGCACAGTTCCTGGCACAGAAGAACATTTAATGAATCCTTACTAATGATTTACTGATTTTTTCTGTAATTCAGACATGAGAAAATGAGAATAGCATCTAGAGATAAATTAACTGACACATTTTTTATTGATCACAAACTATTTTCCCATGTAAGTGAAATCAAAGTAGAGGGAAGTAACCAGAATTTGCTTTATCCTGTGGTTTACAATACAGAGACTAGCATTACTAATACTTGGAGAATTTTGAGGGAGAGAGCAGAAGTATTATCACATTACATGCTAATAGTTTACTGAGGACTATAATAAATATGTAGTGGAATTTCAGGCTTTCTTATTTACCACAACTGGGTGAGCAACTTTATCATTTGAACTTTGGTTTCCTCATTTGTCAAATGAATGGTTTGAGATATATAATTCTCAAAGTTCCTTCCAGTCCTAAATCTTCTGATGCTCTTAGGTTTTTAAGGGAATCCTGTTCACGGTGTCTCAGGTTAATGTTCATTACACTGAGTGGGTTCCCATTGAGTGGCCATGATGATTTGACAGAGAACACTGGAACAGGTGACACAATTTGGCAAGAAAACGTAGAAAGACAGTAACAGAATCCAAATTGAATAGAGTGCTCAGACTGGGTAGGCAGCAATCACCCAGTATCTTTTTGGACATTGTTACATTTGGGTGAACTACAATTCATGTATCATCTAGAAAAGAAATCAGAGTGACTATGTCATAAAGAGACAGCATTTGTCCAGAATGATAATCAAAAAAGATATTTATAAAAAGCACTTAGCACATAGCACTGGCACATAATAAAAGTATACATACACATGGGTGTGTTATATGTATGTGTATATGTATATATCTGTGTATGTGTGTATATATACATATATATACACATACACATATACACATACATACATACATATACATCCCCCCCACACGCACACACATATATTTTCTTTTCCCTTCCTCTTTCCTTCCTTAATACCTGTGTACCTTCAGCAATCATTTCGCCTCTTTGGGACTTAATGCACCCTCATCAAAATGAGTAGATTGGATTAGATGATCTCTAAGGTCCCTTCAGCTCTAAATCTATCATTCTACGACAACCTAGGAGTAAGAGGCACTACAACCCACCAGTTACGTTATTAGAGACTTCTGTTACATTTTGAACTTGACTTTGCAGACAATAAGGAGACATTGCAAATTCTTGAGGAGGCAACATGATAAAAGGGAGTTTTTAATAACAGTAATATGACAGAGTATTGTGAATTGATGTAAGGAACAATTGCAAGCTCAGAGCCCTAGGAGTTATTCTGAGAAATCTGAATTGAAAGTGTTGAAGGACTAGATGATGGTAACAATCCAGTAGTCACTGTCAGTGTCTACACTAGAGGTGTCAAACATGAAGATCAGGCACACTGTATTCCTTAGTAGAGCAGAACCAGAATAATAAGAATTTGGGAAATAACTAAATAAAAATGCATCCCAACTTTGATTTCTATTAGAGTTTGATATACTAGCCTATACTGACCATCCATATCAAGGGATGCACGTGCTTAATTTGTGATGTTACTTGTACATAAATATACTTTTATTTTTATTTTACGACTGTAGGGAAGCAAAGTATTGTAGAAAGAACACTGAATCTGGAGTCAAAGGAGCTAGGTTCAAGTTCTAGCTCCTCTTGACCTCCTGTATGAACTTAGGCAAATCTTGGCATCCCCAGGCTTCCATTTCATCATCTGTAAAATGAGAGGGCTGTACTAGAAGACATTTAAGGTTTCTTCCAGCTTAGCACCAATGAAGAATTCAGCACCAGTGTTTTGCCTTTGAGCAGCATTAAAAATGCATTCTAAATAAGAACACATAGCTCCAGAGGTAACACAAGATTGAGTACACCACTCTTGGGATTCACAATGGCTCTGTTTTAATTTATGGAGTCAGCAGGTCTTTCCTAATGAAAGATAGTCCTTTAATCCAAGCAAACTGCTCTCTAGACTTCTGAACTCTAGCACAGCAACCTTCCCTAACTCTCTCTAGCTTTGCCTATGAGCTTCATTTTCACAGAAAGCCAAAGTATCTGTAGGTTTTCCTTTAAGAATGAGTTTAATCAAAGAGAGTTTAATGGTACCTTTTTGCCACAAATTCAACTGGAAAAAGGTACCATTCTTTTTTTTAATAGTATTTTTTTGGAGAAGATTCTGGGAAGATGGAAGAGTAGGTCAGAAAATTCCAAACTCAATATTTTCCTCCACAAAAAAGATAAAACAGTGCCTAAGGGCAAATATAGAGTGGTAAAAATAAACAAGAGAAAGGGAAGAACTTGGCGCAATCAAAGAAGATCTGAAGAAAAATACTAGAATGATGTTTGGACCCTGTGAAGAGTAAAAGCCTCCAGGCTAGGGACAACTTAAACAACAAACAGGAAACTTTGTGGTTACCTGTATTGGGAGCCTGCCTCAGCTCCTCCTAGTAAGGGGAGTTGGAAGTCTCAGCCCGGAAAATAGAAGGATCCTTTGCTGACAAAGAAAGCCAGACCCAGCTGTGCTGTAGAGAGGCAGCTGGGGAAAAGAAGGAACCAGTACATTCCAGGTGAGTGCAGAAGCAGTGGTTTAGGTTCAAGGTCAGAGGGGAGAACTGAAGGAGAATCTGAGGCCAGAGGCACTCACCCCATACCCCAGTATTAGAAGCGATTACAAAAATTAAGCTATTCCCCCAAAAAAATGCACAGGCAAAGGAGAAAGAATCCAACTATAGAGTTAGTATGGGGATAGATAAGACTAGTATTCATGTTCTGAGGAGGATACTGAAGCAAAATAACCCTTTTCTACCCCAAAGAATAATGTCAAATGATCATCTGCCCAAAAAGAATTCATAGAAGAACTTTAAAAAGATTTCAAAAATCAAATAAGAGAGATTGAGTAAAAATTTTATAAAAAATCCAAGAAAAACAATATTATGAAAAGCAAGTCAACCAATTAGAAAAGGAGAACTAGAATCTTAAGGAATAAAATGAACCCTTGAAAATCAGAATTGGGCAAGGGGAATCCAGTGAAGCTATAAGAGATCAAGAAATAATAAAAACAAAATATAAAGAATGAAAAAATAGAGAAGAATATGAAACATCTCATAAGAAAAACAACTGATCTGGAAAACAGATCAAGAAGAGAAAACGTAACAATAATTGGGCTATCTGAAAGCTGTGATAAAAAAGAATCTTGGTACAATAATATGAAAAATAATTAACAAAAATTGTCCTCAAGCATTAGAACAAGAGGGGAAAGTAGAAATAGAAAAAAAAATCACTGATCACCACCTGAAAAGGTTCCTGAAAGAAAAACCCACAGGAATATTATAGCCAAATTCCAAAACCCCGCAACTCAAGGATAAAATATAAGCAATAGGAAAAAAAATTTACATATGACCATGCCACAATTAAAATCACAAAAGACCTAGCAATGACAATACTAAAAGATCACAAGTCTTGGAACACTACATATCAAAGAGTAAAATAACTGAGGTTGTGGCCAAAAATATCATACCCAGCAAAGCTAAGCATAATTCTGAATGAGAAAAAAATACATTGGGAATGGGTTCAAGAAAGAGCAATACATATGTCTAAAAGAGTATAAAAGTTTTCTAAATTTAGAAAGAAATAAAAAGCTAAGGCGATAGGGAAGGGGGAGAGGGGAGGGGGAAGGAACAGGTCAAAGGGGCATATAAAAGGATGTTTATATTTATGGGAATGGGAGGATAAGGAAGGGATCATAGGGGGTTAGGTTAAGTAATAGTAGGGTAAGGCACTGAGTAGAAGAATAAGAAATAAGCGATATACAGACAAACATAAAAACAAAGATTAGCAGTAGAATCTGTTAGGGAAAGCATATGTTTATGTATGTATGCATACATGTATACATACGTGTATATATGTACACATAAATATATCCACACTTAATTTTAACCTGGGGTGGGGGGAGCAAGGGGGGGAACAAAGTAAAAAGCATACAGCAGAAAACAAAAGAAAACCTACAAGGAAACAATAACAACAACAAAAAAGAGGACCAGCTCTCAACACAATGTGTAGTATTTAATATATAGGCTTCTTTGAAATGGAAATTTATTGCTATATATTTTGAATAATCCTCTCTTACATTGGGCTATGCATTTGACATGTTTTTCTCTTCTTATTTTATATTTAATTTTTATATTTTATTTTAAATTTTATATTTTAATATTTAAGTTTATGTTTCTTTTTTTTCTTTTCTCATTATATATTTGTGTTAGTATGTAAGTCTAAAATTAAAAAAAAGTTTAAATACTCAAATAGCATTTTTCCCCAATTACACAGCAAGTTGATTTTTAGCATTCATTTTTACAAGACTTTGAGTTCCAAATTTTTCTCTCTCTCTTCCTCCCCTCTGTTCTTCCTAAAGTGGTAGGCAATTTATATAGGTTATAAATTTGTTATCCTATAAAATATATATCTACATTAGTCATAGTAGAGAAAGAAGAAACAGATCAAAAGAAAAAAACATGAAAAAGAATAAAGTAAACGAAAAAGTATGCTTCAATCTGCTCTCAGTGGCCATCAGTTGTTTATCTGGATATGGGGAGTATTT
Source organism: Phalanger gymnotis (assembly GCA_028646595.1). NCBI lineage: Eukaryota > Metazoa > Chordata > Mammalia > Diprotodontia > Phalangeridae > Phalanger > Phalanger gymnotis. Next base: position 193,720,135 of record CM053625.1, read on the forward strand.
TCCTTTGTGAGTCCTTTGTACTTGTTTTGGATCATTGTGTTGCTCATCATTACACAATGTTGGTGATACTGTGTAGAAAGTTTTCCTGGTTCTCCTTATTTCACTCTGCATCAGTCCATACAGGTCTTTCTGACTGTGGCTCCCTGGCATTTGAATTGTTTTCTTCTGACCATTTGTAGTATATTTTTTCCTTGACCTGATTGTTCTGAAATGTGGCTCTAATGTTCCTTGGGGTTTTTTTATTTTGAGATTTCTCTCCTAAGCTGATCAGTGAATTCTTTCAATGCCCATTTTGCCCTCTGGTTCCAGGATATCAGGTCAGGCTTCCTTTATAATTTCTTGAACTATGCTCTTCAGGTCATTCTTTTGATTATGGCTTTCAGATAGTCCAATAATTTTGACATTGTTTCTCCTAGATCTATTTTCCAGGTCAGTTGTTTTGCCAATGACGTATTTTACGTTTTCTTCTATTTTTCATTCTTTGGAATTTCTTTGATTGATTCATGATGTCTCAGAGTCATTAGCTTCCACTTACCCGATTCAAACTTTTTTTTTTATTATTTAATATATTTAGTTTTCAGTGTTGATTTTCACAGGAGTTTGAATTACAACTTTTCTCCCCATTTCTACCCTCCCCCCCACTCCAAGATGGCATATATTCTGGTTGTCCTGTTCCCCAGTCAGCCCTCCCTTCTGTCACCCCCCTCCCCTCCCATCCCCTTTTCTCTTTCTTTCTTGTAGGGCAAGATAATTCTGGGCCCCATTGTCTGTGTATCTTATTTTCTGGTTGCATGCAAAAACTTTTTTTGCTTTGGAACATCTATTTTTTAAAACTTTGAGTTCCAAATTCTCTCCCCTCTTCCTTTCCCACCCACCCTCCCTAAGAAGTCAAGC
>CM053625.1:193721528-193747718 GCA_028646595.1 Phalanger gymnotis
TGTTTTCTTCAGTATATTTTTCAGTATATATTTGGGTCTCTTTTAGCAAGTCATTGACTTGCTTTTCATGGTTTTCTTGCATCCTTCTCATTTCTCTTCCCAACTTTTCCTCTACTTCTCTAACTTTCTTTTCCAAATCCTTTTTGAGGTCTTCCATGGCCTGAGACCAGTTCATGTTTTTCTTGGAGGCTTTTGTTGTAGGCTCTTTGACTTTGTTGACTTCTTCTGGCTGTATGTTTTAGTCTTCTTTGTCACCAAAGAAGGATTCCAGAGTCTGATATTGAATCTGGGTGCATTTTCGCTGCCTGGCCATGTTCCCACCCAGCTCATTTGACCCTTGAGTTTTTCAAAAAGGTATGACTGCTTGTAGACTAAAGAGTTCTATGTTCCAGGCCTGGGGGGATGTGCCAGCTCTGCTGCACCAGCACTCCTCCTTCCCCAAGAACCCCCAACCCAGACTGGACTTAGATCTTCAGCAGGCTTTTCACTCCTGCTCTGATTCACCATTTAATTCTTCCCACCGGGTGGGCCTGGGGCTGGAAGCAAATGCAGGTGTAGTTCTAAAGCTGCCCCACCTCTGCTGCCCCCAAGGTGGTGGCTGAATGACAAACTCTATCCCAATCCCCAGCAACTTCTCCCACCAACCTACTCTGTTGTCCTTGGTGTTTGTGGGTTGAGAAGTCTGATAACTGCCACAGCTCACTGATTCAGGGTGCTAGGGCACGCTCCACAAAGCTCCCGTTCTGGTCGGTCTGCGTCGCCCACTCTGGGCTCCACTCTGCTCAGCTCTGCTCAGCTCCCAGCTCTGTGCAGGATAGACCTTACCCAGAGACCATCCAGGCTGTCCTGGGCTAGAGCCCTGCTTCTCTATGCTATTTTGTGGGTTCTGCAGTTCTAGAATTGGTTCAGAGCCATTTTTGATATGTTTTTGTAGGGACTTGGCAGGGAGCTCATGCTAGTCTTTGCTTTCCTGCTGCCATCTTGGCCCCCCACCCCCCCCACCCCAATTCAAACTTTTAAGGAGTTGTTTTCCCTAGTTAGCTTTGGTACTTCCTTTCCCATTTGGCCAATTCTACTTTTGAAGCAGTTGTTTTCTTTTTCCATACTCTTGACTCTTTTTTTCATTCCTCTAAATCACTCTCATTTCTTTTCCTAATTTTTCTTCTTTTTTGCTGGTTCTACTGTTCTAGGATTTGTTTTGGGGCTCTATTTTGTGATTGTTTGGAGGAGAATATGGGGAAGTTACACAAATCACTACTTATTCCACTATCTTTGCTCCTGCCCACTCTTTAAAAAAAAAACTTTTTAAAAGAATCCCAAATATTAAGACAAAGATGGATTAGTAGATGGAGATGGATTGAACTCCTTCACTCTTTTACTTTAAAATGTATTTCCTTTTATTCTATGTCCTGAGAGGAAGGAAACCATTTTTTTTATTAGAATGCAAAGCACTCACAATATGTGCCATTGCTGAATGATGGGAGCCACTGTGTCTTCTCCAAACTTTGAACTTTCCCTGTTGCCTAGAATAGCAATCTACATCTAAAAAGTATTTAATAAATGTTTGCTGAATTGATGGAATTTGATATTTATACTTAAGTATCTGGAAAAAGTTTGAATAAAATTTCTTAAAAGGGGAGGGGGGCATACTTGCATCCCAAAATTCCATTTGGAAGAATTCTCAGGATAGTATTAAAAAACCACTGTCCATATAAAAGAGTTTGCTCATCAGTGCTTGCTGATTAATTTTTTGCTGTTGTTTATGAGAGGGACCATGTATCTGTCAATTCAGTTATAGATTACAAGGTATAGAGACAGAGTCCAAAACTTCATTAATCTAAGTTGAATTTTTTTAATACTATAAAAATCTAGTGAGCAAAGATGATGTGTGTGGATAGCCTCATTATCTCTGCCTCCCCCAGAGGGTCTTGATGTTTGTTCTGGTTTGAGAAATAAAACAACTTATGGTATAGTTATAGGCAACAAGTTCTGTCCATAACTTTAGAAAAAGCCCAATTCTTGATGAGCTAGGGAAATTAGGGCCTATGGAGTTTGAAAATGAGATTAAATAAAGGTACCTGGAACCCTCTACAGATGCATCAGGCCTGGGTAAGTAGACCCCAGAAACCTTTGATTTTACTCAACATGAGTAGGCCAAATAAGGAGAAGCAGAACAGCTGGAAGAATTATTTTTATCAGAGGTTGCACATATGGATTGCTCAATCATTCTGGCTCTTTCTGTTTGTGTCACCGATTATCCTTCTGAGGACAAGGGAATAAGGAAATTGAGTCCAATGGAAGTAAAGTAACTTGCCCCCAAATCACATAAATAATAAACAGTAGAGCTGGACTTCAAACTAAAGTATTCTGATGCTTCATCCACTATATCTGAATGATTCTGAAATAATTGAGAATGGTATTAGCTTCTTAATAGAAAATGTTGTTCTGAGTAAGGAAGGGAATGAGTTGAGGATCAAACTCAATAGGACTATTGTGGTGCAACAATTTTTGTCATATCTTTCTTCTAATGGAGCCTTGCTTTCTTGGCTGAATTTTTATGCTTGAACCATCCCATCTCACCTTATCATGATGATCAAAACAGACATCCAGTCCTTTTAGCTATATCTGCATTGAATTGCAGAACACCTCACTGTTATGTATTTCTTTCTGAATAAATGAAAATAATAAGACAAAACTGATTCAAATCAATTTCAATGAAACCCTAGGAATTTCCTGAGCTCATTTTGATTTGGGGAAGAAATAATCAAGGAATTTTACTGACATCTCCCACCCCTAAACCCCATTAGCTGCAATATTTATTTCAGACCTTGTTAAAGGATTTCCAAGAAACAATGTGGTGGTTGTGGGTGAGCTGAGAGAGATTTCTATTCTTGTGGCTACCTCCATGTGCTTTTCCTACTTTGTAACTTAAAATACTTTTTTTTTCTGAAGCCATTCATCTCAAAAAAAATAATTCCTTCAATACTTAGCTGGACAGTGAGACATCTAATAATCCAATAAAGGGGAGGATAAAAATGTTCAAAAAAGTACAGCTGAACCTCACTTAATCAGATGCCAGCTGTCCAAAATTTTCAAATGACTGGATTTTTTTCCTCCTACGTTACATTTAGAAGCAAAGAAGCAGCTTACTAGGGATCACAATGATAGCAGCAATTGATTGACAAAAGCATCCATTGGGACCCATGCCCTGAGGTCAGCACATTTTTCATCCAATCATAATCACAGATTCTTAGATATGGAAGAGGCCTAAAAAGCCATCTAGTACAACCCCTTCACTTTACAGATAAGCAAACTGAGGCTCATAGGTGAAACATGATTTGTCTAAGGTCAAAACCAATTACAGAAGGCTTTATAAATACGTCAGCCATTACCTACGTAGTGGTTCAGTTGTTTCTCCAGTCCCTAGGTAGATACTCAGATCCCAGCTATAATATGCTATATAAATCAATCTGACCTTCAGTAAATATATACCACTTGATGAAGATTGCAAAAACAAAGTCTTGTCTCTTAAAATGATTTATTAACATGGGTATAAAGATACCCTAAAACAGATTTTTGTATCATAGTATTTAGAGATTGCTTAGTACAACTCCTTCAGTTTATACATGCTAAAATGGATGCCTCAAAAGGATAAAAGACTTTCCCAAGGTCACAAACAGCAAATACGAGAGTCAGTTTTAGAAGACATATACCTCACCTCCAAATCCAGTAACTTTCCACAATACTAAACTGACTTTACAAAATGAGTTTCCTTTTTATTTTAGTAGTAACATATGAAGTCACGTCTTTCTTCCCTTCAACTCCCTCACTCTGAGATTCAATGTCGAGCTATTTTTATCAGGAGGGCCTACTAAAGCATAGAACTCAAATGGGTTTGTCTACTTTGGAAATACTACAGGACTGATTTTTTATTGTTGTTTCTGAAATAAAATGTCTCATCTCTTGCTGGTGCTATGAATTCTGTGTAGGTCTGACTATATATTACCATAAATATGATATTGTGAATTTGGGCTCTTTTCTATGAACAGCTTTATCTGATATTATTCCTATAGTAGTAGAAAGTTGCCACTTTTCTTTCCTCAGATATACTCTGGATTGTTCTGATTCTATTCCTTTGCTCTTACTATTTTCTAATGCTGTGAAATTCTTCCCTCTCTTTACCTGTTGAATTCTAACCCATCAATTAAAATTCAGATCAAATACCATCACATCGAGAAAATTACTGCATGAGCTCTCCCGGCCAGTAATTATCCTCCACTTTATACCACATATTATAGTCCTTTACGTATCTCTATTTCACTTATCATACAATGATCTATATCATAGTTATCTTTATGTGGATTAGTTCCCACTATACAGAATTGTATATTCATGGAATTCCAGTTCAGCAGCCAAAGTGTTCTCCTGGCACACACGAAATAATCTGAAGATATCTACAACTTCTCCAAAGTAAAGGAGTTAGGCTTCTCCATCACATAATATAAGAGAATACTATACTCATAAAAGCATCTTAAAAATACAACCTAAATTTTGGGATGAACTTAGGAAAAAAGAACCTATTCATACAAAGTAAGACAAGAACAAATGAGAGTGGTAAAGAAAAGCAGAAAGTGTCACCCCTTATTATCTTTAGTATAATGAGGACTGTACTTGAATGTGCTGGATTGGCCTTCCAGGTTCTTAAATGTACTTGTCTTTCTAGCAACAACTGATATAAATTACTGTCTTTTTTTTCAAATGCAATTGGTTTATTGGTCATATATACACATCTAAATTGGTTTGAAAATAAAGCCACCCCACCCAAAATATTTTTTTAAAATTATATGTATGTATGTATATATATACATACATACATATACTTAGCATTCTTTTCTTTTTAAATTTTGAATTTTAAATTCTCTTCCTCTAAGCCCTATTCTGCCCATTGAGTAGGCAAATAAATGATATCAATGATACATGTAAAATCATGCAATAAATTCCATAGTAGTTATATTGAAAAAAAAAAGAAAAAGAAATGAAGAAAATTATACTTTAATTTGGACTCAACGTTTGTTAATTCTTTCTCTGGATGTGGATAGCAGATTTTTATCATGAGTCCATTGGAATTATCTTGGATAATTGTATTGATCAGTGTAAACAAGTCTTTCACATTTGGTCATCACTTCAACCTTGGTTTCAAACAAAAAGCACTTCCACTTTGCACTGGGCATGCTCTCAGGCCATGCAATGCCAAGAAACGCTGCTGAAACACAAGAGGAGTCAGGAATGGAAAAAAGTTTAGGACGCCCTGTATTAGAGTACCTATTTTCCCCAGACTCTCAAGCATCTATCATTTCTGATAGGTATGAGGTGATACCTTAGAGTTGTTTTAATTTTCATTTCTCTAATGTATAATGATTTAGAGACTTTTTCTGAAAATACTACTATAGGAGGCAGAGCCAAGATAGCGGCTGGAAAGCAGGGACTTGAGTGAGCTCCCCGACAGGTCCCTCCAAAAACCTATAAAAAATGGCTCTGAACAAATTCTAGAACTGCAGCACTCACAAAATAGCTGAGGGAAGCAGGGCTCCAGCCCAGGACAGCCTGGATGGTCTCTGGGTAAGATCTATAGCATAGGACTGGGAGCTGAGTGGAGCAGAGCCCAGCATGAGCCATGCCTGGACCAACCAGATCAGGAGCCAGGCAGAACAGGCCCTAGGGTCCTGAATCAGTGAGCTGTAGCAGTTACCAGACTTCTCAACCCAGAAACACCAAAGACAACGGAGAAGAACTGCAGAACCAACAAAATAGCAGAGGGGAGCAGGGATCCAGCCCAGGAAAGCCCGGATGGTTGCTGGGTAAGGTCTATCACTCATGGACTTGGGAGCTGAGTGAGCAGAGCCCAGCATGGGTGGCACAAGGACCAACCAGACTGGAAGCCAGGCAGAATAGGCCACAGGGCCCTGAATCATTGATCTGTGGCAGTTACCAGACTTCTCAACCCACAAAAACCAAAGACAAAAGAGAAGGTTAGTGGGTAGAACTGCTAGAACTGAGTGAAAGGAGTCTGTGGCAGGCCCCAGCCCTGGGGGAAGAGGGGGTGGTGCAGCCCTGCAACTGCTTCCAGGTGTAGTTGCTTCTGGCACCAGGCCCACCATGTGGGAGGAATTAAGTGGTGGATCAGAGCAGGAGTGCAGAGTCTGCTTGGAACTAAGTCACAGTCTGGGTTGGTGGTTCTTGGGGGAGGAGGAGGGCTAGTGTAGCAGACCTTGCTGTCTAGAAATAGCTCTGAAAACAGCAACACAAGGCCCCTAAAACTTGGGACAAAGTACTCTCTACTCTATAAGCAGTCATACCTTTACGAAAAGCTCAAGGGTCAAGTAGTTGGCTGGGAACATGGCCAGGCAGAGAAAAATCCACCCAGATTCAGTATCAGACTCTGGAATCCTTCTTTGGTGACAAAGAAGACCAAAACATACAGCCAGAAGAAGTCAACAAAATGAGAGAGCCTACAAAAGCCTCCAAGAAAAATGTGAATTGGTCTCAGGCCATGGAAGAGCTCAAAAAGGATTTGGAAAAGCAAGTAAGGTAAGTAGATGAAAAATTGGGAAGAGAAATGAGAGTGATGCGAGAAAACCATGAAAAACAAGTCAATGACTTGCTAAAGGAGATGCAAAAAAATACTGAAGAAAATAGCACCTTAAAAATAGACCAACTCAAATGGCAAAAGAGCTTTAAAAAGCCAATGAGGGGAAGAATGCCTTGAAAGACAGAATTAGTCAATTGGAAAAGGAGGTCCAAAAGACCACTGAAGAACATACTACCTTAACAATTAGATTGGAGCAAGGGGAAGCTAGTGACTTGATGAGAAATCAAGATATTATAAAACGGAACCAAAGAAATGAAAAAAATGGAAGACAATGTGAAATATCTCATTGGAAAAACCACTGACCTGGAAAATAGATCCAGGAGAGAGAATTTAAAAATTATTGGACTACCTGAAAACCATGATCAAAAAAAGAGCCTACATATTATCTTTCAAGAAATTATCAAGGAGAACTGCCCTGATATTCTAGAGCTAGAGGGTACAATAGAAATTGAAAGAATGCACAGATAGTCTTCCCAAAAAGATCCCAAAAAGAAAACTCCTAGGAACAATGTCTCCAAATTCCAGAGATCCCAGATCAAGGAGAAAATATTGCAAGCGGCCAGAAAGAAACAATTTGAGTGTTGTAGAAACACAATCAGGATAACACAAGATCTAGCAGCTTCTACCTTAAGGGATTGAAGGGAATGGAATATGATATTCCGGAGGTTAATGGAGTTAGGATTAAAACCAAGAATCACCTACCCAGCAAAACTGAGTATCATGCTCCAAGGCAAAATATGGATTTTCAATAAAATAGAGGACTGTCAAGCTTTCTCAGTGAAAAAAACCAGAGCTGAATAGAAAATTTGACTTTCAAACACAAGAATCAAGAGATGCATGAAAAGGTAAACAAGAAAGAAAAATCACAAGGGACTTACTAAAGTTAAACTATTTTGTTTACATTCCTACATGGAAATATGATGTGCATAATTCATGAGACCTCAGTATTTGGGTACCTGAATGGAATATACAAATATGATATGATATGATACGATACGATACAATACAATATAATATAATATGATATGATATCATATCTTATGATATTATGATATGATATCATATCATATATTATAATATAATATACTATTATATAATATCATATAATATTATATTATATAATATAATATTATATAACATAACATGACAATGATATGATATGATATAACATAACATAACATAATATAATATAATATTATATTATATTATATCATATATAGGTATATATACCTATATATATAGACAGGGTAAGTTGAATATGAAGGGATGATATCTAAAAAAAATCAAATTAGGGGATGAGAGAAGAATATATTGAGAGAGGGAGAAAGAGAGAGATAGAATGGGGTAAATTATCTCGCATAAAAGTGGCAAGAAAAAGAAGTTCGTTGGAAGGGAAGAGGGGGCAGGTGAGGGGGAATGAGTGAATCTTGCCCTCATCGGATTTCACTTGAGGAGGGAATAACATACACACTCAACTGGGTATCTTACCACACAGGAAAGTAAAGGGAAGAGGATTAAAAAAAAAAGGGAGACAATGGAAGGGATGGCAGATGGGGGAAGAAGTAGTCAAAAGCAAACACTTTTGAAAAGGGACAGGGTCAAGGGAGAAAACTGAATAAAGGGGGACAGGATAGGAGGGAGGGAAATATAGTTAGTCTTTCACAACATGACTATTTATGGGAGTGTTTTGCATAATGATACATGTGTGGCCTGTGTTGAATTGCTTGCCTTCTTAAGGAGAGTGGGTGGGGAGGGAAGAGGGGAGAAAATTTGGAACTCAAAGCTTTAAAAGCAGATGCTCAAAAAAAGGTTGTTTTTGCATGCAACAGGGAAATAAGATATACAGGAAATGGGGCATAGAAATCTATCTTGCCCTACAAGAAAGTAAGAGGAAAAGGGATGGGGGGGGAGCTAAAGAGGGGGGTGATAGAAGGGAGACCTGACTGAGGAACAAGGCAATCAGAATATATGCCATCTTGGAGTGGGGGGAGGGTAGAAATTGGGAGAAAATTTGTAACTTAAAGTCTTGTGGAAATCAATGCTGAAAACTAAAAATATCAAATAAAAAATAATCCTTGAATTAGGTAGTGCAAACATATTTCAATATCACCTACACCCATCATTTTTACTTCTGTGATTATCCAGTTCAGCACTGTCTTAGGGAAATTAGTTTCTATTCTGTCCTCTACCTAATCTGCATCACTTTAATTTAAAATTGTGTCATGTCCAACTCCTAATGACCCCATTTTTGGATTTTCTTGGCAAAGAGAGTAGAGTGATTTGCTGTTTCCTTCTCCAGCTCATTTTACGTATAAGGAACTAAGGAAAACAAAGTTAAGCGACTTGCCCAGGGTCCAATAGCTTGTAAGTATCTGAGGTCAGATTTGAACTCAGGAAGATGAGTCTTCCTGATTTCAAGCCCAGTGCTCTATCTATTGTGCCACTGCCTTGTTGTGGCAGAGGAGTTTGTATAGCTCATATGAAATTATGAGATATTCTGCATAAGGTTACTCAGGACAGATAGATCATAATGGAGAATTCTGACAAAAATTATCTCCTGGAGATGGAGATGGCAAACCCATTACCTTTGCCAAGAAAATCCCATTGATCGGACTAAAATGATAAAGAGGTAGGTAACATCAGAAGATGATCCCCTCTGGTGGGAACATGACCAACATGCTACTGGGCAAGAGCTGAGGACAACTACAAGTAGCTCCAGTAGCAATGAAGTAGGTAGGCCAATGCTGAAAGGAAACTCGGCTATGGATGTATCTGGTTATGAAAGGAAAGTCTGATCATGTAAAAATCAATATTGCATAGGAAAGTGGAATTTAAGATCTATGAACCAAGGTAAGCTCGATGTAGTCAAAAAGGAGATTAAAAAGATTAAATATTAACATTTTGGATGTCAGTGAATTTAAATGGATAGAAATGCATGAATTTAATTCAGATTATCACCACATATACTACTGTGGGTAAGAATCTCTTATATGAAATGAAGTAGCCCTCATAGTCAATAAAAGAGTGAGAAAAGCAGTACTGGGATATAATCACAAAAGTGACTTAATGATATCTGTCTGAACCCAAGGCAAACCACTCACTGTCACAGTAATACAAATCTATGCTCCAACCACTGAAACTAAAGAGACCAAAGTTGACAAGTTCTATGAAGACCTACAACATCTTCAAGAAATAACAAAAATGAATAAATACATTTTTAAAAGGTGCCACATTCATTAGGAAATTGGAATGCTAAAGTAGGAAATCAGAAGATAATTGGAATAACAGGCAAATTTGGCCTTGGAGTACAAAATAGTGCAGGTCAGAGACTAATAGAATTTTGTCAAGATATTTCACTGGTCATAAAACATTTTCAGTAATCCAAAAGGTGACTCTATAAGAGGACATCACCAGATGTTCAATATAATTGATTATATATTTTGTAGCCAAAGGTAGAAAAACTCTACATGGTCAGTTAAAGCAAGATCTAGAGCTGACTGGCTTAGAACATGAGCTTCTTACTGCAAAATTCAGACTTAAATTGAACAAAGTAGAGAAAACAATTATACCATACAGGTATGACCTAAATAACATACTTTATGAATATGAAGTAGAGATGATAAATAGATTTAAATGATTATATCTGGTAGAGAGAAAGCCTGAAGAACTATGGATAAAGGTTTGCAAAATTGTAAAGGAGGCAACAACAACAAAAATACTCCAAAGCAAAAGAAGAGTGAGAAAGCATGATGGCCATTTGGTGAGGCTTTACACTTGGCTGAGGAAAGAAACAAAGCAAAAAGGAAAGGGGAAAGGGAAAGATATATCCAACTAAATGCAGAATTAAAGAGAATGGCAAGAGAAATAAGGTTTTCTTTTAATTAGCAATGCAAAGAAATAGAAGAAAACAATAGAATGGGGGGAAAGGAGATCTCTTCAAGAAAATTACATATGTCAAAGGAACAGTTCATACAAAAACGGGCATGATAGAAAAACAAAAAAGGTAGGTATTTAACAGAAACAAAAGAAATTAAGAAGAGGCAGCAAGAATACACAAGAGAACTTTACAAGAAAGAACTTAATATTTCTGATAACGACAATGGTGTGGTTACTGATATCGAGCCAGATATCATGGAGAATGAAGTCAAGTGGGCCTTAGGAAGCATTGCTAAAAATAAGGAGTGGAGGTAATGGAATTCCATCTGAGCTGTTTAAAAACTTAAAAGATGATGTTGTTAAATTGCTGCAATAAGCCAACAAATTTGGAAAACTCAACAGTGATCACTGGACTGAAACAGATCATTTTATATCCCAATCATTTAAAAAAAAAGTCATTATCAAGAAATGTTCAAATTACAGAACAATTACACTCATTTCACATGGCAGCAAGGTTATGCTTAAGATTCTGCAAACTAGGTTTCAGGAAACTGTGAACTGAGAATGACAAAATGAACAGGCTTGTTTTCAGAGACAGAGGAACAAGAAACCAAATTGCCAATATTCATGTGATTATGGAAAAAGCAAGGGAGTTCTAGTGAAAAATCTATCTCAGCTTCGTTGACTACACTAAAGCCTTAGACTGTGTGGATCACAATAAAATATGGCAAGCTCTCAAAGAGATTGGAGTGCCAGATCATGTTACTTGTCTCCTGTATGCAGGCTAAGAAGTATGAATTAGAACCAAACATAGAACAACTGATTGGTTTAAGATGTGAAAAGGAGGTTGTCAAGGCTGTAGACTGTCACTTTACTTATTTAACTTATATGCAGAATAATAATGTGAAATTCCAGGTTGGATGAATAAAAAACAGAATTAAGGTTGCCAGATATACAGATGACATTACTTTGATCATAGAAAGTGAAGAGAAATTAAGAAACCTCTTGCTGAGGGCGAAAAAGAAGAGTATAAAAGCTAATTTGAGACTTAACAACAACAACAACAAAACTAAGATTTTGGCAACTGGTCCCATCACTTCCTGGCAAATAGAGGGAGAACAAATGGAAGCAGTGTCAGATTTTATATTCTTTGGCTCAAAGATCCCTGCATATGGCAACAGCATCTATGAAATTAAAAAAAAAAGTGCTTACTCCTTGGAAGGAAAGCTAGGACAAATCTGGATAGCATACTAAAAAGCAGAGACATCATCTTGTTGCCAAAGGTCTGTATAATCAAAACTATGGTTTTTCCAGTAGCAATGTATGAGTGTGAGATTTGTACTATAAGGAAATCTGAGAACCATGGCATCAACATTTTTTGAATTACGGAGCTGGAGAAGACTTTTGAGGTCCCTTGGAAAGTAAGGAGGTGAAACCTGTAAATATTTAAAATACTGAATCTGAAGCTTAAACATGTCAGCCACACAATGAGAAGATAGGACTCAATGGAAAAGACCTTGATGTTGAGAAAGATTGAAGGCAGAAGGAAAAGGAGATAGTAGAGGATGACAGAATAGATGGTATCATGGAAACAATGAATATGAACTTGGACATATTTCATGAAATAGTGAAGTACTATGGTCCATGGAGTCATAGAGTTTGGCATGACTGAGCAATTGAACAAGGTATTTATATACATATGAACATGGTATTTATATACATATGTATGGTGTGCATGTTTTATGCTTCATATAATGTATAAATACATATTTATGCACACAAATTCAAACATAAATATATACTACACAAATAGGTTATTCATAACGGACACACGTATATGTAATATACTGTTTATATACATATAATATCAATTAAGTTGGGACTTTTTTACTGTTGTAGAATGATAAATTAATTAAATGTCTTTGATTGAGCATTATTAGGTGCAAAGCCCCAGGCCCAAACCCCTATGTACTACGTGCTAAGCCTATGTGGGTGTGAAGCCCTCAGGGTCCTAAGGGGAGTTGCTAAGATCAGAGCCAATATTAGGAGCCTAAGTTCTGGTCACTCGGATGACATTTGATGATGGCTACAGGGTGTAGAAAAAGAGATAACAGAGCTATTTGCTTGGGGCTCTGAGCCACAGGAGGCTCTCACTCCTGGAGGGGAGGGACTCTGGGCAGCCACTCTAATACCCTCCTGGCTCACCTAGATGTTGATGGTTTCTTGGTAACTATGAATTATATTTGGTCTGTTTATAATGTATGTTTGTAATTTGTTTGTATTTGCTCTGAAGTTCAAGGTGCTGGCTTTTTCCCCTGAACTAAGTGAATGATATCTGTATGTTGGATTTAAATAAGATAGTTAACCCCTTAATGTTACTTTCCTTAATAAAGCAGATCAAAGAACCTAGGCTGGCAGCATTCTTGTTGTTGGGCTTGTGTTGCTCTTTCACCCCTCACAACAGCTACTAGCTGAACTGTTACAACAATAAATATATGTGCATAAACATACATGATGTTTATATGATACATATACATATATTTGTATGCATGTGTATTAAATGTGTCTATATTATGTCTCTATATATGCATGTATAATGTAAACAATTTGTGATGTCTGATTCACCTTTTAGTACTTGGCTATTTTTTAAGTTTTTGCACAAAAGTATCCCCCCATGTGCAATACGTAAGTCATCTTTTATCTCTATAAGCCCTCCTAGCTCCAATTGTTTCTTTCTTTCTAAGATTCCATTTCTGAAACAGTTGAAATACCACTTCATTTTTTTTTCTTGTTAGTTCAGTATTAACTTGAAATAATTACTCCTTCCCACGGAATCATGGACAGTTGTGTAAATCCATCTAATATAAAGCAGGGTCCTTCCTAAATATCTACAAACCTAAGAACCATTTGCAGGTAACAAAGCATTTAAACATCTGCTTATTTACAAGGGCACTGACACGCGATTGCAGAAATCTAGGGAATTTTCTCCTATTTTTTTGTTGAACGAATTTTAGCTTCTAGCTTTGCACATTACATAGATTATGCTTTCATTTTCTCTAACACTTTAAACAGAATATGTATCCTGTATAATTCTTGTTTATAAATAGTAGCTTATAGGTTACCTTCCCTATCAGAGTATGGGCTCATTGAGAACAGAGACTGGTTTGCTTGCTTGCTTTTGCTTTTGTTTTTATCTCTTGTACTAAATAAAGAGACATGGTAAGCATTTAATAAATGCTTGTTGATTTGATTTGACTTGATGTGCTGCAGTGGGGAAAGCACTGTCTTTGAAGATAAGCTTAGATTAAAAACCAAGCCCTATTTTTATAATTGCTTCTGTGTCATAGTCATAGATCCAGAGCTAGGAGGGACTTTAGAAAAGATCAAGTACAGATCAGTCATGCTGAAGACGAGGCAACTGAGGAACAGAGAGGCTAAATGACTTGTCCAAGGGCACAGAGATTGTAAGAAGCAAAGCTAAGATTTGAACTCAGAAAATCTTCTGAATCTCAATGGGAATGAAGGAATGAACAAATTATTAAGTTCTTAATACATGTGTAGTACTGTTAAGGATACAAACAGAAAACACTCTCCTCAAGGAGTTCACATCCTAATGAGGGAGACAATACCTAAGGACTATTTTAGCCACAAGTCAAATGGAAAGGTTCCTTGGTTGTTAGGATGAAGCAGTAAAGAAAATTGTTATCTGTCTGTTCTTTAAGGTCATTTCCACTGATAAAGTCATGTTAATTTCTGATGTTAAATCATTTGATAGTGCCAAGGTCTTTGGGGTTAAGAACTGTATTCCCTAGGTCTTTAGCATGTGTAACTATGAAATGTTCAAGAGCAGTTTCTTGTCTGCGTCTCCACAAGGGCTGCTTCCCAGGAAGATGATCAAGGGTACTGAGATATAAGCATTGCTATTCATAAGACTTTTGGGCTTCTTGGTCCCGGAATATCTTCATAATGGTATGAAGGAAGATAATGGTAAAATGATGGTGGTGGTGGTTTGATTTGCCTGGCACATACTGTTCCCCATTTCTCCCTCAGGATACCTTGTTGCTTCACTGGTTTGCCTGCTTTATAAGTGGCAATTCATTTTTAGTTGGTAGAAATAGCAAGCTCTTTCTTCATAAGAGCTGCTTATCCTGATGATAGCTGTGAGGGCTGAATTGGAAGCAGGAGCAGTGGCCTTTTGGGGCTGCCACTCCCAGGGATCCTATGCCTAGATTCCTATTAGTGGCAGTTGGTCAGGAGTTTACTGATGGTAAACATGAAGATGAACCCTTCCCTTCTCCACCATAATTTTTCCCTCAATGATTTCTGTAGAGGTTGGGATGGTAGCATGTCTGGTCCTACCTTTTCCCTATACCACATTGATGTGACTTTGGGCAAGCCCCACCACCTGGCAGAGTGCCTGGTATATAGTAGGTACTTTAAAAATGCTCAGTAATTGACTGATTAGGGCCTGTAATAGCAATGTTGCTAGCAGCTGTTGTGGAAGTGAAAGACCCAACAAGACCAACAACAAGAGCACATAGAAAGGCTGCTAGCACAGACTCTTTGATCTGCTTTTCTAAGGAAAGCAACTTTAAGGGATTAACAATCTCACTTTAATTAAACATACATATATCATTCACTTAATTCAGGAGGAAAAGCCAGCACCCTGAACTTCAGAGAAAATACAAACAGAAATCACAAGCAGAAATTTTATAAACTGAGCAAATAACACACAGAAATCAAGAGACAGGTCTCTTATCTGTCTGACCAAATCACAATAGTTACCAGAGAGAGAGGTACCAACATCTGGGTTTTCAAAGCCAGGGAGGGGGAGTTCTGATGGCTATTACCCAGAGTCTCTTCTGGCCAAATCACACAACACTCTTCCAGTGAGTGAGACCCCCCAAAATAACACCAACCTCAGATCTTATATACCCTGTTCAGGGCCCTGAAGGCTCAGAGCCTACCTAGCAAAAAGGTATGGGGACTGGGGTCTCATATCTCCTTAGTGAAAGGGTGTGGGCCTGCTTCTAATCAGGCCTCTCTTTGTTGGCTCCACTAGAAACCTATTCAATGGGTGGGAAAGATCTTTCACTTACAAATTGGCCTTATAGAGCCTCAGCTTCCTTTTCTATTAAATAAGCAGTTTGGTCAGGGAAAACACTAGTCTCTTGTATAGTTCCCAATCCAGCTCTAGTGATCTGTGACAAAAGCATGCAGAAATTCAAAGGGAAAAAGTTATCCAAATTAGCAAAACAAAAATTAACCAATAAATAAGCATTTATTGAGTACCTACTATGTGCCAAGCACTGTACTAAGCACTAGGGAAACAAAAGGAGGTGAAAGTCACTATCTTCAAAGACCTTACGATCTAATGAGGGACATGACGTGTAAATAAATACATACAAAACAAGCTATATACAGGATAAATAGAGCATAATTAAAAGAGGAAGAGCACTGAAATTAAGAGGGATTAAGAAAGGCTTCCTGTAGAAAGTCATAGGATTACGGATCTAGAGTTAAAGGGGGCATTGAAGGACATCTATTCTAAATTCTTCCTTGGTCATATGAGGAAACTAAGACCCAGAGAGATTTAGTGACTTCCTCAAGGTTGCACAAATAGAAGGTGACATGGCTGAGTTTCAAATCTTCTACTCCTAAATCTAAATCCTACATCCCTTGCACTGTTCTATGGAGGAGTGATGACTAAGCACATCCCCAGTGTATTGTTTCAGCACCAATCTGCAAAACAGATGCTAAAATGCAACTTTTCTTTAATAATTTAAGTAATAATAAAAAAGTATAAAGTGTTTCTCTCTGCAAGTATACCAGAGTTTTTTCCTTTACAGTCTCAGCATTACACTTCAGTTACCTGTGGGAGCATGATCACTGTACTCATTAAAAACCAAAAGAGCTTATCTGCAGTTTAAGGGGAAGAGACTGGCTTTTTTTGTCTTTTACCGAGTTGACAGAATGGAATTGTTTTCTGAAGACACCCCATTTAGGGAATATCGAGTGTTTCTGAGTATACCTTTTAAATTAAATATTTACTTTGTGCTTTAAGATGGTAGGCATTTTCAGCATGCAATTTGGAAGTGAGACATCAGCCCCAAGACATCTGTTCCTTTGCATTTTGGAAGGGGGTAAAATGGTAAACTAAAAGCTGCTTTCAAAATTCCATCTGGCAAGTCAAACTCTGCTACTAAAAAAAAAAAAGTTCTTCAAGCATGGAAGCTTAGATAGAGCTTAATTAAAATCAATAGAGAATCTGCCAAAGGGGGGAAAGCACATACACTCACTACATTTCTTGTGTGATATTTTATTTCTGGCTCAACATCACTCTTCCTGTTTTCTCTATTTTCCATTTGCAAACTGGTCTCAGATTGGACTTTTTTTGTTGTTCGTAAAGTAGCTTATTTTACTTTCTGAAATTAAACTCCTAGATTTCAAGGCTAATGTAAATGTACTTTGTTGGTGGGGGGGAAGCATCAATTTATTTTCTGGATTGTGTGTAGAGGTAGTGAGTTGTAGCAGAAAGTCTAAGAGTTGGGAGTCCTAAGTTTGAGTTACAGTGCTGTCAAGATCGATTGACAAGTACTTATTCAGGGTTTACTACCAGGCACTGTGCTATGTGTAGGGGGAGTAGAGCATTAAAAAAAAAGTTGGAATATCTTCCCATAATGAGCTCAATTAATGACCCTTGAAAGCTACTTTGACTTTCTGGGACTCAGTTTCTCCAAACGCACAATAAAGGAGATGGATTGTCACAGTCTCTTCCAGATCTAATATCTCATGATACTCTTTTATTAGGCAAATGACAACCACTGCCAGGGCCTTTGAACTCATCTACTTAAGTCAGTTAGAAGTTCCTGGTGTTATTGTCCTCTCCTCTTGATGGGATATTCATCCAGAACTTTAATATCTACTCGACATTTGAAAAGCACAATGTCCTTTTGCCAAGACTCATCACAAACAATGTAATCATGATTCTTTCTAGAATATTGCATTTTCATTGCAGCCTCTGTTCATATTTTGCATTCTTTATACTAAGCTTTGAAATAATTATTTTTCCCCTTTCCCTCTCAATACTGGTAAGTTAATGAGACAGCTTGGTATTTCTTACATAATCTGCAACTTGTTTGTTTAACTGTACCCAAAAGCACAATAGAAAGCCAAAAAGATTGTGTGAAAAAGGCCCACTCATTTTTTTAATAACAACCCACAGGCTTAACTATAACCATGCCAACTACCCTAACCCACTCCTCAATAAAGGCTGACAAAGCCAAAACTAAGCATTTTTGAACATACGACAAATTCTTTTGCTGAGGAGGGTACCAAGGATAGCATTACAGATAGTCCCATTGCAGAAGAAGTAGTAGCAGGAGACTAAATTTCCTGGGAGGGTAGAAGGGGATAGGAATCCCTATCAATAAACTGATAGGGATTTCATGATTACTAGACCCTGGAGTGATTGCACTGTGCTCCATGTGTCCTATGCTAGTTGTTTCTCTGATTGTGCAAGAGACTAGGATTAGTAAATGGATCATTCAGACTTTCTCTCTAAAAAGGTAAAAGGAAAGAAATGAAGACATGTAGGTCTTGGTACATTGTTTCCCCTTGGCTACCTTCATTGAGATTCTTTTAACAATTTCCTAATGGTTGCCATTCATCCAAAATTATATGCCAAACAATAAGAAAATATTCTATATCTGAAAATTTTAAAGATAAAATTCACCTTAGATACCATCTAGTCCAAGGGGGCAGTTAAGTGGCTCAGTGGATAGAGAGATGGGCCTGGAGTCAGGAGGACCTTAGTTCAAATCTGGCTCACACACTTAATATCCATGTGACCCTGGGCAAGTCATTTAAACTCTGTTTATCTTAATCCACTGGAAAAAGAAATGGTAAACCGCTCCAGCATCTTTGCCAAGAAAATTCAATGGATTGCATGGTCCACAGGGTCATGAAGAGTCAGATATGACTAAACAGCAATCCAAGATTTCTTTCAACAGTTGTCTTAAAAAAATAAAAGAAATATTCCGAGAAAAGATACATGGCTTTGGCTATATTGCCAAAGTGGTCCACTGCACAAAAATAGTTAAGAAACCATGACTCTAGTGCAATATTTTACAGATAAGAAATTAAAACCAGATATGGGCAGCAATTTACTCTAGGTAAAAGAGCTAATAAGTATCAAAATCTAAATCAGTGATTTACCCATTGCTATATAACTGTTATTCACTGGGGCGGGGCCTGGGGAATAGGATTTGAATACAGGTAATCTGATTTGAAATCCAAATACTCTTTCTACTTTCAGAGGTTATTGCAGTCTAACAGCAACCTAGGGAGACTGTCCACCAAGATACACATGGTTTCTTTCCTCCAGGTCAGAGGGCAACTGACTATTTAATAAATTATAACATTGATTCTGATAATTAGCACACCTTGGTGTGGATCCTCTTGATCTCAGCCTTCACCATATGAATAATGCAATAATGGAGTACTTAAAAGAGAACTGAACTTTGCATCAGGTGAGATCTGAGTTCAAATTATTCACATGAGGTTTATTAGCAGTATGTCAATGGACAAGTCACTTAACCTTTCAGGATTTCATTTTCTCTTTGATAGTAGAGATACCAAGAGCACACCCTGATAGAGTTGTTGGAAAGATCAAATAAGATAATGTATTTAGAGTGTTTTACAAACCTTAAGGCATATATAAATTGTAGCTATTAATAATAATTACAGTTTATACATTTCTGTAGTACTTTTTATCTACAAAGGGCTTTCTTCACCTTTCTTCCTTGTGAGGTTTATCACATGTATCACAACTTTGATGACCAATAAATCAAATGGCAATTATTAAGCATTTACTATGTGGCATGCACTGTTTGGGTGGTTATAGTAACTAAGCAAAAACAGTCTTTACCCTCAAGAACCTTCCATTCTAGTGGGAGAAATGACTTATATAGAAGAAAATACACATGATGAGTATAGACAGAGGACAACTTTAGTGGGAGTGGTGCTAATAACTGGTGGGACCAGCAAAGGCCTTTTGGTAGCAGCAACACTTGAATTGATGCTAAGAATCAGAGATAGGAAGAAGATTCCAGGCATAGGGCACAGATATTAGAGGAGTATTGTGTGAGAGGAAAAGTAAATAGCCCAGTATGGCTGGAATGTACAATGTGTGATGGGAAGTACAGGAGATTAGAAAGGTAGGAAGGGATTAGGGTATAAAGAGATTTAGATATGAAAAGGTTTTTCATATGATCTTTGAACTAACAGAAAAACTCTGGAGTATTTTTTTAAGCAATGAAGTAACATGGTAAGCCTTTGATTTTTTTAAAAAAAATTACTTTGGGGGCTGAACAGATGAAGAATTGGAGCATACAGAAAGCTGGGACAATAGAATAATTTTTATGCTGTTTCAATAGTATTTTATTTTCCCCCAGTTATATATCAAGAAACTTTTTAGCATTCATTATTACAAGATTTTGAGTTCCAAATTTTTCTTCTTCCTCGCCTCTCTTCTGAAAACGGTAGGCACTTTGATATAGTTTATACGTGAACTATCATGTAAAATGTATTTCCATATTTGTCACAGTTGTGAAAGAAGAAAAAAGAAAAAGAAAAAAAATTATGCCAAAAATAAAGCGAAAAAATACATTTCAATCTAATTCAGCATCTATCAGTTTTTTATCTGGATGTGGATAGCATTTTCCTTCATGAGTCCTTCATACTTGTCTTAGACCATTGTATTGCTGAGAAGAGCTGAGACATTCATAGTTGATCATCACATGATGTGCCTGTTACTGTGAACAATGTTTTCTGGGTTATGCTCATTTCACTTTGCCTGACTTCATACAAATCTTTCTGGGTTTTTCTGAAAACTGCTCATCATTTCTTCCTGCACAAGAGTATTCCATTACAATTATATACCACAGTTTGTTCAACCATTCTTCAATTGATGGGCACCCCCTCAGTTTCCAATATTTTGCTACCACAAAAAGTGCTGCTATAAATATTTTTGTACATGTAGGTCCTTTTCCTTTTTTAACAATCTCTTTGGGATACAGACCTAACAGTGGTATTGCTGGGTTAAAGGGTGTACACAGTTTGGTAGCGCTTTGCTCATAGTTCCAAATTGCTCTCCAGAATGGTTGGAGCAGTTCACAACTCAACCAACAATGCATTAGCATCCCATTTTTTCTTACATCCTTTTTTTGTCATATTACCCAATGATAGGTGTGAAGTGGTATATTTCAGAGTTGTTTTAATTTGCATTTTTCTAATCAAAAATGATTTAAAGAATTTTTATATAACTAGATGTAGTTTTGATTGCTTCATCTGAAAAGTGCCTGTTCATATCCTTTGACCATTTATCAATTGGGGAATGGCTTATATTGACTCAGTTCTCTATATATTTGAGAAATGAGGCCTTTATCAGGAACACTTGCTGTAAAGATTGCTTCCCAACTTTGTTTTCCTTCTAATCTTGGTTCCATTGGTTTTGTTTGTGCCAAAGGTTTTCCATTTAATATGAGCAAAATTATCTACTCAACATTTTTTAATACTTTCTGTCTGTTGTTTCATCATGAATTCTTGCCCTCCTCATAGATCTGGCAGGTAGACTATTCCTTGCTCTTTTAATTTTATTTCCTAATTTTCTATGGTACCTCTCAGCAATATGTAGTTTCCTTCCTTATCGCTCTTAAATCAAGTCTATTTTTGCTTTTACTTTGTCTAAGATCAGGATTGCTACCCCTCTTTTTTTTTTTTTTTTTTTTTACTTCAGGTAAAACACAATAGATTCTGCTCCAGCCTCTTACTTTTACTCTTTGTGTGCTCCTATAAGGGCAAGCAAAGTGGGACTTTTTGTCTTTTGTTTTGGAATCTTCTCAGCACTAAGGAAATCAAGAGTCTGATTGAGTCTTGCCTTTGTTTGTTGGAAGGCTCACATCCTTTTTCTAGTTAGGTCACAAGAGGTGTGAAACTCTACAGAGGTGTGAAGCCCTTGAGGGGTGTGAAACCCTTGAGAAGTGTGAAGCACTCTGACATTGAAGATGTGTGTATATTGTCTGAGGTTAGCATTTGGTTTGGGGCTCATTCACTGGAAGAATGTCTTATGATTTGACCAGATGAGACTCTGGGTAGCTGTTAAGGAGCACCACCCCTCCCCCCACCCAGCTTTGAAAACCCAGATGTTGGTGCTTCTCTCTTTGGTAATTATGTATGTATAGCTTTGGTCAGACAACTAGAAGCCTGTCTGTTGTTTGTGTTATTTGCTCTATTTATATTTTCTCTGTTTGTAATTTTTGTTTGTATTTACTCTGAAGTTCAGTTTTCCCCTGAACTAAATGAATAATATATGTACCTTTAATTAAAGTAAGATTTTTAACCCTTTAAAGTTGCTTTCCTTAGAAAAGCAGATCAAAGGATCTATGCTAGCAGCACCCTTGTGTGCTGGTATTATTGGCCTTGCACAGCCACAGTAGCGGCAAGTAGCATTGTTGTTACAACTTCAAGTATGTTTACTGCAAGGAACATATTGCAGGATGCTGTTTATTTTTTATCCACTCTGCTATTTGTTTCCATTTTATGGGAGAGTTAATCCCATTCATATTCACAGTTATGACTGTTGTCTGTGTATTTCCTTCCATCCTATTTTTCCTCCTGTTTGTCCTCTGTCTCCTTTCACCCTTTCTCACCTAGCCAGTGTTTTGCTTCTTCCTACCACCACCCCTGATCTGCCCTCCCTTAGTCCCTACCTCCCCCTTTGCTTAACATGCTCCTCTCCTACTTTCTTGTTGGTAAGATAGATTTTTATATTCAACTGATTGTGTATAATATTCCCTCCTTGAGCCAATATAGATGAGAGTTAGGTTGAGGTGATGCCCATTGCCCACACTCTTATCTTTCCCTCACCATAATAGGTTTTTCTCACCCCTTCATGTGAGATGATTTTCCCCATTCTATCTTTCCCTTCCTTCTGCATGCATTGTACTCCTCTTTCTCATCTCTTGATTTTTTAAAATGTCATTCTCTCAAATTTACCTTATTCCTCTATTTGTACTTTTAGGGATATAATTTTTTAAGAGTTATAAGTATCATTTTCCCATGTAGGAATGTAAATGGTTTTGCTCTATTGAATCCTTTATGTTTTGTTTTCCCTTTTTACCTGTTCATATTTCTTTTGGCTCTTGATATTGGAGGTCAAGGTTTAGCTTTAGTTCTGGTCTTCTTCCTATGAAGGCTTGAAATCCTTCTATTTCCTTGAAAGACCATTTTTTCCCTTTGTGTATTATGCTTAATATTTCTGGGTATATGATTCTTGTTTGTTTTCCTAGCTCCTTTGGCCTCCAGAATATCATGTTCCATGACCTACAATTTTTTAATGTTGTAGCAGTCAAGTCTTAGGTGATCGTGACTGTGACTCCCTGATATCTGAATTATTTCTTTCTAGCCAATTGTGGTATTTTTTTTCCTTGACCTGATAGTTATGAAATTTGGCTATAATGTTCACTGGGGTTTTTATTTAGGAATCTCTTTCCTGAGCTGATCAGTGAATTCTTTCAATACCTGTTTTGCCCTCTGGTTCCAGGATATCAGGGCAGGCTTCCTTTAAAATTTCTCTAAAGATGCTCTCTGGATCCTCCTTTTGATTATGGCTTTCAGGTAGTCCAATGATTCTGATATTGTCTCTCCTGAATTCATTTTCCAGGTCAGTTGTTTTTCTCTATGAGGTATTTTAAATTTTCTTTTTTTTGTTCTTTGGAAATTCATGATGTCTCATAGAGTCATTGACTTCCACTTACCCAAATCTAACTTTTAAGGTCTTGTCTTCCTCAATTAGCTTTTATATTTTATTTTCCATTGGGCCAACTGTACTCTTTAAAGAGTTGTTGTAATAAAATCAACAAAAAAAATATCTGTTTTATTGTTTTTTTTCATAAAACAAGGTCTCAGTTTTATTTATTAGTTCAGTAGTTTTAATAATTTCAATTTGACTAATCTCTGATTTTCAGAATTTCTAATTTGGTATTTAATGTGGGTTTTAATTTGTTCTTTTCCTAACTTTTTTCATTGCATGCCCAGTTCATTGATCTCTTCTCTCCTTATTTTTATTCATGCAAATATTTAAAGACACAAAATTTCCTCTAATAACTGTGTTGGCTGCATCTCATAAATTTTGCTACGTTGTCTCATTATTGTCATTTGCTTTGATGAAGTTATCGATTATTTCTATGGTTTGTTGTTTGACCCACTCATTCTTTAGGATTAGATTATTTAGTTTCCAATTAATTTTCAGTCTATCTTTCCACGGCTCTTTATTATATATAATTTTTGTTACATCATGATCTGAAAAGTATGCATTTAATATTTCTGCCTTTCTGCATTGGATTGTGACATTTTATCCCCTAATACATAGTTAGTTTTTGTGTAGGTGCCATGTACTGCTGAGAAAAAAAAAGTCATATTCCTTTCTATCCTCGTTCAGTTTTCTCCAGATGTCTATCATATTAACTTTTATAAAATTCTATTCTCCTCCTTAACTTCTTTCTTGTTTATTTTGTAGTTAGATTTATTTAGTTTTGAGAGGGCGAGGTTGAGTTGCCCCACTAGTATAGTTTTTCTGTCTATGTCTTCCTGTAACTCCCTTAACTTCTTTTCTGAGAATTTGGAGGCCATTCCACTTGCTGCATATATGTTTAGTATTGACATTACTTCATTGCCTATTGCATCTTTTAGCAAGATTTAATATCTTTCCTTATCTTTTTTAATTAGATCTATCTTTGCTTTCATTTTCTCTGAGATCAGGTTTGCTATCCCGGCTTTTTTTAAATTTACCCGAAGCATAATATATTCTGCTCCAGCCTTTTACCTTTACTGTGTGTGTTGTCCTCAGCTTCACATATGTCTTTTACAAACAACATATTGTGGGATTATGGTTTTTAATCTACTCAGCTATCTGCTTCTATTTTATAGGAAAGTATATCCCATTCACATTCAAAGTTATGATGATAAACTGTGCCTTTCTCTCCATCTTATTTTTCCTCACTTATACTTTTCTCTCTCCTTTCACCCTTTCCCTCCTCACTACTTTTGCTTCTGATTACTGCTTCCCTCAAGCTGCCCTCCCTTCTATCAATCCTCCCCATTTTATCTGCTTTCTCCTCCTACTTCCTTATGGGATAAGAGATTTCTATAACCAATTGAATGTGTATGTTATTCCCTCTTTGAGCCAAATCTGATAACAATGTTCACCCCTGCCTTCTTTCCATCTCCTGTAATAGGTCTTTGTGCCTCTTCATGTTATGTAATTTACTCTATTGCACTCTCCCCTTTCCACTCTCCCCAGTACAAACCTTTTTTTCACCTGTAAATTAATTTTTATTATCATATCAAAATCAACTTTTACTCACACCCTCTTCTAACTGTCCTAATAAAGATACCAGAGTTCTCAAAAGATACAAAAAATCTCAAGAGTTGCAAGTATCATCTTCCTGTGTAAGGATGTTACCAGTTAATTCTGTTGAATAACATTTTTTTCTTTCCTACTTACCTTTCTATGTTCCTCTTAAGTCTGATATTTGATCATTGAATTTTCTGTTCAGCTCTGGTTATTTCATCAGGAATGATTAAAAGACCCTGATTTCATTGAATATCAATCTTTTCCCCTGAAATATTATGTTCAGTTTTGCTGGGTAGTTGATTCTTGATTGTAATCTAAGCTCCTTTGCCTTCTAGAATATCATATTCCAAACTCTCTGATCCTTTAAGGCAAAAGCTACTAAAGTCCTGTGTAATCTTGATTGTGACTCCTTGACACTTAAATTTTTTCTTTCTGACTGCTTGCAGTATTTTCTCCTTGACCTGATAATTCTGGAATTGGGCTACAATATTCCATGGAGTTTTCATTTTGGGATCTCTTTCAGGAGGTGATTGCTGGATTCTTTCAATGACTATTTTACGCTGTGGTTCTAGGATATCAGGCCAGTTTTCCTTAATAATTTCTTGAAAGATGCTATCCAGGCTCTTTTTTTGATCATGGCTTTCAAGTAGTCCAATAATTCTTAAATTATCTCTCCTGTCTATATTTTCTAGGTCAGTTGTTTTGCCAATAAGGTATTTTATATTTTCTTTTTTTTCATTCTTTTGATTGTGTTTGACTGATTCTTGATGTCTCATAGAATCATTAGCTTCCACTTTCTCAATTCTAATTTTTAGTGAATTGTTTTCTTTAGTTAGCATTTGTACCTACTTTTCCATTTGGCCGATTCTACTTTTTAAGGAGTTATTTCTTCATTGTATTTTTATATCTCATTTTCCACTTGACTAATTCTACTTTTTAAATGGTTTTCCAAGCTATTCAGTCTTTATTTTCATAATTCTCTTGCATAATTCTCATTTATTTTCCCAATTTTTCTTCTACCTCTCATATAATCTTCAAGCTCCTTTTAAAGCTATTTCATGAGTTCTTTCTGGCCTTTAGAGCACTTCTTATTTGGCGGGGGAAGGAAGGGGGGAAGGGTTGCCCATAGTTGTATTTTTTGTTTTTTTTTAAATTTTTTTATTTTAATTTATTTTTAATATGTTTAGTTTTCAGCATTGATTTTCACATGCGTTTGAATTACAGATTTTCTCTCCATTTCCACCCCCCC
>CM053625.1:193748218-193769116 GCA_028646595.1 Phalanger gymnotis
GTTTGGCCATGTTCCCAGACAACTTACTTAATCCTTGAGTTTTTCAACAGGGTGTGACTAAAGAGTTCTATGTTCCACGCTTGGGCGGATGCGCTGCCTCACCAACACTCCTCCTTGCCCAAGAACCCCCTACCCGGACTGGGCTTTAATCTTCAGCAGGCTCTGTACTCCTGCTCTGATCAGCCACTTAATTCCTCCCACTAGGTGGGTCTGGGGCCAGAAGCAACTGCAGCTGAATTTCTAAAGCTGCCTCGCCTCCGTTGCCCCGGGGTGGTAGTCGAACCGCAAACTCCGTCCCGTCCTGCAGGTTTTCCCACTAACCTTCTGTGTTGTCTTTGCTGTTTGTGGGTTGTGAGGTCTGGTACATGCCACAGCTCAGTAATTCAGCATGCTAGGGCATTCTCCGCTTCACTCCTGGTCTCTTTGGTCCGTGGTCTGCCGCAGGGCTCTGCTTGACTCAGCTCTGCTCCCCTCAGCTGGGGGCTGGGAGTTCCGTTCGGGACAGACCTTACCCCGTGACCATCCAGGCTGTCCTGGGCTGGAGCCCTGCTTCCGTCTGCCACTTTGTGGGTTCTGCTGCTCTAGAATTGGTTCAGAGCCATTTTTTATAGGTTTTTGGAGGGACTTTGTGGGGAGCTCCCGCCAGTTACTGCTTTCCAGTTGCCATCTTGGCTCCGCTCCCGCCCATAGCTGTTTTGACATTGTTGTCCTCTTTGCAGTTTGTGTCTTGGTTTTCCCTGTCACCATAATGACTTTCTATAGTCAGATTCTTTTATTGTTGTTGCTGTTGATGTTTGCTCTTTTTTTGGGCATTTTTCCTTTTGAATTTGAGCTTTGTTCCCAGAGTGGAAGAGCCACTTTCTCAGGCTTCTTGTGCTAATTGCTGCAGGCCCTGGCTGTTTACCTGGTGCTGTGCTGATGTTGCCATGAGGCCCACAGCAGTGTGTGTTTCTGCTCTGAGGGGTTGGGATGGGGCTTGGCTGGTTCTGCTGGAGGCCATAGGAGTCTGGTAGCTTATCTTGCACTAAGCTGGGATCCTAGTTGTGGTTTCTGGCCTGTGCTGAGCCTCAATTAGGTGTTTCTGCATTTTCCCAAGGCTACACTGAAGCTCCCTGTTTGTCTAGGGCTACTCTAAAGTGTGGCAGGGCCAGTGCTAGCTGGTGGCTAGCTGTTTCCTTAGGCATCCATAGAGTTGGAATCTACCTGTTTCCCCAAGGCTATGCTGCAGCACATGAAGCTCTGGCAACTGGAAGATGACTGTTTCCAAGGGGCTACACTGAAACATATGATGGTCTCCAGAGTTTTGGAGCCTGCCACTTCCCCTGGCTATGCTCAGGCATGTGGTGGATCCTGGTATTGGCATTTACCTGAACCACCATCCTGGGGCTCAGGATCTACAACTGGTTTGCTGAGATGGGGGTTGCTGCTGGCTGGCTGGGATCCTCCCCATCCTGGACCACATTCCCCTTTCACCTGAGTGGGACCTACATTACTTGCCAACCATCCAAATTTCTTGGGCTAAAAGACTGTTTCACTCTGTCTTTTTGATGGTTCTGCTATTACAGGATTTGTTTGGGGGCTCTGTTTTATGGTTGTTTGGAAGTGAGTATGGGAGAGTAAAAGAGATTTGCTGCTTACTACAAGAGGCTTACTTAACTCATAATAAGATTTTGGACAATATTTTCTATCCCATCTAGTCATTTACCCAGTCCATTTTTTTCTGACTTGATTCCATTGCTTGACTTATTCCTACCTGGTTCAATAGAATCTGTACCAGATACCCAATCATTTATCTGCTCCTATAATGATAGGACATAGTATGAAAAGAAAGTAACACTCCCTCCTAAAATTTGAGAGGGAGGAGAGTAAATATAGGAATGATCTGATGATCATGCTAAGTTTTGGAAATTTAGGAAAGCAAAGCATTCATGGGATTAATAAATAATACATCATGGACTAAAATGACGTAGAGGAAATTTACATAGAAGCAATGAGCAATGTTCATGAATAAAATTTGAAGACATAAAGGGAAAAAATTCAATAAAGGGTAAAAATGAGATTTGTCTAGACACCAATTTAAGGGGTGGAATCAAGATGGCAGAGTGGGGAAAAATTTAAACAAACCAATCCCTACATTCCCCTAAAAAAAAGTTAAATACTATATCAAATTGAATTCTAGAGTACAGAGACAACAAAAGGTCAGGGTGAGATTTTTTTTTAAATCCAAGACAGTTTAAGAATTCAGAAGAAGAGATCAGTGACTCTTGGGTGGGGGCAGCCCAGAGTACATATGGTGGCAGCACAAGTGCAGCTTTTGAAAGCAGCTGCAACAGCAGCAGCAACAACTTTTGGAGCTCTCAGCCCAGATAGAGTAAGTGGTCTGACCAGACAGCTTGGTCAGAAAGAGATTACCAGAAACCCTGAGCTGCAGCTGGGCACAAGACTCTCTTGCTTTGCTTATACACAATTTCACCTTTCGGTTCCAGGGCAGAGAGAAGCAGTAGCCTTTGCAGCTATAGGACAGCAGAGATCATAGTCAAAGTTCCAGAGGTAAGAGGAGCACTAGAACTTGAGACTGCAAGGGAACATGGGTCCTTCCTGGGTAAAGACCAGAGTGCAGACCAGGAGAGCAGTGACTAAGCCTCTCCTCAGATCATAGAACCATGAAAGTACCAAAAACTCAGAGACCCTCAAAACTAGCTTTAAAAAAGCAGAATAAAAATATTTGAAGCTTGGGACCATGCCCTTCCATCCTGCAATGCCAGCTCAACTTTAACATAAAGTTTAAAGCTAAGAAACAAGCAAGAAAAATAAGCAAATAACAAAAAAGAACCTGGCCATAAAAACTACTATGATCACAGGGGAAATCAGGACATAAAATTAGAAGACAATAATGTGAAAACAGCTACAGGCAAAGCCTCAAGAGAAGCAAATTGGACACAATTCCAACAACAACTCACACATGAGTTAAAGAAAGAGATAAGTGGTAGAGAAAAAATTGAGAAAAGAAACAAGACTCATGCAAGAAAATTGTGGAAACAGAATTAATAGCTTACTAAAAGGTGTGTGTGCTTGTGTGTATAGACAAAGGGCACAGGGCAAGCTGAATATGAAGGGATGATATCTAAACTTAAAATTAATGGGTGAGAGAGGAATATACTGGGAGAAGGAGAAAGGGAGAGGTAGGATGGGGTAAATTATCTCACATAAAAGAGGCAATATTATGATGGAAGGGAAGATGGGGGTGGTGAAAAGGAATGAGGGAACCTTACTCTTGTTGGATTTGGCTTAAGGAGGTAATAACATACAAACTGAATAGGGTATCTTACCCTACAAGAAAGAAGGGGGGAAGGTGATGGGAGATGTGATAGAAGGGAGGGCAGATTGGGGGAGGGAGCAGTCAAAAGCAGACACTTTTGAAAAGGTACAGAGTCAAAAAAGAAAATAGAATAAATGTGGGGTGGGATAGGATGGAGGGAAATATAGTCTTTCACAACATGACTATTATGGAAGTGTTTTGCATAACTACACATGTATAACCTATATTGAATTGCTTGCCTTCTCAATGAGGGTGGGTGGGAAGGAAAGAAAGGAGAGAATGTGGAACTCAAAGTTTTA
The DNA here is from genome assembly GCA_028646595.1 of Phalanger gymnotis. Taxonomy (NCBI): domain Eukaryota; kingdom Metazoa; phylum Chordata; class Mammalia; order Diprotodontia; family Phalangeridae; genus Phalanger; species Phalanger gymnotis. The sequence goes on from CM053625.1 coordinate 193,751,837, forward strand.
AAAACAAATGTTTAAAAATGTTTTTACATGCAATTTGGAAATAAGATATACAGGCAATGGGGATTAGAAATCTATCTTGCCCTACAAGAAAGTAAGGGGAACGGGGATGGGAGAATGGGGTGGTAGAAGGGAGGGCAGACTGGGCGAAGGGGTAATCAGAATGCATGCCATCTTGGATTAGGGGGAGAGGAGAAATGGGGAGAAAATTTGAAACTCAAAATGTTGCAGAAATGAATGTTGAAAATTAAAAATTAATGAATTCTAATGAAATATTTTTTTAAAAAAATGAATGAGCCAAAGAACAAATCATACAAACAATCAATGCTTTCATTACGGAAAATCAAAACGATGAGACAACTTAACAAAATTTATGACATGCAGGTAAAGCAATATCTAGGAGAAATTTATATCTCTAAAGTTTACATGAATGAAAAAAAGAAAGTGCAATCAATGAATTGGGCATACGGTTTAAAAGAAAAAAAACTAGAAAAATAACAAATTTAAAAATTGCTAGTGAAACACCAAAACAGAAATCCTGAAAAATCAAAGGAGAGATTTATAAGTTTTCACGTAAAAAAAAAACTGAACTGATAAATAAAACTAAGATCTGGTTTTATAGGAAAAAACAATAAAATAAATAATCCATTGGTTAATTTAGATTAAAAAAAGAAAGAAGAAAATCATATTTCTAATAAAAAAAGGAAATGGGTAAACTCACCACCAATGAAGAGGAAATTAATTATTAGGACGTATTTTGCCCAATAATATGCCAATAAATCTCACAATCTAAATGGAATGGATCAACATTACAAAAATATAAACTGCCCAGATGAGCAGAAGAAGAACTAGAATACCTAAGTAACATTATCTTAGAAAAGGGAATTGAATATTGCATCAATGAACTCCCTAATAAAAAATCCCCAGGAACACAGGTGAATTACATTAAACATTTAAAAGAACAATTATTTCCAATACTATATGAACTATTTGAAAAAAATGGGCAAGGAAGGAGTCCTATCAGCTTCCTTTTATGACAAAACATGGTGCTGATACCTAAACCAAGAAGAGCAAAAACAGAGTAAGAAAATTTAAAGACCAGTTTCTCTAATGAATATTGATGCAAAAAATTTAAATAAAATATTACCAAGAAGATTACAGCAATATATCACAAAGACCACACACTATGATTAGGTGGTATTTACACCAGGAAGGTAAGGCTGGTTCAATATTAGGCACACTATCAGCATAGTTGACCATATCAATAACAAAACGACAAAAATATGATTATTTCAACAGATGTAGAAAAATCTTTGGATGAAATATAACATTCATTCCTATTTAACACTAGAAAGCATAGAAATAAATGGAGCTTTCCTTAAAATAATAAGTTTATCTATTAAAACCATCAGCATGCATTATCTGTAATGGGGATAAATCAGAATATTTCCCAATCAGATCAGGAATGAAGCAAGGATGTTTATTGTAACCACTATTATTCAATATTGTACCTGTAATACTAGTATTATGTTCAGTTCCTGGCACCAGAGTTTAAAGGAGGATTTTGATAAACTAGGAACTATACAGAGAAGCTAAGTAGGATGGTTAAGGAACTTGAGTCTGTGTCGCTCATAGCCTGGAGAAGAAATAACTCCTGGGGGCAAGGGGATATAACTGAGTGAAAATATTTAAAAGGCTATTATGTAGAAGAGGGATTTACGGGTCCTATCTCAAAGGGCTGAAGCAGAAGTAATGGGTATGGATTGCGATGAGTTCAATTTATGATTCATGTCAGGAAATTCTTGTGAAGATGTAGAGCTTCTCAAAAAATGGAATGGGCAGCCTAAAGAGCTGATGACTTTTCTCTCCTTTGAGATCTTCAAACAGAGGTTGGATATATGTTAGATACATTGGAATAAAGATTCATAGTATAATAGTATAAATGGATGCTGAGAACCTTTAGACTTTCAGACCCTGTGATACTATGTTTCTGTGATATTTTCCAGCTTTTCTACAGAGTGCTTGATAGGGATCTATCTAAGCATCTATCTCTGAAACTCTTGGACTTGGGGCATGCTTATAGAGTAGTTATGGGATATCAAAGGGTGGCTGTTCAATATGTTCAATTTTATTCCCTTTATTTCTATGGATAGGATCTAAAATATGTGTGTGTGTATATGTATATATACAATTTTAAACTACCATGCTCACATGACTGTGGTCCACTGAAACTAAGCTTATAAAGGAAAGAGAGATTGAGCTAAGAAATTATTTGGATAATTCCAAATTAACATACCTCCAAAATGAAAATGAGCACTGCAAAACAGAAAGTGGAAGTGCTAAGAGACAAAGTTAGCAGAGTTTTTGCTCTAGAAAGAACTGTATTTGCTCCAGATTACTATCTGGTATTTAGTGAGTTCACATTTATTGGGATGAGTATGGAACTCTCAAGACTTGGCTATGATTAAGGAATATCACCATCAAGCAATGGGACAGTACTAATGCCCTTTCCCACCTCTCCTAGTCCCTGATGTCTTAAGAAGACAGCCTGCAGAAATCTGAAATTGCAGAAGATGAGGCCCTAGCATTACCTTTTTTTCCAGAATAAGCCAGTCATGTATCTGAATGAAGGCAGTCCACTTTGCATTCTTATTCAAAAGCAGGCTTCTGTGGTGTATGCTCTGAGTACAACTTGAACACTACAGATGACTATGGCTTCCCATGTGTCAGATCTGGTATCCATGGTATGGACTTACCTTGTCTACATGAAATGATTCCTTGAATATCTAGAAGGCTATATATTTCTGTTGTATGTTCAATGGTAGCTCAAATTCTTTTAACAATGACCAAAATTATAGGAGTACCTCTAACTTCTTATGAATAGTTGATTGGAAATAAAGATGGGGAAGTCTCAGAGATATATTCTCATGACACATGAGATCAACTTTCCTCATTGGGGTCCACAATTCATTCTTGCCTATGTCTTTAAGCATCCTTACTTGTGTCTTCCCACTGCCTGCAGCCAAGCACATTCTAGAGGGACATTCCAGTAGGTCCCAAAACCAAACCCAGTGCAGTAGAAATCAGAAATTCACAAGCACGGTTATATGATAGAGGATTCCTAGGACATTGTGAATCATCTCATCTGCATCAACATACAGATGACTCACAAATTTTACATACTCAACTTTCACCTGCCTCCTGGGTTCTAGTCCCATATTAATACTTTTTTTTGTTTTTGTTGTATGCCTGCTGTTGGATGACTCAAAGACACCTCTCACTCAGTACATCACAGACAAGGATCCTTGTTTTCCTTTAAAAATAGACCCTACTTCTCAATGCCCCTATTTCTAGCATAGTTCCATTTTTCTATCAACCTACATTGTTGTCAAATATCAATTCGTTGATCATCAATTCAATTTCATCTCATTTTATTAAACCTCATATTCAATCCTTTCAAGATCTTTTTATATCCTGACTGTCACCCAGAGGGTTACCTATTTCTCTCAGCTATCACTAAGGTCAGTTATTTCTGTCTACTAAAATTACAAATTACAAATACACAAGCAGCATATAAATAACATCTTCCCAGGCCAAAGCCTAGGTTACCCTATCTTACTTTGGGCTCTGCCAGTACCAACCCCTGTCCATATGTTACCTATTGCTCTAGATTAAATCAAATCAACAGACATTTATAAAGCACTTATGTGCCTGGAACTGTAATAAGCACTAAACATTATATATATATATACAGAAAGAATGACTGTTCTTTCCCCCAAGAAGCATAAATTTTTATGGAGGTAGGGCTTCCCCCAAGAAAAGGAAGCTGAAGGGGAAGTAGCCATGTTGGAGAATGGTTAAAAAATTGGCTATTCAAGAGTGCTGTCTGGAGAGGATTATCACTTGCTTAGCTAAATGTTCCAGGAGGAACTAATTAATCAGAGGAAAGGGCCACAGGGGCACAGTACTTTCAGTTTGAGAAGTCCTGGAGGAAACGAATTTGCAAGGTAAGGAGCCTTTTATGACATGGTAGACAAAGTCTGGAGAGTACAACAGCAGTCTGGTGAATACTATAGAGGTCTTCTCAGAGTAATCTTTATAAATATATAAAACAAAATACATAATATCACAAAGGAAACCAATTACAAACCAAATATAATTACAATGAAATACAGTTATCAAAAAACCTTAAAAAGTTAACAGATCCCATGCCAAGAATCTCTGTCCTAGATCCATGATTAACTTACCTCCTTTTCTAGACTCATATGTTTTTGTTAATATATTTCTGCTATTTTTCATACATTAGTCATCATTTGGTAGAGTGATGTTCCTTACTTAAGAGCCAATATTGAGTCTTTTGATTTCTCTTTGGATTACCTGCTGTTCTGAATCTTCTATGATCATGGTGCTCCCTCTTATTAAAGATAAATATTTAAAATGAATAAATGTATATTTCTTTAGAAGTCCTATAAAGGATAAACCAAGTTTATTTTTTGTTACTTGAGTTGATTTGCAAAGATGATACTGGGATATTTTTTGACTGGACAATCTTTCAACTTCCTTCAAATGTTAAAATTGACTCAGGCCAGCTTTTCTTAAATTATTAAATTTTCCTAGATATTTTAAAACTGAGTTATGACTTGGGTTGACATTTTCCCTAGTGATTCACAGTTACCATACCATATTTGCTGACTTGTTATTGTGAATATTTAAGCAATGAAACATTTAAATATGGACTAAACATTTTATTTATGCTAGATTATACTTCTTTATGGGGAAGTTTTTTTTTATGTAAGTACATCTTTTATTTATAGATGGATATTGACTAGATTTGCACAGAAAATAAAAGTAGGAACTAGGTATGGTCCTGCTAGGTCTTGCCATTGTCCACAAAGTCTTATTTTGATACTATATTCCAATTGCATTGATAAATGATGATGAACATAGAAAATGTGCCATATGTTTGCCATACTTTGCTTCTTACTTCAAGCCATCAGTGACCCAGATTGGCCATTGATAATAAACATATAATTTAAACAAAATTGGATTTGGAATTAGGACACCTGGGTTTAGATATTTGCTTGGTAGTGCTCAACTTTGGACAGGTCACTGCCACTCAGTTGGTCTATGTGTAAATCATAAAACTTATTTTAACTAATTCATAAGATCATTTTGAAAAAAAAAAATGGAAAGTGCTTAAAGTGCTATAGTTTGAGTCATGCAAATTATTCTTTTAGATAATGAAGCAATGCAAATTTACCAAGCCTTTATTTTATATAAGTCACTGTGCTAAACTTCAAAAGGCAAAGGAGAGGGGGAGGAGAAATACAAAGTGCAAGATATTCTCTGCCTTCAAGGAACTCAGGATGCACTCAAGATTAAATCATCAAAATGTAAAACATGTTCTCTAACAGTTCAATTCAATAATAAATGAGATATAACAAAGTACTGAAAGCTTAATAACCAAATGTTTGGTGTAAAAAATGAGAAATACAAAGGAAGAAGGATCACTGCAGAATGGAGTAGTTTCTGGAGGCTTCATGGAGGAAGATAAATTTGAACTGTGTCTCATGGGATTTGTATACATTACGAGAGAAAGAGGCACTTCTAAATATAGGGTTTACTCAAAAGTATGGGAAAAGGAAAAACCAGTTCCATATTATACATCGACTGTTATTCAGTCAAGTCTGCTACTTATTTATTGAACTTTTTATGGAGTACAAAAGTTAATTAGTATCTTCCTTCTGGATGACTGGGCATACCGATTGTTTCAGAGTCATTTTAAATTCTGACTCCCTCTGTACTTAGGAAAATAACGATGTCAGTGAACAATTGTTAGAGGGCATCATTATAAGAAAAATTATAACAGAGTTATCCTTGGGTATTAGTCTTCCCTCTGATTTAATTTAAATTGATTCCTTTTATTTTCTCAATCTAATTTTATTCATCAGATTGTAGAATCTTAGAATACAAAGTGACATTAGAAGTCATCTATTTGAACTTCTACCTGAAACACCATTCCCTTCTATACTATCTAGGAACAGGAAGCCATCAAATACCTGTTTGAAAAACCCTCAGAGAAGGGAAATTCATTACCTCATAAGTAATTGCATGCCACTACTAACCAGATATAATTTTGAGAAAAAAATTTATATTAAACTGAAATTTGCCTCCCTACAAATTCCAAATATTATTCCTAGTTAAACCCTTAGGGAGCCTCACAATAAGTCTAACCAGTCTTCCACATGAAAGACCTTTAAGTATTTAAAGTTATATTGTCCTTCCTAAGTTTTCTTTTTTTATAGGAAAACGCATTCTTTTTTTTTCATCCAAGAGCAGTGGACTTAGAGTGAGAGGGTAAGTATTTGACTGGTGCAACTTTTGGTATATCATCTCTGGTCCTTAGTTTCATCATCCATTAAATGAGAACACTGGGTAAAAATGTTTTTTAAACATCTCTTACAACCTTTACACTCTATGATACTAAGAACCAATCTTCACTATGTTTTTTTTTTATTTCCCCCATCATCCTAATCTTCCTTCTCTTTATATATTCTAGCTTGTCTATATTCTTAAGATGTGATGCCCATAAGTAAGCACACGTACTCCAGATTTGATCTGAACAAAGCAGGAGATACAAGACAATAATTTCCCTGATTCTAAACAATATACTTGTAGGTAAATTCACCTACAGATTATCTTTAATTTTTGGCCCCCATTCAACAGTGCTCTTGACTCTCATTTAGCTTGTAATCTATTGACACATCCTAGTTTTAGGGGATAGATTTTAGAAAATGGATTCCAATCATCCTTTTTTCTTTCAATATAACTCCTTCTTGTGATAGCATCTGAAATGTTGTCCTTTTGTTCATTACCCACAATCACTAAACTAGCTTCTCATTCTGTCTTGTATCTCACTTATTGACTTTCATTCATTATCTATCTCATACAAGGAAAAAAATAAAAGATTTTTCCTGTGTTCCTTTAATTGCAGTGATAGAATGCTATTCCACTCCTTTAATGCCTTTGATTTTCACATCTTTATGCCCTGGTTTCATTAACATTATGATTTCATGTCATCCTGTACTAGACAATGACAAGTATTGGTTTTCCTCAGTAGAAACTGTGAAGGACATAAAGTACAAATACACTGCAATGTATTATTATGTAGCAAAAGTTCAGATTTAGCTTTCTATGGAAAATTACAATATTGCACATGAATTCAGGGATTTAGTCTTATTTTTCCTGAGTTATTCTATATTTCTTCTCAATCTTTTTTTTTTTGGTATAACATAACATTCATATGCATGACAGAAATGCAGTAACCAGCACACAATATAAAATTGTAAAATTAAACACATATCTTATTCACACAAACATGATTATAAGGAATGCAAGAAATTTCTGAAAAGAATTAATTGATTATTGTAAACAACAAGGAGTAAACAGAGAACCTAATGAGCTCATCCTTGGTTCTTATCAAAATTTTCAAGTGTGTTCACAAATGGACAGTTAGTGAACATCTAGAAAAGTAAAAGATCATCACAGAGCATCATCATGTTCAGCACAAAATACACAAAAGATATAATGTTAATCTTATGTTTTATTATCGTGTTAATAAACTTTTCGATTAGAGTAATGTCTAAGTGTGGTTTATTGAGATCTCATCAAAATATTTTTTCAAGTCCATCAAGCTATTATTTTGGGAAACATGGAGCTTATAGATTGGGGAATAAGAATTGGTTAATGCTCTGATCCAAAGAAAAGTTACGGATAAATTGATACCAACTTAAGAAGAGGTCTCTAGTCATCTATGTTTGGTTCTGTGCTGTATGACATTTTCATTTAGGACTTAGATAAAAGCATGAGTGGCCTGGTTATCAAAATTGTGATTATATATCTGGAAAGACTAGATGATGGATGGCAGAACCAGAATGCGGCTAAATCTTAATCAGCTAGAACTTTAAGCTACAGTAGAAAGTTGCAACTTATGAGGGATAAATGTAAAGTCATCAGCTGTGTTAAAATATTGACTTTGCCAACACCAGATAGGAGATGTGGCTATATCTTTTTTTCCACATAAAAAAAGATTTGATGATTCCAAGGTCTACAAGCTCAAAATAAGTCAGAAGTGTGATATGGAAGCCAAGCAAGCAAAATTAAATTAAATTACATTAAGAAGGACATATATTCAAAAAATAAGAAAGTGATGTTCCCATTGTGTTCTGCCTTGGTCAGAACATATCCATAGGCATGGACATCACATTTTATGAGAACAGTGATATGTTGTAAAGCATCTAGAGAAGAGGGAATTAATGATAAAATATTTAATTCATATATTGATTGGCTATAACTAGGGATTCTTAACATGGAAAAGAGAAGACTATTTTTGAGAGAGTGAAAGGGGGAAATGATAGATCTCTTCAAGTATTTAAAAATCTATAGAAGAGGGATAAGATTTGTTTTACTTGGCCCCATAGGAAAAAATTATGTGCAATGGGTAAAAGTTGCAAAGGGAGAGATTTGGGTTTAATATAAAGATGAACCTCTTAAGGATTATCTCTATCCTACATTTGTAATGGGCTTTCTTAATAGGTAATGAGATTCTTTTCACCATACGTCTTTAAACAAGAGCAAAAAAAATGAATAACTACAATCTGCTAGAGGAGGAATTGTTTTTGAAATATTGATTCAACTGAGAGGTAATATGCCATAGTGAATAGAGAGTTGGCCTTGGAATCAGAAAGCCTGGAGTTCGATCTTGTGTCTGACACATACTGGTTATGTGATTCTGAGCAAGTCACCTAATCTCTCTGTGCTCTAGGCAACACTCTAAGACAATAAATTGCATCATATATACCAGTCTCCACTGAAAGCTCCCTTTCCCAGTGAAATCACATATCCAGTCATTATTTGTATACCTGTTAATTGGACTACGTGACCACTGAAGAATCTTCCAACTTTAAAATACTGTGTAAATTTCATTGATATATTTGTTGGTTGTTTCTCCATGAAATAAATATTTCCTGTAGTTATTATTTAGATATGTGCCCCATGACCTAGGGCCCTCCCCAATCTCAGGGCTTACATGGACTGAATCTAATCTTTGGTGGTAGGCTTAAAAAGGTCACTTTTTTCTTTAACTTGTTAAGTCTCCAATTTTACTCTGGCAAATATCCTAATCTGCATGTGTGTATATTTCTATAAATGTGGTTAATAGGATGCCAGCTCCTCACAAACATTTAATCAGGTAGAGGATATAATTTATCTCATCCCACAGAAAAATGTAAAGGGTTTATAGACTCACAGTTGCCAGTAGACACATATTTTTTAGAAAATACATACCGTCCTCCTTCAGAAGGGAGTCAAACTTAAAGCCGTCAGTGGAACTAAAAAACATTCCTATAAAATTGCTTTCCCATAGAAACCTATGCACTCTTTCCCTGATTCATAGTGCCTTGCTATTCCCAAAAAAACACACTTTGACTACTTCATTTCCTTGAACCTGACATTGTCTGAGTAACTTATGATACAGAAAAAAGTATATGAATTTTGCTCCCCATCTTGTGGTTTTAGTCCTTTAAAACTCCAAACTCAACAAAGAAGATCCTATTCTAAGAGGTATACTCCTCAGGAAATTAACTTATCTTTCTATCTTATCCAACGTTTAAACTCTTAAATTTGATTTTCTTTTAAGATAACCCCAAAGCTACTGCTCCTCAAGAAATCTATCTTATCTTGCTAAAATTGAGATTCTAGGATCATGTTGCTTAAAACAAAATAAGTTAGAGTACAAGAACACTATCCATAAAATATTTTTGAGGAGTTGGGGCGGGTTGGTGGGGGGGGAGAATGTGGGCAAATGCTTACTTTTTTGATATTTTTCTGCAGGAATATTTGTTGCTCCCCCACTTCCCTATCGATTGTGATCTTTTAGGATAGAAAAATTGACTATGAGGAACTCTTCTCTTGGACAAATTAATGAGAATGTTGTATATGTAACCACAAGTGATATCCATATGTTTTTTTCCCACATTACACATGATCAATTAAGAGGTGAAAGGCGATTGTATACAAGCATATAGATTGAGAATTGAACCTCAGAACCCAGGTCTGTGTCCTTGTCTGCCCTATCAATATGTAAAAAGGCAAAACAGGATCAGACTGGTATTTTAGAACCAGATAAGGGATGACTTCTCTGGCCAGAACCCATCCTCTTAACAGTCCTGGGCATCCAATCATTCTGGGGGCAGCCCCAGTTATGAAACAAATGGAAGCTGTCTCTGTCCTCTCACCAAAATATAATTTGGCATGCTCACTCTCCAGAACTGAAGAGACTGGCTTTAAACTAATCCAGGAAATGTCCCAAATAAAAATTTTATACCATCAGATATAATAGAGGTACACAATCAAAACAAAACAAAATTTAAAAAAAATCATTTTCCTGAGTAATATTAGTAGTCAAAATACTATCTCCTAACTTCCATTATCATCTTTAATACACACACACACACGTATATATATATATATATATATATGTATATATATATATATATATATATATGTTTAAAATAGTTCAATTTATACAATAAGAATTTATTGTGCCCATTATGTGCTAAGTACTGTGCCAGATGGTGGTAATGCAAAGACCAAAAAAAAAACCCCATTTATATTAGAATGAGTAAGACTCATATACAAATATTTACAAAATAAATATACATAAAAAGTAAATACAAGAGTTAAACACAAGGTAGGGAGGGATGGCTGTAGCAATTGAGAGAATCAAGAAAGGCTTTCTGTACAAGGTGAGGCTTAAGCTATATTTCAAAGAAAGTGTGGGAATCTGTGAGGAGGAGCTAGTTACTGCTGTGGGGGTGTGGCTTAAGGAGAGGAGAAGAGAATTAGTAAGGGTTAATAATATAAGAAAGATAAGTGAAGTTTAAACTATGAAGGACTATAAAAGCCAAAGGAGTTCATAGGGGCCTTAAAATTAAAAGGTGAGTTTATGTTTGATATTAAAGGTAATGAGAAGTAGATAGAGTATAGTAAGTAGAGGAATGAGACAGTCAAATCTGTGTTTGAGGAGTCATTTGACAGCTATGTCAAAGGTGGATTGGAGTAGGGAGAGCCCTGAAGCAGAGAATGCAAATAGGAGGACATTATAGTAATCTAGGCAAGAGGGGATGAGTATCTGAAATAAAGTAGAGGCTGTGTGAGTGGCAAGTGAGAAGGAGATGGATATGAGAGATGTTTTGGAGTTAGAAAAGGCAAGATTTGACAACCAATTAGATATGTGTGAGAGGAAGAGTAAGGAATTCACAATAATGCATAGATTATAAAACTAAAAGACTGGAAGAATGATAGTTCCATAGACAAATATAAGCAATTATAGTAGACATGAGTGCTTAGGTGGAAATGTGCTTTGTTTTAGACATGTTGAGCTTAACATATATGACATCCAGGTAGAAATTGAGACAATGGGGATAAATATATAGATCAGTGAGTCATCTGTATAGAGATGATAAGTAAACCCATAAGAGCATTGCAAGTAACTAAGAAAGAATGTGTAGACAGAGAAAAGAGGTAAGATTCAGGATCAAAATTATTTAATTTAATAATTTTGGTGAATATAATATTTTCTCTCTAAGATAAAGGTAGCCTTTTGAACTATAAATATGAATGAATTTGTGTGACTACAGAATCCAAAGCTTTAATTCAAAGAGAAAAACATACAAGTAATGAGTGCACAAGGAGTAAGTTGATTCCCAAAAGGAAGAATTACTGAAAAATCACTTATTTAATACTGTGTCAAGAGAAATAAAGGTTTAAATGTCCTTTGAGTAAGAAGCATGGTTTACATTGAGCAAGCATCAGACAAAATGTCCTAGATAAAAAAAAAATTGGAGAATTATTTCTACACCGATCCCTTCTAATCTTTCGTGAATCTTTTTATTCAATTGTTCTTTCTTGGTCTCTGTGATATTTTATGATAGATAATTTCTTCCCTTCTCTTTACTTTCCCCAAACCTCCTTAAAATATTTTTTTCTATTTTTTTTAATGAAAATACCATGGCAAAGGCTGTGTGAACAACTGATATTAAGATTAAGGAAATCTGTTCTAAGACTTTTCTCTCTCTGTCCATCACTGAAGACAACTGTTTCATGGTGGATTTTTTCTTTTAACATTTCTAAATACGGAATGCCAGCTATTGTTTGAGGTATTCAACAAAGCATTTGACAAAGTCTCATATGCTGTTTTTGTAGATGAGCTGACAAAACAGAACTATATTCCAGGATAGATATGATACATCCATTAAAAGTGGTTGAATGAGAAAACCCAAATAGGCATTTATCAGTTAATAACCACATGGAGACAGCTCTCTAGAGAGAATAATGGAGTATTTGAGGGCATTACCAGGGAGAATATAAGAACAATAATCTATGAGCAGGTCAATTTGACTTTTTTGTTGTTATTGTTGTTTATCCTTTATTTTCAGAAGACCAATGACATCACAGGGTGATGTCTTGACTTGTGCATGAATAGGATTTAAGTGAGGCAAAGTTGCGCAAAATCTTTTGCCTCACTGTCTCTTCCAGAGTCATGGAAGTCACATGGCAAGAAAAAAAATCAAGGTGACTGGCAGTGTCCCAGGATGCAGTAGATGATATTGATGTCATTGCTTAATAAATGCTTGTTGTTTGGATGAGTAAATGCAGTCAGTGTTGATAAAAGTAGCAGTCACACTGAAGAAAGGCAGGATCCTTGAAGTATTGACATAAGCCTGAGTGGAAAGGGGAAGGGGAAGCTTGAAGACCATCATTTTGTATGTGCTGCCTGATAAAAAGAAAAATAATCAACTTGAACAAAAAAAAAACTCTTAGGAAAGCTAAAGTGAGATCTAGCAAACACATAAATGTATATCTCTCTCCCTGCCACCTTTAACTATCTTATTGATATAAAAGAAGTTGTTTATTTCACCAGAAAAAAAACAAAATTTTTGCCTATTAAAATACACCTGCAGCTAGGAAAGTATTCAGAAAATTATAGATTTGAGGGAAGGAAGGGGAAGGAACCTCCATTAGATAAATGACATGGAAGGTTTACAATTTTAAATACTGTGGAAATAACTTGGTTTCCATTTTAATCAGCATATGTAAATATTTGATTTCAGGTAATTATACTCTCTATCTGAAATTACAATAATAAATTCGAGAAAGTAAATTTGCACAAAGTTGCTCAATTTGCATTAGCTTATTTCTCTTTCTTGAATTTTAATTGTGTCTGGAAATTTAGATTGGAAAGCAAAATAAAAATATTAAAATATCATTACTTCAATAGGGTTTTGTATAAAGACATTATAATGTTCAGTTTTTATAAATATTTATGTGTGCATGTGGGTATATATGTATATGCACATACATATATGCATATATACACATATACATATATATGTTTATATAGATACACACTGCAAGATAGACATATACATACATATATACATACATATATATGTGTACATATATAAAATTTAAGAGGGCATAGTATACTGGAAAAAAGCATTGGACAATTAATAAAGTGATCTAGAAATGTTACAAAGGGAAGTCATATCCAATATGGGGATTGAATAAGATGATTCATAAGGTCTCATCTAACTCTAAGATTCCATAATGTTCTCTAAAGGAAATATACCTATATTCTACTACATGATTTGTGGCCTTTTAAAAAACACATCATTATTATTCTGCGAATGAAGATTCAAATTCTGAATCTATAGCTAGCAGTATAACCTTGGTAAAATGATTTCACATCTCTGGGCCCAAATTTCCTCATCTAACAATTAATTCAATAAACAATTCAATTAAATAAACATTGCCTACTATGTGTCGGGCATTGTGCTAAATTCTGGGGATACTAACAAGAAAAAGAAAGATAATCTCTGCCTTCAAGGAGTTTTAATCTAATGTGGGAAGATAAAACCAAAAGGAAACTGAAAAGCAAGGGCAGAGGGCAGCAGAGAGTGCCGAGTTAAAGGGTGTGATGTTCCATGGAGTCAAAAATCAAGCAGTTCTTCAGATGGAAAATGGAGAGCTACCTAGAAAAATTCAGATCATTTAAATTGTCTTAGGAAGATTCTGAAGATCACCTGGCAGGATAAGGTACCAGACACTGAGGTCTTTACTGGACCTAAACTGCCCAGCATTCAAACTCTGCTTCAAAGAGTACAACTCCAATGGGCTGGCCATGTTCTTCAAATGCAAAATGTATACTTGCGAGAAAGACTATTTTATGGAGAACTCACACAGGGCAAGCATTCACATAGTTATTAGAAGAAGCAATACAAGAACACTCTCAAGGTCTCTCTCAAGAACTTTGGAATTGATTTTGTGACATGGGAGACACTGACATCGGACCACTCAGCATGGCATGCCCACATCAGAGTAAGCACTATGCTCTATAAGGAAAGCAGAATTGAACCAGCTCAAAGGAAAGGCACAATGCACAGATTTAAAATATTCACTCCAAATGTTCACATGGACTATTTATGCCTGACCTGTGGTAGAGCATTCCAAGCTTGTATTGGTCTGATAAGCTACAGTAAGACACACTGAAACTTGCCTCTAGTATAGTGATTTCATTTTGGTCCTCTTGGAGAAAGAAGGACAACAACCAACAAACCAATCAACCAGTTCCTAGCCTTCCATAAAGGAAATCTTTGGGAGGATTTTAGTATTTCACTCTCCAGCTCTCCAAATTGAGCAGAGATGCTACTGAAAAATTTGAGAATATTCTGAATATTAAAAATTGAGTCAGTCAGCAAGGTGATGAGATTTCAGGTGATCAACTTGTCTTGGGTGTGTGCTATTCTCTTGAGTTGAAACCCTGCTTTGCTGCTGATGAAAGCGGAGAGTTAACAAAGGAAGATCTAAGATGAAATTATCTCTAAGGTCCTTTCCAGTCCTAAAATTTGGTGATTTATGATCTCTGTCAAATTATCCATATGATTTTAAAGACCTTCATAATCTGCCCACCCACCTTTCCAATCTCGTTATATGCCTTCTTCCATATAGTGTATGATCCAGTGACACTGACCACCTCACTATTGCTTGAACAAGACACTCCATCTCTCAACTCTCTGCATTTTCACTGGCTTTCCTATATCCTTGCAATTTTCTCCTCTGTCATTGTCTCTTCCAGACTTCTCTGGCTTCCTTCAAATGTTGGCTAAAATTTCACTTTCTTCAATAAGGCTTTCCTGATCAGCCTTAATAGTAGTGCCTTCCCCCATGAGATTCTCTCCAATCTGTCCAATCTATATATTGTTTGTACTGTAGAAATGTAATGAATAATGAGTTTACTAATTGCCTTAATTTGCGTAAGCTCCCTTATTATCCAGGAGAGGGCGAAATAACCTGGGAATCAAAATCAGCCAATCACAGGAGGCAGAATGAGTGTTGCTCCAGTTTGACAAACCAGTGATCCTTTATGGATGAACTTGGAACACTTCTGTTGAAACAGCAATGACAGGACCAGCTTGAACTGGTTCATAACTGCCTCAAGTAGAGCTTGCACAAACGTCCTGGTCCTGGGTACTGTCTATTGCTCCTATCCTCCCATTTCCCTTTGTTGTAAAACCGTATAACCACTCTCTAAATCCCCAATCTTTGGAGCAGCAGATTAGGTTCTGCTGTTTCCCATGCATGTGTGCTATACTCACCCTATAAATACCCATTTTATACTTAAACTATGCTTCCATTACCTCTGTTCAGGAGGGTGCTGTCCCCCAACTAGTTATTCTGCCACAATCAGCACATAATTGTTTTCATGTTTTCTCTCTCATCAGACTGTGAGCCTGTTGAGGACAACGACTGTGTTTGTACATATTTGTATCCCTGGCACTTAGCATACTGCCTAGCAGTCAGTCAACTAGAATTTATTTATTACCTTCTATGTACCAGACACTGTGGTGCGTAACAAAAATGGTTGTTTACCTTAACTTGATTTAATTCAAATGAAAGAAACATTTCTCTCTGAATTATCTGAATAATCAACAAACTTTGCTGTTTTACTTTTCGAGTAAACACCTGCCCTAATCCTGACCAATGTACCTAGGAAAAGATATAAAATGCTGAATAAAGATCATTTCTCCATTATACCTATTTCTTACACTAGAAGAATACATAAAGGACAATATTTCGCTTAAAGTCCAATATTAACCAGGCTCTACAGTAAGATTTCCTTTTTGTCAAAGTGAAAATATCTCTATGAATAGTTCTGCTTTTCCTAGGTCCCAAAGAACTCAGGGATAGGGCTTTTTAAGGGTTTAGGGGGAGAGGTGAAGATACAGATAAAGACTTTTAATAAAACTACAATAGGGCTCCAATTTTTTTTTAAAAAATGTAGGACAGAATCACATGTATTCTGTGACTCAAAATAATGTTTTGTTCAAAGGAAATGTGCCTTGGGTCCATCTACTATCAACATTCCTATGTTATTTTGAAAATAGACTATGCCTCTTCTGGGGTTAAATGAAAAAAGCAATTCTCAATTATAAAAAAAAAAATCAAACTGTAGACAACTCACCAAGGGGAAAAGAAGTATTTTCCTTCTTTTATTCTCTAACAAATCCTGACTGAACCAACTGGTCAGAGGAAGGCATTTTAAGTCTAGATATATTTTTTCCATTGGCATAGGGAAATTTCACTAAGAAAACTCCTTCTATCAATGTAGGTCAGCACCACCTCTGCAATTTGTAATGTTGCAGTTGCTGGGGTATTAAACTATTTGCCTAGGATACTACAGCCAGTATATCTCAGAGTTGGGGACTTGAACCCATGTCCTTCTTTTTTTTTTTAATTTATTTTTAATATGTTTTGTTTTCAGCATTGATTTTCACAGGGGTTTGAATTACAAATTTTCTCTCCATTTCTTCCTGCACCCACTCCAAGATGGCATACACTCTGGTTGCCCTGTTCCCCAGTCTGCCCTCCTCTCCGTCACCAAATTCCCCTCCCATCCCCCTTTCCCTTCCTTTCTTGTAGGGCAAGATAAATCTCTATGCCCCATTGCCTGTGCATCTTATTTTCGAGTTGCATGAAAAAAAAAACAACTTTTTTACTTTTGAACATCTATTTTTTTTAAAACCTTGAGTTCCAAATTCTCTCCCCTCTTCCCTTCCCATCCACCCTCCCCAAGAAGTCAAGCAATTCAACATGGGCCACATGCGTATCATTATGTATAACCCTTCCACAATACTCATGTTGTGAAAGACTAACTATATTTTG